>JACEII010000001.1:2084073-2100796 GCA_014332785.1 Antheraea mylitta
TCATATATGTATGAGTTGTTAAAACGTATATGTGTACCAAGCATACACGCCTCAACAACTCCTCCATATATTTATTATCGGAAAATTTGGAATTTTTTCAGTTCGATAAGGTAAAAAAATATATACACCTTTCCACTTTTATGTGTAAGCGTGTAGGCGTGCACGTGTGTATATTTTGTGTCACCGTATCACGCAAGCAACACACTCAAGGGCTCCCTACCGAGGGATCGAACCTTGGCTTGAGCCGCTGCCGAAGGAGGCCTAATCGGGTTAACTTATGCTTATATTTAAAGCGGTCAAAGAGATTGATTAAACTGGTTGATTAAGCTGGTTTGAGTAGGTAATAGGTCGAAACTTACAAGACCCAAGAGGAGATTCAACCGTTTTGGCACCCTTAAGCTTGCCATATATGCTTATGCTTTCTACGCTGGCCACAGGGCCCTGGTAAAGCTGTAAAGGTCTTTGAAGCCAAAAACGTAAGGTCAGTTCGAAAAATGTGTTTGCAGTAAAGCAAAACAACATGGTAATCTTTCTATGTCATAGGAGGCAAACGAACAGACGGGTTACTTGATGTTAAGTGATCACCGCCGCCCATAGATTTTTGCAACACCAGTGGAGTCGCAAGTGTATTGCCAGCTGTGTTTGGAGGGAAAGGATAAGAAGGAGAGGAGAAGAGAGAGGTGAGGGGAGAGGAGGTGGGCCTCCGGTGCTCTCACTTACCGATCAAAACGCAACAATGCAAACACTGTTACTTCACGTCGGTTTTCTGTGAGAGGGTGGTACTACCCCGGGCAAGCCGACCCATTCATGCTGAAACTAGTAATAACTTCAGCGAGGCTCTACCACCTACAAAGTTCTTTATATTGAGATGCCCCTTAATATTTTATGTGTTATGTTTTAGCATAACAAAGCAGTCTTTAAAAAAATCAGGCATATTTACTGATGAAATGCAACAGAATTTTATAATTAGGACTAGCAGCGTAATCTTAGGAAATAAGTACATTTTTTTGTGAACGGAATCCTGTAAATGGACCTAGTTAGTAATTAACCTTGGATGTTGTATAATCTTTGAAGTAGGTATATGTGTCATAACGATTAAAAAACTTGTCTGTACGGATATCTAGAAACAAAGTTTTATCCGTATTTCCTTTAGTATGTATCTATCAATATTCATAATCCGTAGTTATGTCTGTGTACATAATTTTTATCCAAAATTCCAGTACTCTATCAATTGGGAAATTATGTAAGTTTCCTGTGTACAAGTTTTTGTAGAGATTGGGTCAATTTTGTAGTTCAATCCGAACATACAAACGCTTAAAGACACAAAAAAATGACGTCATATTCGTATAATACATATTTGTGTAATATAATACAATTTTGGAAAGTATTTAATGTAAAAATACAAATTATAACACATGCTTTGTCGTACTTATAATCTTCTGAACTACGTAACGAATTGAAATACTGTTTAATCTGTTTGTTGTAAAATGAGTTTCTTTATATGCAAACTCATATAGAAATTCCAATATTTTATATATGTAATACATGCCTGTTATATTCCTATATATATTTATTTAGATTACTAACAGCGTCAACATTGTTATTTAAATAAAGTATAGAGTTCAACATCTTCACTAGATATAACATGATATATCATATAATTTGAAATGTTTTATAGTGTATGTATAATGGCGTACAATAAAAATTAGAAAATTAAATTAAATAAATTTACAGGCAACGACGGCCACGCATAATCAATACTAATAATTTATATTGTATTACATCATTTAAACTTTTATAAATTAATATCTGTTATAAAATCATTATAAATGTATGAGTAAAATACTGAGAAATGATATATTACTCAATTATTGACAATAATTTAAAAAATGTATATTAGCAATCATATTCATTTCCATTTTTATTGTTATGGTTAATATAATAATTAACAATAATTATAATATATATTAATGATAAAAAAATCTGCTATAAGCATAATGCATTAAAATCAAAATGATAAAAGTATTTGACTTTTGAAAATAAATAGTTCAAGTAAGCGTCCTCTATCCGACAAACATAAAACTTTTCGAACCGAGATTAAGTTAACCTGTTTCGTGCATAAATGTCGTTTTGAAGTTTCAAGTTTGTAATAATTTTTTTTAGTATAGTCATGTAGCAGATTTTATCTTCTATTCATGATGTTCTATTATTTGACTCTATATTTCGTAATATTCTTGGTGTTTTACGTAATGTACTTCAGTTAGTGTGCATAAGTGAATATAAAATAATACCATGATTGATGAGCATGATTCTGAGATTCCACAAAAATTCCATGAAAGATTATAAGAACACAAACTTGTATGAACATTAAAATTATCACACGACATTATAATTTTTTTTTTTTAACTTTATTTTTAGCAATCAATCTTTCATATTATTACTGCCATTGTCGAGTAATCAATAATATTACAAGCGTCGTACAATTATTACAATATCAAGCGTCGTGTCAATCAATATTCTAACAAGATGGTGGATCTCTTGTTAGAACCCTCCAGGGAGTTTTTGTGGCACCTCAGAATTTCATGCTCCGTGGTATTATTTTCCATTCACTTCACTTATGCACAATAAACTAACCATATTACGTAAAACACCACCAACTTTACACAATATAGAGTCAAGAAACACAAGATTATGAATAAAATATAAAAATGTAGTGGACATGACAGACTGAAATCCCGCCAAAAACTCAAAACATTATAATTATGATATTATTATCCACTTGTTTGGCATTAATATTGGCAATAATAATCTGGAAGATTGGTTGCAAAAAAAAAACTCTCAAACGTCATATTTAGGGTTGACAGTTTTGAAAAATTCCTCAACCTACGTGAAATCTTAACTTTATTGATAACTTTTCAGAGATTACTAAAATGTGATTACATTTAACCATTTTACCATCGTTTTTTGATGTTTTCTAAATTATTAATGTAATAGTTCGAAACTGCATCACAGTTATGCTTTTGTGTGGGTGTAAAGGTCCCTGTTTTTAAATACATTATAGTTAAGTCTAAATGTAAATTACTTCATTAATTGACTTAAATAGATTTTTTTTTGTTATAATTAAATCAGGAATTTGATAGGGTTCAAGAATTTATTTGGACCAACGTTGGGGAATTTGAATCCGATTATGGGGAATTTGGACAATTATTGACGTATCACGCATGCGTGTGTTCCACATGTTTTTAGATTGTGATTTATTTTTACTTTTAGTTCATTCCAGGATCATTTAAATAAAAACATCATAATGTCCAATAGTTCAGATGGGCAATTTAGTGATTATGAAGAAGATATCTCAACTAAGGTTAAATCAGTAAGAGTAAGTATTTTATGACATTTTTACTCATGTTTTTATTGAAAGTTATCAAAAATTGTTTTATTTTGCTTGGCATATATTTTCCTTTCTTCAAAGTTACACATATATATATATATATACATTTTTGTTCCTATACGCGTTTATTTGTCTCACTAGGTTATTTTTTTTTATATTTAGACTTGATATTACCAGACTTCACACGATAATAGCTGGTTTTATATAATAAAAACCATACATTTATGTATTACTTTTGTTATAAGGTACCTATATAGTTCTGTTAGTATTTATAGATACTTTTTGAGCCTATGATATGAATGGATGTTCTAAAAATTTATTGCTGATAAAATATATAGTTTACAATCCCTTACGATTTTTAGCCCTCTGAATACAAATTAAATGTTGAGCTAAATAGCAATAACAAGCGAAGTTTTTCCATTACTTTTCCACATACAATATTTGCACAGTTTTACTGAATGCATGCATATTAACATAGGAATGATTACATCTATACTAATATTATAAAGAGGTAAAGTTTGTGAGTTTGTGCTGTTGTAAGGGTCAGTCTAAAGAACTACTGGTACGATTTAAAAATTCTTTCAATGTTATATACCTCATTTATTGAGGATGGTTATAGGATATATATTATCACGCTAAAACCAATAGGAACAGAGCACAAATGAAGAATGTTTAACAATCGGGGTTTTTTCCTCTTGAGAGATTAAGAGTTAACCCAAAGTGACTAATACATGCGAACAATGTCGCAGGCAGTCGCTACTGTAATATATTAATTTTATGAATTCAATATTAATAAAGGTATGCATATTCACTAAGTTTTATAAGATGTGTACTTACTTCACCTCTTTTATTTATTACATACTAGCCTCTGCCCGTGACTTTGTCCGTATATTATAGTTACTTTGAGATAATGCCAACACGCAGCGGAAGCTCTCAAAAAGAAAAAAAAAACAATTTTGAAACAGTCTTCACTGGTGATCTGATCCTATTTGCCTTATGGTGATTATATATAGCCTATAACCTTCCTTGATAAATGAGCCATATAACATTGAAACAATTTTTCAAATGGACAAGTAGTTTCTGAGATTACTTCATACAATATCACAAACTCACAATGTCACAAACTCCCAAATTTTACCTCTTCATAATAGTAATATAGATATATCAAGATAATCATTCTTAAAGAGTAAACTCCAATAAATTCACATAATTATTGTATTAAATTTATACCTTGCCCTTTTCAAGTACAGACATGCATATATAGATTTCATCAGGATGGTGTAATAATAATACCTATTATTGGAAAATCATAATTTCTTTTAGGTGTTATGAAATCATTTTACCAACTTAGTATAAATATTAAAGAAAGATATTGTAACATTAATCAGACGCTTTAGGGCCTGGAATAGTTTTTGTGTTCAAAATGCATATATTTTTAAATAATTACATATGTTCTGTACTGGTTTATTTGGAAAATAAATGAAAATAATATCGAAGAAACAACTTAATTACCACTATATACAGAATATTACAAGCAGCTTAAATAAAATATTTAGGATTTATTCCTGTTTTAGGAATAATAGCATTTTAAATTATATAATTTTTTACACCTTAGTTTTCAGAAATACTCGATATAAAGAAACTCAGCAGTGATGAAGAAGATGATGATTTCATTTCTGATGAATATTTTCATGATTCTGATGATCCATCTCAGTGTACAAAAAAGAAAGATAATGTTAATACCCAAAATCCATCAAATAAAATTAATACATATCAACCAACAGAAAAATTGTTCAAAAAATATGTAAACAAAATAAATGTCGACAAATATCAACCATTGTCAAGTAAAACTGAGAAGTTTATTGATCAGAATGATAGGAAGGTGGACAATGACCGTATAAGGATAAAGGATAAACATGACCGTGCGACAGCTGAACAGGTTATGGACCCTCGAACCAAGATGATACTCTTTAAATTATTAAATAGAGGAATCATTAATGAAATAAATGGGTGCATATCAACAGGAAAAGAAGCAAATGTTTACCACGCAACAACTAAGGACGGACGAGACTATGCTGTTAAAATATTTAAAACATCCATTTTAGTCTTCAAAGACAGAGATAAATATGTTTCAGGAGAGTATCGATTCCGAAATGGTTATTGCAGATCGAATCCGCGCAAAATGGTACGAACTTGGGCCGAAAAAGAGATGAGGAATCTAGTACGAATGTACAATGCAAAGTTAAATGTGCCCGAGCCAATAATTCTACGTAGTCATGTTTTGGTTATGTCTTTCATGGGAGAAGACGGTTGGCCGTCACCAAAGTTAAAAGATGTTGAAATCTCACAATCAACATCCCGAACGTTGTATAGGGACTGTATTGAGATGATGTGGAAAATGTACAACATCTGCAAATTAGTTCATGCAGATTTGTCAGAATATAACTTACTCTATCATAAAAGCAATGTTGTTGTTATAGATGTGTCACAATCAGTGGAACATGATCATCCTCATGCTTTCGAATTTTTAAGGAAAGATTGCACAAACATCTCAGATTTCTTTAGGAAACGTGGTGTAGCTACATTAACAGTAAAAGAATTGTTTGATTTTATTACGGATGCAACAATAAATGAGAGCAATCTTGAAGAATGCTTAGAAAAGCTATCAGAGAAAGCATCATCGAGAAATTTTGATGAAATGACAGCTCAGGAACAAGTTGAAGAGGAAGCTTTTAAGAATGTTTATATTCCTAAAAGACTCACTGAGGTTAGTAATTACTCCTTACATAGGTATAGCAGGGTTGGGACTAGAATGAATTAGAGACTTATATTTTGTCATAAAGATACTTATATTTTGTCATAAAGATACATATACTATTGACTGTTGGATGAGTAAAATAATCTATTATATTATAACTTTGCTATATTAATTAAATTCACATACATTTACTAATTTTAGTCAGTAACACTGTTAGCTGATTATAAAGGAATATTATGAGAAAACCTTAATCTGTTAAATGATCTTTTAGTATTACCATATCTTTTTTTATATCATAGGAAGCAAACGAACAGGTGGGTCACCTGATGTTAAGTGATCACCACCGTCCGTAGGCACTTGCAACACAAGGGGAGTCCCAAGTGCGTTGCCAGCCTGTGTTGAAAAGGAATGGGGGGAGGGGCGAGAGAGGAAGGCATGTGGTTCTCCGGTGTACTCACTGACCAAACGAAACGCAACAATGCAAGCACCTTTACGTCGGTTTTCTGTGAGCGGTTACTATCTTGGGCGAGCCGACCCATTCATGCTAAAGCCAGCGTCAGTGTGGCTCTACCACATTCAATATGTGAGAATAAATAAAACTGGACTTCTTGGGGTCTGATATCACCAATACAGAGTGGTGATTATGCATATATCTTCCTTTGGAAAGAGGCCTATGGCTCTGCAGTGGGTCTTTTACAGGCTGATATGATGTTGAAGGAACATATATGTGTTATTGTAATAATTGTAATTGTGACTATAATTTGGTTATCAAAAAAATGGTTTTGTTACTTCATAAAAAGTCTTCAATACGTATTTAACGTTTTTGTAATAACACAAGGTTTAATCTGGTTTAATAGTAGGCTGTTGTTAATTTTTTATTGTAACTTTTATTACTACTTACCAAGTACAAAAAAAGCATAATAGTACGTAGTTATATAATATTATGACTCACCTTGTATAAGACATGTATCCGTCCCATGGTGACATATAGCAGTCCCGTTTTTGCACATATGTCGAAAGATAATTTTCAAAAGTTACAGGTTTATCAGAACCACGTTCTACGTAAAGTTACCGGTGCCCCATGGTACGTCCGGAATAAGGATCTTCACAAGGATCTGGCGATGCCTTCTATCTGGGCGTACATTAAAGTCCTTACTAGTAGTTACTTTGAAAAAGCCGCGAATTATCCCAGTCCGTTAGTGGTATCCGCTGCAAAATACGAAACCGTACCTAACGCTGCTCGTTACAAAAGACGCCCGCGACCTATTTTTACCGATCCTCCCGATGAAATAACAGTAGCGAGCGATCAGTACCAGCCTGTCTCTCCAAACAGAGCGTGTTTACGCCCACGCCCGCGTAACCACAGATCACGCCGCCGTAGTCTGGGGGTAAATTTCGCTCCCGCACACCAGATTAGGCCTCCCTCGGCAGCGACTCAAGCCTAGGTCCGTTCCGTTGGTGTGGAGCCCTTGAGTGCGGTGCTCGCGCGATACAGTGACATAAAAATTTACATCACTGCTACAACACTACACGATCACCCCCGCACACGTGCACGCCAACACGCTTACACGTGGAAGTGGAAGGGTTTTATTTTTTTCCTTTATCGAACTGAAAAAACTAATTTTCCGATAAAAAATATATGGAGGGGTTGTTGAGGCGTGTATGCTTGGTACACATATGCGTCTCAACAACTGAAACATATATGAATAGTTAGCTAAGTTAGGTCGCGAGTTTGCATGTAACAGGCAACAGCCAAACCGAGGTGTGCCGTGCACCCTTGAGCTAGTTGCCCAAATAAAATCGGCTAAGTGCCTTAAGCGCTCGCCTTAGTAGTTCGGTGAAGCTTTTAAGACCTTGCTAGGTCAATAGCGTAATCAGTTCGAATAAAAATAATAATAATATGAATATTAATCTATCTCTCAGTAAAATTCTCATCAAAATTGGCTTATTTATGTCAAAGAATAGTTCAGATAATTATGAGACACATCTATATACATATGCTTTGAAATTATAAATACAGTTGTTTTCGTTAGATTTTATTTTATAAAAACGTTTTAAATATCACACAAACAACTTTATTTCAGGTAATAAACTATGAACGTGATATAAACAAAGCAAAGACTGGAGATACTGATGATTTGGTATACAAGAAGATAACTGGGCTAAAAGAAGATCTCTCAGGGACTGTTCACAAACCTGACATCTTGCAGGATGATGATCTGTCAAATGGATCAGAAGACAGTTCCGATGATGAGATAGATAATGGAGAAGACGGTATTTTTTTACTTTATTTTTGGCAATCAATCTTTCAGTTTATTCCTGACAGTGTCGCGTAGTCAACAATAGTACAAGCGTCGTGCAATCACTTCCATATTGAGCGTCGTGTAAGTCAATATTCTAACAATCCCTTGTTAGTACCTTCCAGGGAGGTTTGTGGCATCTCAGAATTTCATGCTCCGTGGTATTATTTTCCATTCACTTCACTTATGCACAATAATCTGACTATATTGCATAAAACACTACCAAATTTACAAAACATAGAGCCACATAACACAAGATTATGAATATAATATAAAATTCACTACATGACAAACTAAGATCCCGCTAAAACTTATTATCACATATAACTTATTATTTTAGGGGTCATTCAAGTATTAATTAAGCACTGATGGGGAAGGGGTGGTCCTTGATTTGCTAATTTTTGATGACATAAGGATTGGGGGATCTGGATGGTGATTATTACCTCAGCAATATTTATTTATTGAATTGGAACAGATTTGAATATACTTATATAAATGTTTACGTAAATATGAGGGGGAGGGTGTGGCCAGAAATCACAAAAATTCTTCTTACGTAATACTTGAATGGCTACTTACTAGGGAAACTAAATGTAGTCTTTTCTAACTGTTTATAATAATACTCTTTTTGTACATTTTTTCATGATTCATTCGTTTCCGTATTTATTACACCAGTTCGTTTTTGTGTAAATCACATGATGTTGAGTGTATATCAGTTACGCGTTTCTCGAGATAATTAGGTCAAATATTAAGCACCAATTTTTTTTACTGATTTAAAACGAGAATTGACTAATGATTATCTCGTAAAAATATTGCTGTCGATTAGCCAGTCAGTATCAACTAAAGTTCTAGCATCATTAAGGTCATTAGAAAGTAAAGTATGAAAACACAAATTTATTTCAACCAAACATTAATATTAGATCAGTTCAGAAATATAAAACGATTATGTAGTCCATTGAAAGTTGTTAAGGCCTTTCTATAACAATAGCATAGTCAGTCAAAATAAAATAGTACTTATAAGTATTTTGAAGTTACACTTCTTTTGGCGCGTTAAAAAAAAATGAAGAGAGTAAATTTTTACGATGCGCGCGCACACCGTCATGAAAAACCTACACCCTGAAGTTATTACGATACGCGCGCACACCGTCACGAAATCCGACACCCTGAAATTAGCTATAGTCGACATTTTGTTCCTTGGTATTTGTTTTTTGTATTTCTTTGTATTAAAACTTTCAATACATACATACATACATACATACATTTTTTTCTATTGTTAGTTTCGTTTTTTCTACAAACGTAGAATAAGGCAAAAGATAAAATTTTTGAAAAGATTTTTATCTTGTTACGCCAAAAAAGTATAACTTCTAACGCGTGTACATAAGTACACATACATTTTTTTCCATATTAATAATATTGTCTATGAAGCTAGTTTAGTAAATATTTAACAAAAGACCATGTTTCATTTTTAGTATGCGAACTTTTTTTTTATATTTAGTTTTAGAAATAAAACTCGATTTTGAGATATAAACCAATAATACACTTCAAATGTGGAATTATTATAGTTTTTTTTTAATGGTAAAATGTTGCAAATAATTGTTATCTAGTTTTTTTTACTGACATAGAATCTTCTTGAAAACCAAAATACTAATTTCACGAGATAATTTTAATAGATAAAATATTTATTTTTTAGTTTCGAAATTCAAAAATTCTGCACGTCCGCGTGACGAATCACCAAACAGCAAGAAAGCAAGGAAAAAGAGCGTTAAAGAAGATAAAGCAGAGAGAAGAAAAAACAAAACGAAGAAACACGTTAAAAAGCGACGTGATAAAGGTTTTGGAAGAAAATAGACTCTATTACTATGTGTATTAAGACAGACTCTTAGCAAAAATATTTTTATTAAAAATATATATAAATATTCACTAAGAAATGTATGTTTTTGAAATCCTTATATCTATTTGGTAACTTGTATTAAACCGGCAATCATGAACTGATCTGTTGATTATAATATGGTCAAATGAATGATGTCAGTATGTTGAACATATTTTCTATATTTTCTTCTATCAATACAAATAATAAATCTGTAACTAGGTAAAATCTGTACTTTAATATTTTTTGAAAATTATAATCGGGGTAGACTGTTTTATCGATATAGAAACCAAAAATATTTTGTTTAGAATTTCTGTCTGTCCCTGTTTTTGCGTATCACTCTGAAAGTACTGAACCAGTTTTGACGGAACTTGACACACGATAACTAATATTACAAGGTTACAATCTAGTATACTCTTTGCCCCATAAACCGCAAGGGTTTCTCCAGGGTAACGGACGTAAATTTTGTATTTTCTTGACGGAGACGATAAATTCTTGACGGAGTTTGTTAAATTTTCTTTTTGCTATATATAGCAGACAGATCAGCTAAGCCATATTTCGTCTTTAAATTTTTAAACCATAACGATTCTAAAAAAAGTTAAAAATATGTGTAAACGAAACTAATACTTATGTTATTAAATTTATTTTATTGTATAAAATGTTTGCTAACCAAAGGTGACAATAGTTACATTTCATTGTAGAATCATGTATCGCAACTACAGGTATGTCCGTACGTGTTATTTTGACATTTGATATAATTAGTTTTCTGAATATCATTGAGTCTTGAAGTAGGCTCTGTGCGAATAGTGATCGAGTGCAAAGTTGAGCGACACAGGAGCAACCCAAGGGGTAACGAGAAGATATTTGTCGGCTATATAATTTAATTTATAGGATAGTTTTATCTTAATTGAATAATAGGTTAGTTTTTATCTTAATGGGACTCGGTAGTTTTTTTTTTTTTCGAAATGTCTACGCTATTGACCCAGCAAGGTCTTAACAGCTTCACCGGACTACCTGGGGCTCGGTATGTAATGCTGCGAACGGGTTGAGTACTAATTTTAAAAGATTTTACACATACCAACTGAAAAACCTGAAACTTTGAAACCCTGAATAGTTTGAATTCACATATGGAAGAGATAGATGATACTGCAATCGGGTTTTTAGGTTTTTTAAGATTTATTGCGTTTGAAAATACAATTGAATTGCACGGGTCAGCTAGTAAGATATAAAATCTCTAGTAAAAGTATTTATTACTTTGAGATTTACAAAAATGTTCGCTACACCATATTTTCATTTAATATCTCAGCCAAAATGATGGTTTATATGCCAAAAGTAGAATAAATTTTACAAGATTGCGTTTGGATGCAGGTTTTACGCATTCTTTACAAATTCTTATATGCCAAAATGTAAATTTCCTGAAGATAAAGTTTACTTTTTAAGACATATTAACTGATAAAGTGTCAGAAGATAATTCGATATAAAAAATATAAACCGGTAAAATTATTGCGTTGTCACTGCTGCTCACCCAATGATAATAGTAAGCGGGCCACTGAGATGAGTTGCGCAGGAGCAACCCAGAAGGAACTGGAACCAGAAGACATTTACCGCCAATATAATTTAATTTATAGGATAGTTTTATCTTAATTGAATCCTCTAGGTGATGCTGCGATCGGGTTCTAGGCTTATTAAGAAAATATTACGCACACCAACTACGTGTGTATTTGAGTGGGTCACTGGATTGTTTAGATTCACAATCAAGTGGGAGTCGCTGTAATCGGTTTCCATGTTTTTGTAAGAATTTTCACGTTTTAAAATACAATTTGCACCGGTAATGACCGATTTGGCACAAACGTAGTTGCCCGAGATAAACTATTCTTGAATAAAACTCAACATTCGGTATTTCCAAAATATTGTTGTTTTTTTTATGTCAAATCATAATGTGTAGAATATCATTAACTTTAATCCATTCTTCCTACATTTACCAGTCTTTTTGCAAAGGTTTTTCTCTTTTACACCAACTAAAAACAGATTTAATCCTTACTCATATAATAAATGGTAATGGAAGTTTGTTACGTTTTAACTACATGATCGGTTATGATATTTTGCATTCGCTTAGCCGAAGGACAAGTACATCAAAGGACACAGGGTGCTTTGTCTAGAAAAAGTAATGTTCCCGAGATATGGATCAAGTTTTAGAATATATTCAATCCAGTTCGAGTTTCTAACCCGTTCTTATTAATAAGTGGTTTTATCCGACCTGATGGTAGTCTTGGCATTCATAAGCGCATTCTTAGGTCCTAAATTGTATAAAGAATTTTTTATTTTGACACTTGTTTGTGAAATTTTAAGAAACTACAATTTTTACAAGTAATACACGTTCAGACATTTGTGAAGTGGGGCAAGCGATGTTGTGTGCATGCACAGGAGAGAGAAATTAAACCGATACCTGATTTTGTTGTTTCTTTATTTTATGTTTTTCCTAGTAAGTAAAACTATCTGATATTTGAGAAAGTATTTGAAAATCGTATAGTACTTAATATAGTAAGGCTAAAAATGAGATTAGAAATAAATATGTTTGTCAATTTATTTTTAAAGTATTTTATGGTCCTCTAAAACCTTGTAAAAATGCCTCGAATTTCCCATAGAAATCTTTTACAATTGAACGTCATGTTTTGAGTAATTTGGAAAATGAATGATAATGTGAGAAATGTTGAAATCTGTATTTTCTGTTGAATCGTAGTAACAATCACGCACTTTTCAAACATATCCCGTATTATTTATTATTAACATTGTATATATAGATATTCAAATAGTGTCGAAAACTTATATTTGCCATTTGTTTGCTAATATTTGCCCGTCATCTCGTTCTCTTAAAAACTAATCAGAATGCTGTTTCACTTATACCGTGTGTAAACTTTCTTTGAATACACAACCTTTTTTGTCTATTCTGGAGAACTTTCGTCCTTATTTTATACCATTTAGGTGAGGGTGCAGGGACTGCCGGCTGGCACTGCGTCTGCTCCCCGACAGGTGTAAGCCCTTAAAGAGGCCCTGATTGCGGCCTGATGGGCAAAGATGGTAGAATCCTCAAAGGATGAGTGGGTGTTAGACCTCTGACGAACTGTGGAAGTCGCAACGGCAGAATGCGCCTCCACCACATGTTCCTGTACAGTTTAAGCTGCCAGGGTGACGGACATGCCCGTGTCTATCGCCTCCTGGCCCCACCTACAGCGACCAGAGGTCATGACCTACACACCGTCGCCATGTGTTTCATCGACCGCGGGAGGGGAGCCTAGTGGTCCACTTTCTCTCCCTCTTAAACGCCTCTTTTGTAAGCTTGACTGTCGTCTCGCAACAGCAGGCGACAGAGAGCAACCCGGACTCGCTTTCGACCATCTTACTATCCATTTCATCCTGAGGAACAGTCCATTCTAACAAACAATCGAAACTGTAAGAAGTATCTATATACTTATATGTCTTTCATTTTTTTATCTACGCAAGTATAAATTGTAACTTTGGCGTGGGAGAAAATAAACAAGGTTTGCATATAACACTTTTTTATTAAAAATACATACTCTGTAAACTACTTTTCCATATTAATAATGTAACAATGTTGTACAATATTATATAAATTTACCTTTACCTTATCTATATACTTTTAGCACCTTCCCATCGTACGTACTTTTAGTACTGGCGTGATTGTGTTTATATGTATAAAACTCTCTATAAGCATAATAAATTTACAACGATTTTAAATGAGATTAATAACGTACATACTTACAAATTATAATAACTATAATTATAAGTAATCATAATGCATAAGCGACATACCTGTCTGCAGTATTTCTTTGTTACGATATTTTTTAAGTGAAATATCTATAGGCGAATAAACCTGAATGTTGGCTTGGCACGAGGTGGCGACGCAAAACATGAACTTTGCACTATTAACGAAATACTCAAAAACCTTCGCAACCCTATCTATATAAACTATCAGATTCAAACTGTTTTGTCGGCCACTTGTTCTACTAGTGTTACGCAGCACGCGACGATGACCTAACGCCCTTTGATAAATGCCGCCAAACACACTGCGCCTGCACCTACTTGAATTATTGTATAATATGTAATAAATAGATAGTAATTATTTTATGGATCAAATTTGTAATACTTTATGTTTTCATTATGCCATAACTGATTCCTGACGTAATCTGTTCTTTTATGCATATAATTTATACAAAATAATTTCGATGTTTCACATCTACCAGGCATGACGGCTCAATGTTTTTTTTTTGTAAATAATTACCTAATAAAAAAATAGTTACATTCCCATTGCATTGTACGAAAAGATAATTCGCTTTAAGATTCATTCTATAAATCTTTGGAAGGTCCTACTTTTTTATTATAGAAATAAATAGGTTTATTTTACATAATAATTTATGAACAATATTTCTGCTTTCATTTACCATACCTAAATCCACTATACAAGATATCGAATAGAACAAACCAAATGATAGTTAGAGAAGTAAAAATCTATCAGACTTTCAAATATAACCTTAAGTATGTTCTTTAATATAATAAACCTAATCTAATTAAAGTACATATCACATGCGATTTGTCTTGTATTTTTAATAATGGAGATATGCCTCTTAATCAATGTGTTATATCACGTTTCTTTTCCATACAACACAGCCTGACCGCCATTTTGTTTTGTGAATTTGACAGTTCTATATTATAGTATAATCTATCACAAATCATTCTGTATTTAAAACCATTATATAGTTATATTCAAGAATATAAACACAAAATTGATTAATTACATATTGAGATTCTTATCTGAACTTTTTGGTACTTGGTTACGATAATTATGTCAGGTTCTTATACAGGTTCACGTGGCAAATCGCCGTCTTAATCCAATGTAACAAATTGACCTCGATATGAACATAATGCTCAACATTATTAAGATTTCGAACCAAACAGAACTGTTATCAATATCCAGATATTTCAATAAAACTTCCGGTTTTGAGAAATGGCAGTACATCTCGTTGCACTCCAATGGCCTCCGTTCGAAACCGAATACAGTCAGAACCATGGCGACTACACCGCATCTTATGAATGATGTTTTCATTAAAATATTCATCATTAATGGAATTTCGTGAGCGAAGTCAAATCCGTAGATAGCCAATCCAAGAAATGGAGCGATCGATGATGGACCTATTGCACAGCCATTCTGTAAAAGAAGAAAATATATGAAATTTCCCTTTTTTTTTAAATTACGAATGTACTACAACATTCGATGATAATTAATGAAAACGCAAAGAACTGATTCCCAAACGAATTTGTATTGGATATTCGTAAAAGAATCCTTTTCAAATAGCGCTCAATATCACATTATATCAGGCTGTAAAAGACCCATTGCAGAGCCATAGGCTTATACCTGATAGAAAGTATGCTTAATCATCACACCATCCCACGACGTATTGACTAATTATACACGATTATACGATTTCAAACTCTGTGAACCACATTTCTACATTTCTCAGCTTAAGGTTCCCTATGACGTTTTCATTCACCGTTATCCGATCATGTTACCAATTTCAATTAAAAAATGCAGGCGAAGTTTTTTTTGTATCATATAGGAGGCAAACGAACAAGCGGGTCACCTGTTGTTAAGCGATCACCGCCGTCCATAGACACTAGAAAACCCAGAGGAGTCGCAAGTGCGTTGCCAGCCTGTATTTGGGGGAATGGAGAGAAAGGGGGAGGGGAAGGAAGAGGAGAGGGTAAGGGAGGGGGAGATGGGGCTCCGGTGCTCTCACTGAACGAACGAAACGCAACAATGCAAGCACTGTTACTTCACGTCGGTTTTGTGTGAGAGGGTGGTGCTACCCCGGACGAGCCGACCCATTCACGCTGAAACCAATAATAGCTTTAGCGTGGCTCTACCACCTACAAAAAAGAGGCCGAAAAATTCGATACATGCCCGAGTTGAAACTTACGGACATTAAATTGACATTCTGTCTGTCAACAACCACGACTTAGAAACCTTAAACATTTTTTAGAAATTTAAACACTAGTACGTTCTCATGACTATCTATTTCATTTAAAGACAGACAACTAAATCAAAACCAAAGCACTTAATTTAGTTTAGGCTCTTAATGAGGAGCTTGTGAATATCAAAACCACCACCGGTTCGGAAAGCAAACCAATCATCGAGAAGAACCGACATGAAACTCGATGGGGCTCTCTTTTTAACATATATATATATACTTTCAATACATTATACGTTACAATCATTTTTAGTGGATGCACATAGAGGAATCAATTCCAGACATCACCATCGTTCACATATTGATCCACTCCATAAAATATATCCTTTTGATATCAGAACCTGCTTGACATGGGGCATGAACTAACAG
>JACEII010000001.1:2115796-2150847 GCA_014332785.1 Antheraea mylitta
AATTATCGAAATACTCTTTAAAAATAATTACTAAAATAAAGACTTACATTTACATTACTTTGTCATTGTGATTACGATTTTGTGTCTATACTAAAAATAAACGCTTGTCTGTTCTGCAATAAATTGTACTATGGACCTCTTTACGTAATACGTTTATGGTCTAAAATCTTATTAGGAAGACCTCTTCTATCTTCAAAGTTACTAATAATTTGAATATCGAATTTTAAACAATTAGTTGATAATTATTTCTCTAATTAAAAATAATGAATGAGTTGAAATCTTGCTAAATTTCATACAGACAAAGTCGTGCGTAACAGCTAGTCTAAAATAGAATAACGACAATTACTCTTTATAAGGTAAGGTGAAAGGCCCTGGAAAATCGGTCTAACCTTTTGGAGAAAGTACTGTCGGCAAAGCCATAGTTAACAGCTAGTATACACTAAAATTGCCTGAATTACTTTTTATAAGGTCAGTTATCTGACAGTGAAAGTCTCGTGAAGATTGGTCTAACCGTTTTGGAGATACTACTGCGAGCAAAGTCACGTTTACCAGCTAGTATAGATTAAAATTACTTGAATTACTTTTTATAACGCCAGCTATCTGCAAATGAAAGTTTTGCTAAGATCAGTCTTAACTGTTTTGAAGATAGCATTGCGGGCAAAGCCACGGTTAACAACTAGTCTAAATTAATATGACTGAATTAATTGTTATAATGTTAACTATCTGTTAGTGAAAGTTTCGTGAAAATTAGTCCAACCGTTTTCGAGATACCATTACGGACGAAGCCGCGGTTAACACTTAGTCTAATTTAAAGTAGCCTATGTCACCCGCTGTAATTTTAACTATCTGCCAGTGAGATTCCTGTCAAAATCAGTTCAGCCGTTTCGGAGATTACCCGGAACAAACAGACAGACAGACAAAAATTTTAAAAATTACATTTTTGTTATGAGAAGCGTGTATACTTTCATACCCAATCAGTGATTTTTTTTTATTTTGCTGTTACATACAGACACTTCATTGTTATTATATGTATAGATAGAAAACATAACCAAATGTGTTGTCTCACACCCTCTAATGTAGCATCGCGTGCTGAAATTTCTAATTTGATTCTAGATTTGAAGCAGACTAAGTTAGTATCGCTATAATTAAAATCGGATTTGTCTATTTCTAATAGAATTATTCTAGATTTAAGAACATGTGGAACCTTTCCGGTTATTTATTTTATGTCTTTAAAACCTCAATTGCACTCGACGTGCAACCGATCTAAGTTGGTATTTAAAATGGATAACAAAGTAATTACAACAAATTAGCCTTGTACAATGTTATTAGTTGTTGGAATATATAACACATAGTCGATGTGGTCAGGGATACCAATACCTTAAATACTTCGTAGTTACTGTCACTATTTTTTTGGCAGAGCTTCGCCCTACAATACTTTGTACACAAGAATGCGTAGAGAACACCGACATCTTGCCTTATAGGCCGAACTATATAATTTGTAAGACGAACTATATAAGGCAAACCAATTACCATTTACTCATAATACAAAAATAATAAATAATGAGCAAATGAATATTATTTAAGTAAATCAATTCTATATAATCTTTCTTATTTATATATCTAAGATATGTTTACACATACAAGTATGTGTGTAGAGTAGCGACATCTTGCCTTTTATAGGGCAAACTATGGAAGTCAAAGCAATTACTATTTATTAATAATTCTGCAAAATACTTTAAATAGGTAGCACAAAAATAATGATAATCATCAAAATAATGTTATGCAAGTAAAAATCAATAATATCAATTCTTATCTATGTTTTTTTTTTTCGAAATGTCTACGCTATTGACCCAGCAAGGTCTTAACAGCTTCACCGGACTACAAATTCTTATCTATGTCTCATTGACATCTATATAATAATAATTCTTATTTATGTATCTTTAATATAGTGACGCTAGTACCAATGTGTAGATCTAATATGATGGCGCTAATCTCAATGTTCCGGTCGTGTTGTAGTCTCGGTTCTTGAATGTAACGAGCGGCACCGGAGGTGAGATATAACATAGTTATCTCCTACTTTATAATTACGAGAATAATTGGTCGATCTAAAATTTGTTTCAAGCAAATAAGGATTTGTAAAGGACTTCGTTTGTCACAATTGTGAATTATTTAAGATAATTAATGGCAACGTAATTAATTCAATGTATGTAATGTTGTTAAAATCGTTATTGATTTATAATTGAAATTACTCGTGAACATCGTATCACTATGTAGAAAGTCGTAGATTACTTCGTGAAACTTTGACTTCCGGATAGTAGGTATTTCGTTAAACTACGACTTCCTTGACTTGGTTTGTCGGTAGGTGAAATAAGGCGATACCTTTACAAGTGCTTGTACGAGGTTGTATAAGATTCATTTTTCATTATTGTTTCCAAGATCGTGAGATCTATTGTAACAGTTGCTATATGATAATTATTGTCTCTGAGACCGTTATCTCTGACATTATTGTATAATTATTATTAAAAAGATCAAGTACAGAAGAAGTTGTCGTTTCATTTCATAGTGTCAGTCGTGGCGTGAAAATACATATAGTAAAACACAATTAAAAAAAAACACGATTGTTATAAGTACGACGCGTTCAGCGATGTATAAAGTGGGTCGACCAGTGTTCTTCGTATATGCAGGACAAAGAAGTAAACGGATAGTATTGTTTCTAAAAAAATATTGTTTAAAAACCAAAAAGACCATAAAGACAATAACGTCATTCAAAAATCCGTCCTAAAATAGTTAATAGTTAAATAAAATAATACAAATAAATATAAAAAAAAACACCCAATAGATGCTCACAGATACGATTTTAGACGTATACAACAAATTAAATGGAAGCAAAACAGGCGCGGACCAAGAATCTGCACAATGGAAAAAAAAATACTGTGATAAAAGTATATTTTTGCTTTAACAATTTTTCGTGTTTTTTCCTCTGTGCACAAAATATATTAAGATAACTGAGAACACAAACAAAATCGCAGGCATCAGCTTGCTTCTTGTAAAGGCTACTTACTAATCAAGAATATAACTTAAAAAAAATGTTGTACATCTGTTCGTATGCCCGGGTTCTTATGAAATGTACACGCGAAATTTATATCCCATAATTGATGGAATACAAATAATTCACCATAATTCTTAGCATAAAAAAATTATTACATCTTTAATTAATTTTATCAGTAGGTACCGAATCGGTATTGCTTGATTAAAGCAAAGTAGCTGGGTTACCGAGCCTAGCTCGGTTCTTTAAAAAACATTCTTAAATTAAAATAAACTGTTAGGCTTGCCATAGAAAATTAACATTTTTTTACAAAAAAATATATTACAAAAAAATACATCTCTTCTGCTGTCACTCGGATTCGAACTGGGGTACACGGATTTTGGAAGCAACCGATTTCCATCTGAGTTATTTTTGTTTTAACAGCGGCGGCGGCAAAATCTACCTTTATATTCTAGTTATATTTTTCATTGGCTGAAAACTCAGTGTAAAAAGTTACCTATGAATAAAATCTAGCTATATCGATTTATCGTTTTTTTTTTTCGAAATGACTACGCTATTGACCCAGCAAGGTCTTAACATCTTCACCGGACTACTAAGGCGAGCGCTTAAGGCACTCAGCCGATTTTATTTTGGCAACCAGCTCAAGGCTGCACGGCACACCTCGGCTTGGCTGTTGCCTGTTGAATGCAAAATCGCGACCTATCTTAGCTAACCTAGCTAACTATTCATATATGTATGAGTTGTTGAAACATATATGTGTACCAAGCATACACGCCTCAACAACTCCTCCATATATTTATTATCGGAAAATTTGGAGTTTTTTCAGTTCGATAAGGGAAAAAAAGTAAACCCTTCCACTTTCATGTGTAAGCGTGTAGCATGCACGTGTCTGGGGGTGATCGTGTAGTGTTGTAGCGGTGATGTATATTTGTGTCTCCGTATCGCGCAAGCAATGCAATCAAGGGATCCCTACCGAGGGATCGAACCTAGGCTTGAGCCGCTGCCGTGGGAGGCCTAATCTGGTTCGATTTATCGTCGCCGAAACTATCTACATACTAAGTTTCAAGGAAATAGATTACGCCGTTTCCGAGAACCTGAATATATACGAATATAAAAATATACAAGAATTGCTCGTTTTAAAGTATTAGATAGATTTTATATTTAAATGAACAGTTGTACCCCGATTTGACATCCAATATGTATAATATCCATCATTGTCTAGTTGATGTAAATACAAATTTATTTGAAATACTAACTACTCATGAGAATTAAATTGCTTAGTCGTCTATTGTCTATATACAGCTTTTAATACTTTAACATCCAAAAAAAGAGTGTGTGTGTACTTATATACACGCGTTAGAAGTTATATATTTCTTTGACTTACATCTTTTCAAAATTTTTATCTTTCGCCTTATTCTACGTTTGTAGAAAATCGACACTAATAATAGAAAAAAAGTATTTAATACATTGAAAGTTTTAATATAAAGAAATACGAATAACAAATACAAAGAAACAAAATGTTGACTATGGCTAACTTCAGGGTGTCGGTTTTTCGTGACAGCGTGCCCACGCATCCTAATAACTTCAGGGTGTCTAAAAATTTACTCATCATTTTTCCCCAACTCGCCAAAAGAAGTACAACTTCAAAAATACTGTTAGAAATATTTTTTCATGTTAAACATCTATAGGTGGAGGGCAAACTTGATTGTTTTCTTTTTTTTTATCGAAGCACGACATAGTGACTACACTATGCCTGTTGTTAAGCATAGTACAATCCAAAAACATCGGCAACCACCGAGAGACAGATTAGCCATCGCCGATCGCCGCTGTCATGCCGGCCATAATGACGAAAGTCACCCGGTACTGGATATGCACAGGTTGATCCCGAAACGCGACGCGCAAAAGCGAGTCACTATGACGGGCTTTTTCGTCATATGCATGGTGGTTGCGACGCAGTCGGGCTGTAAAACCTTACCACCCCGCTTTCGCCATTGCCTCGTTCGTTATTTAGCAGGGTGCACCACGTGCAGGTGAGGTTGGCTAGGGTGTCTCAAGTCTTAAGATGTTACTCGACACCCCTTACACCCCAATTTGTTGTCGTGGCGACGCAAAACATGGACATGTTAACGAAATACTCAAAAACATTTGCAACCTTGTATAAGCACAAAATTCAAATTATTTTTCTTTTTTCTATTTTGTATTTAATAATGAGGAATATGTATGTAATAAAATAAATAAACAGTCATTATTTTATGGAACAAATTTGTAATGCTTTTTATCTTTTCATTATGCCAGAGCTGATTCCTATTGTGATCTGTACTTTTATGGATGTAACTTTGTAGGCATCGGGTAAATGATACAACGGCCGCTGATACAATACTAACTTCATTATAACATATTATTAATTTATATACTCTCTCACAACTTATACAAAACAATTTCGATGTTTCACATCTGCCAGGCGTCTCGCGATGGTTCAATTTTTTTTCGTTTATCGAATATAGGACAGGTAGTAGAAGATTTCAGAGTCACCGTTCATATTTAGTTAGGTCAAATGTAGAAATATTTACAGTTTTACTACCACGTGAAATAATTGCATACCGAGTTCAAATGACTGGATGCAATCACGACACAATGGTGAAGAAACCATTATGGTGACTTGATTAGGCAGGATGTAATTTTTGCAATAAATGCACAGCGGCATGACGAAAACCACTATCGGCCTTCGATCTATTCCTGGCTTAGAATGGCCGCCATCAATTTAATGTAAATCGACGAGACTATGTATAAAACTAGTAGAATTATTCATAAATAAAAACTCAACCATAAAGACTTATTATTTTTATTTATAACATGCTTCTTTCTACCCGCGACTTCCACCGCTTAGAATTTAGTAACGATATTTTGTTTAATGTACGTGTGAGTGGGGCGCACTGCGTCCTAAATGCTTTTATTAGTTCTTTATAATTACGTAGAACCCTATTTTTTTATAAGCTAAAAGCATTCCTTATACTCCCGAGTTACTCTTTATAACATCAACTATGTGTCAGACTAAGTCCTGTCCAAATCGCTCCAAACGTTTAAGGGATAATCGTAGTCCGGTGAAGCTGTAAAGACCTTACGAGGTCAATAGCGTAGTCAGTTTGAGGAAAAAAAAGGGATAAACCAGAACAAACAGACACAATTTTTTTTGTTTCTTTATTGTGTCATTTTTAATTTTATTTTAGTCTAGTCTAGTTAGTATAAAGCTGTTATTTTGTCATTACACACACAGAGACTTAAATTACATTTACGTGTATAAATAATGGAAGTATTTAGTTGAGTGTTGGTGAATAAAAAAAACTTATTATTTTAAATCCCCTGTTTTTTAATTCTCAGACCTTATAATTTAATATCAAATAGCCTATGCCACTCCCATAGTTAAGATTAATGAAACGATACCTCATGTGTTAAAATTCATCAAACCCATTAGACCACAGAATATACCGAAGAACGGATAACTAAAACCGCTCGAAGATCGTTATCCTCTTTCTGCTCAAAAAATAATATAAATTGATAGCTTTTCACGCATCAATTTGCACAAAACATGACTTGCAATTCGGCCAATAAATACCGAATAAATTAAATTCCTAATAAAAGACCATAAAATAGAATTTGGTTGGTGTTTCAAAACATTTTAATTATACTTTGAGTCTTAGGAATTCGATCCTATATTGCAACAAGTAATACATTAAATACATATAAATTGGGACTATTACTGTCCCTTCCTGGTCAAATATACGGACTCAGCTCCAAAATAAAAGGGTGTTGAATTAAAGTATATCAAAGACTGCAAAGTTTCTGAACATGACGTCAATGACATAGCGAAATGGTGAAAAAAAGTATAATATGCTAAACTCACTACCATGTGGGACATATATTCAGGAAGAGACAGAAAGAGATGGCTGTAAGTAATAATTATTCTCACCTTTTCTTTTGTCCGCCCGACAGTCTATCAGTTTTGGTATGCTGATGTTCTAATAAGCCAAGTTCTTGAAGGATTTCCTCTGAGGGTACTTTGGTTCCTCTGGGCAACTTCAGTTTGGCTGCGACGTCCATAGCTTCTCGTATCGTTAGTAAAGGTTGTAAAAGGTCTTCTTGCGTGATGTAACATGAGGATCTTTTGAAAAAATGTTCATCTCTTGGCTGCCCGTTCACCAGAAGTTCTCCTGTGACTCCCGCTGATCTGATAACGATAATACATAATTTTTCAGTAAGAGACTTAGGTGCCCTCTAAACGTACTAAAATTGATCAATCTATACTAATATTATAAAGAGGTAAATTTTGTGATGTGACGTTGTAGGGGGTAATCTCAGGAACTACTGATCCGTCGATCTCCGTGCGGCCTGCTCCGCGGCCTGGCGGCTGTTCAGGCGCAGCCGCCGACGGCGGCATCGGGAACCTGAGGAGGAAGCCCGGTTGTATGGCAGCTACAGGGAGTGCAGGAAAACCCTGCAGGCTGCCATCAGCCGGGCGAAAGAAGCGGCGTGGGAGGAGCTGCTACAAACGGTGGAGGGAGATCCTTGGGGGCGCCCATATCGGATCGTAAGCAAGAAGTTGCGATCCTGGGCGCTCCCGGTGACGGAGACCCTCCAGCCGGAAGTGGTGACGAGGGTCGTGGGAGAGTTGTTCCCCAACCCTCCGCTGATATCTGCTCCTTCCATGCCCCCACCTCGGGTGGAAGTTGGGGACGTGTCTAGCAGCCCTCTCCCAATTACGGAAGAGGAGATGGGGAGGGCTGTCGAACGCCTCCTCAACAGGCGGAGAGCGCCCGGCCCTGACGGGGTGCCGGGTCGGGTGCTCGGCCTTGCAAATGAGTCATCTGGGGGAATGGCTTCGGGAGCTGTTCGACCGGTGCTTGGTGGTCGGTCAGTTCCCGAAGCCCTGGAAGTTCGGGCGGCTCTGCCTGATTGCGAAGGCGGGCCGCCCTCCGGACTGCGCGTCCGGGTATCGGCCCCTCATCCTGCTGGATGACGTCGGGAAGGTTCTGGAGAGGGTCGTCTCTTTCCGAATCGTCCAGCAGCTAGAGGGAGTGGGGCCGAATTTGTCGGACGCGCAGTTCGGCTTCCGGGCAGTGCGTTCCACCGTGGACGCCCTGTGCCTCCTCAAGTCGCTGTCCGCGGAGGCGACCTCCCAAGAGGAAAGGGTGTTGGCGGTGTCCTTGGACATCGCCAACGCCTTCAACAGCCTGCCGCACGGGGTGATACGGGAGGCACTTCGATATTTTGGAGTGCCCCCGTATCTGCGGCGGCTGGTGGAGGCGTACCTGGAAGGCAGGGAGGTCGCCTACGTGGACGGCGACGGGCGAATGATCCGGCAGGCGACAGAAAGAGGAATTCCACAGGGGTCGGTTCTGGGGCCGCTCTTGTGTAACATGGGCTACGACTGGGTGCTCCGCGGCGTACATATGGAGCGCGTCTAATCTGTTACGCGGACGACACCCTAGTCGCAGCCCGGGGGGGGCGAATGGAGGGATGTGGAGCACCTGGCCACGATGGCCACAACCCTTGTGGTCAGGCGCATAAGGAGGTTGGGCCTCAGGGTGGCCCTCGAGAAGACCGAGGCCATACTTTTTCATAGGCCTCGGCGGGGGGCACCACCTGGGGCCCACATAATGGTGGAGGGCGTCCGGATCAGGGTGGGGGCCCAAATGAAATACTTGGGCCTCAACCTTGACGGGCGCTGGCGTTTCGAGCCCCATTTTGCGGGGCTCGAACCGCGAATTGCTGGGGCGGCGGCGGCACTCGGCCGGTTGCTCCCCAATGTAGGAAGGCCGGGTGCTGGGTGCCGTCGACTCTAGGGAGTCGTGCGGGCGATGGCAGCCTACAGGGCACCGGTGTGGGCAGACGCCCTCGGTGTCGATAATGTGCGTGCGCTGCGTAATGCGCAGCGCACAGTGGCACTGAGGGCGATCCGGGCGTACCGCATGGTGTCCTCGGCGGCGGCCTTTACGCTTGCCGGTTCCCTTCCTTGGGAGCTGGAGGTAGGGGTTCTCGCCGCCGTGTACGAATTCACGGCGGCGAGGAAACGTAGTGGGAGCCTCCGACTCCCAGGGAGATAGAAATCAGGAGGCATGAGTTGAGGGAGGAGGCAATTAGGAGGTGGATGCAGGACCTGGCGGACGCGCGCTTTGGGACGTACACCGTTGACGCCGTCCGCCCGGTCCTACGGGAGTGGATTAATAGGGAGTGGGGCTCCCTGACGTTCAGGCTGGTGCAGGTACTGACCGGACACGGTTGTTTCGAGTGGTACCTGCACCGGATCGCTCGCAGGGAGCCGACCGCCGCCTGTCACGAGTGCGGTGCTGAGGAAGATACCGCGCAGCACACGCTTTCTGTGTGTGTTGCGTAGGAAGGACAGCGCCGCACTCTAACGGCGGCGGTAGGAAGGAATTTGTCGCTGCCGAGTGTGGTCTCCACCATGCTCAACAGCGAACAGGCGTGGCGAGTAATGGCCTCCTTCTGCGAGGAGGTTATCTCGCAGAAGGAGGCGGCAGAGAGGGCCCGTGAGGCGGACCCACTAAGTGGCCGTCTCCGCCAACAGAGGACTGGCAGGTGGAGGCGGTGCTTTGCCCAACTCCTCCTGCCACTGTAGCCGGACCTGAGGGGATGGGCGAAGGGAGCTCATCTCCTCATTGCACAGGTCCGGCGGACGAGGGGAAGCAGCTGGTGTGTACCCAATCTGCCTCTCTATAGGTAGGAGCCCTGCGGCCACCTTCCGCCGGGCGGATCGCTGGGGCGGCTCTACAAGGTTGAGTAGCAAGTACGATCCCTTGCCGCCCCAACAATTACGGTCTGACGGTACACCGTGGGGTTTTAGTCCGTGCGAGTGAGACATAACCCACCTTCTCCCCCGGGAGGGTGGGTATCCATAAGGGATTTCCCCAAAGGAACTACTGATCCGATTTCTTTCAGTGTTATATAGCTCATTTATCGAGGATAGTTATAGGCTATATATCGTCACGCTAAGACCAATAGGAGCGGTGCACCAATGAGGAATGTTTAAAAATCGTTTTTTTTTTTCCGCTGCGTGTTGGGAATAGCCCAAAGTATTTATTCCACGCGAACCAAGATGCGGGCAGAGGCTAGTTTTCAATAAAGAAATTTTATAAATGTAAATTAAAAAACCTTACAGACAAAGCCTAATTCGTTCTTATATTTATCCTTAAATAAATAATTAGGGGGTCTACCCAAGTTGCTTATCGACAGTCACTAACGCAAATAGAAAACGAAAAAATGTACGAAGATGAAATATCTGAGCGCTATGTCACGTGAAAAACACGTGATTTTGTCACGTGATATAGCGCTCAGATATGTCATCTCAGTATCAGACGAAAAAATAATCAAAAGCTGAATCCGAAAATAATTAACGAAACACGTCTGGGTATTTAAAAAACACAGAAACATTTAGTGTCCTCTTTCGATGACACGCAAGTATATCATTCACTCATAATTGAACTGAATATATAGGGATATATTTTGTGAAACACTCACCGGTATCCTGATATAACGTTAAGTAATGAACTCTTGCCAGCTCCAGAAGGGCCCATAATGGCTACAAGTTGCCCTGACAAAAATTTTCCATTGACACCCTTGATAACAACTTTCCCAGGAACTGAAACAATTGAAGTAATTGATTATTTACAGTGACAACTTTTTTTTATTTCTATATCGCTTGACTAGAATCTAGTCTAATATGAAATAATTATGTGATTTAAAATGGTAAATAAGCTAAACCTAGAGACGACTTACTCTCGTGTACTTACTGTAACACACAAACAAGTGCTTGCTAACTTAGAGAAAGCCCTACCACTATGCTACATATAGTCAGTACTATATACAGTCGCAACGATTCGAACCAAAACGTTAGTGTCTGAACACGCTATCGACTGCCATTATCATATTATATATATATTTTTGGTTGGTAGAGCCACGCTGAAGCTATTACTTGTTTTAGTATGAGTGGGTCGGCTCGCCCGGGGTAGTAGCATCCTCTCACAGAAAACCGACGTAAAGTAACAGTGCTTGCATTGTTGCATTTCGTTCGGTCAGTGAGAGCACCGGAGACCCACTTCCCCTCACCCTTGCCTCCCTCCCCCTAACACAGGCTGGCAACGCACTTGCAACTCCTTATCAGGATTAACTTCTATGCGCCATCGACGAAACCATTCACCGAGCGTGCGAACGGCCTTGTCAATGCGCTTCCTAAGAAAGTCCAACCACCAACCGGAAGCGTAGATAACTGTATCGTCAGCATAACAATCTATCTCAATTCTCTTAGGCCGAGGTAGGTCTCTGACTAACAGATTAAAGAGTGTGGGTGCGAGAATAGATCCTTGAGGCACACCTGAGCGTATTGAGTAGACCGTTTGGACACGTTTTTGTAATAAAGTACTTTAAACAAGACTCCAAATAGATTATAAATTTTAGGCACTGCTAACCCGGGTTGTACCCGTGTTTTTGTTTACCGAATGTGTTTGAATTTAAAACAATTAAATTAAATTATGTATAATTGTTACACATTAAAACATGGAATAATAACGAAACTAATATATTTTTGACCTTTGCAATATTTTAAAGAATCGATTGTCCGTAATTCGTATAATCACAGACATTAATTTCTTAATTTGCATATAACATGGATGACAAATCAGACTAAAAACAATATAGCATTTTGCGTTTATATTATGTAATATTGTAGTTTAGGATCATATATATGAATAAATAAATAATTTGTTGTTATCAGTCTTTTTGCCCGCGTGTCAAAGTTCTTTTCTCAAAAACAACTTCACTTGTAAAGTTAACAATTAATATCCGATTCTTATAACGTTCCTGAAATCAATATAGGTTAAACCTATGTATGTTCCAACACAGGAATCAGGATAAATTGGATTTACATGTGTACCTAATGAAAATGTAGTACAAAATTACAACTAAATCTATACTAATATATAAAGCTGAAGAGTTTGTTTGTTTGTTTGTTTGTTTGTTTGTTTGTTTGGTTGAACGCTATGATCTCAAGAACTACAGATCCAATTTAAAAGTTTCTTTTAGTGTTAGATAGCTCATTTATCGAGGATGGCTATAGGCTACATATCATCACGTTAAAACCAACAGGAGTTGAGCACTAATTAAGAATGTCAAAAAAACGGGCTATTTTTTAAGCTTCCGCTGCGTGTTAATGTCCGTATTATATGCGTTGCCATGGTAACGCGATAACATTCTATCGGAAATATTTTCATGGTTTATTTTGTGTTCCTACTCAAAAGGTTTGTTCTACGTTAGTTTTGTTTTCAATTTTTAATTATACGTGGTACGTTTGTGTCGGAAACATTTGTAAATTTTATTTTGTGCTGATATTCTAAAAGGTTAGTAGTAATAATATTCGTCCATCACAATACAGGCGAAGGAATTAATCCATACTGCCAATTCTGAAATTGTCAGTATAGGTAGTTCTTATGTATTCTCTATACATAAGCGCCAAATCTTCTATATAATATTTCGTAAATTTTTATCTTCTTAATTTCAAGCTTACAGAATACATGCTCCATGGCATTATTTTTCATTTATTTCAGTCATGCATAATAAACTAACCATATTACATAAAACGCCGCCAATTTAACACAACATAGAGTAAAATAATACAAAATTATGAATAAAATATAAAATCCCTACATAACACTGACTGCAATCCTGTCAAAAACTCCTCAAAAAGTTTATTCTACGTTAGTTTTGTTTCCAATTTTTGGTTTGTGATATATTGCGTATTACGTATTATAAGAATAAAGCGTGTGTATATAATATTCAAATAAATACTTTTTGATGAATACATATATCTGCGGTGCTACAAATATCAACATTTTTTTTTGATTCTGTCGATATATCTGTTTGTTTATTTGTTCCGGGTAATCTCCGAAACAGCTGGACCTATATGAACGGTTTTGTTTTCTTAGAAATGATTACGCTATTGACCTAGCAAGGTCTTAACAGCTTCAACGGACTACAAGTAATATTTTAACAGAAATTTTACGGGCAAATAACCAACTAATTAGCTGTTTTAGCGAGCGAAGCTAGCGAGTTCAGCAGACGATACCCGATATTATATCTATACAATAAAAGATTGAACACATATTGTTCGATAATGTATAGCTTAATATTTTCATTACTTTCTTATATAGTGTAAGTGAGCAATGAGGCTGATACATAGATAGTAGTTTAAAGTTCCAACTATGTGGCTTATGATAAATTCCATCCCATTTACCTACTACTGTAGATGATGTGCGTGTCATACTTACAAATATTTTTGAAAGAGTATTATTGTTATTTACACATCTAATAACAATTTTACATTTATTTAATACATTCAAAAAACGCGTGCGGAGCCGCGGGTAACAGCTAGTATACAGATATGTTCATATGTAGTCAAAGATCTTATAGATTCTTTTACTATTTTCAAATTATATTATATAAATTAATACTTTGATATGGGTAAATAATTGTAATATCCATACATTGAAAATACAAAGTGTTAACTTTTTTCTTTTTCAAATAAATAAAAAAAAATCCCAATGTATATACTGAGAAATAGATGTAATTTAAATAAAACTAAGATATAATAAATATTACAGTTGGAAAAGTATAACAATGAAATTTAATATTCATTTCCCGATACATGTATACCTTTTGTCTAGAATTATAATTTTTGCTGTCAAGTTCAGAACAGATCTAAGGTGTGTGTTGTTGGTTTTTATATATTTGTAACACTATACGTTAGTGCCTTTGTTTTGATATTTATATTTTTTTAACAGATCTATTTTTCAAGCTGTTTCTTACGACCTTAATTTTCGGTACATAAATGCAATTTTTTTAGCATACTCTTTATTATTATTGTGTCCTATTTTGGTTAAATCATAAAAACATTAATAATACATGCTCACGAGTAACAACTAACGTCACCTGAAACGGCTGTTACAGCCAAAAATTATGATTCATTATAGAAAGAGTGGTTACCGCTGTGGTTACCGTTGGAAGTTTCAGACCATGACAAAAAACTAATTTTATTCTATTCAAATTTAGTAATACCTTTTAAACAGTTAAGTCTTAACTGTAATGATGATTTCTGTGTACTACTAACTTACTAATTCAAGTAATTTATTGTAATTTCCCTGTAGTTATTTTCTTTAATATATCTATCTATGTTTTTAGTCCCAGTAGTGGTCGCAATTCGAGCTTAGTATTTTTTTTTTTTATGTGAAACATCTATAGACTTGGGTAAACCTGATTCTCGCTTGGCGACGTGGCGACACAAAACTTTTCACTATTACGGAAATATGTACTCAAAAACATTTGCAACCCTATATAATACACCGCGCCTGACCTAGTTTAATTTTTGTGTTTAACAAAAATGAATATTTATGTAATAGAATAAATAAACAGTCATTATTTTATGAAACAAATTTGTAATGCTTTATCTTTTCATTATGCCATGGCTGATTCCTATCGTAATCTGATCTCTCATACATATAACTACTACGTGATTTTATCACGTGATATAGCGTTCAGATATGTCATCTCCATACATTTTTCCGTTTTCTATTTGCGTTAGTGATTGTAGATAAGCAACTTGGCTAGGCCCCCAGGTTACACAGTCCTATAACTGTATGTTATAGGACAATATGATGTATATAGTGGCATAACTAGTTAACTCAGAGCCTAACGTCAAAATTTCATGTGAAAATGGACTGCTGCTTACTGTTGAACTGACTCATATTTTCTACGACGTGTGACCAAGAAACTATTAAAACCCAGGAATGCTATAGTTATTATGAATATTACGAATAAATAATATATAAATTATATTACGAATTCCTTATGATGAGATTGGAGGTTATGGGTAACATTATTGCTTAAACATATGCGGTATTATTACAAAAAAGTTAAATACGTATTAAATACTTGGTTTAATAAGGTTTCGTACTAAGTGTATCGCGCTCGCTCGAGCCAAGTTCACGTTATCCTTTTTTCGCAAATTTAACCTATCATAACCAAAGCGAGATAAGAGCAAGATGGCGAACATTTAATACGTATTTAACTTTTTTGTTATAACACCGATGGAGGCCTAATATCATCAACGCGGATATTTCGATAGCTACGCCCTTGCCTAGAGCCCATTAATATAGAGATAATATAGAGTCCATTAATATATTGTTTTAATATAGAGAATCTGTGCGTGAGAGTATCCTGGAAATCTTCCCGGAATACGCCCTCAATTCGTAAATAGAATATGAAAAGTTTCAATGATTTTAATTAAAATATCAATATGTACGTACATACTACGTTCAATTTTTAAAATAAATACACAAAACCCATACATCTGAATAGGAGCACAGATTTAAAATGCTCGCTAAATGTTGCAAATTGATTGCGTTTTAAGTGCGGTGAAATCATTATTCTCACACTTACGGAAGGTCTCACTTATTGTAATTTGGTATTATTTTTATTGCAGACCGGATTGTATTTATTATACCGTGGCAGATTTTTATTATTCGTCTAGTCTTCATTACATAAAAAGTGAATGTGTGAATTCAGTATTAGTTTAAATCGTATCTTGTTTTAATTGGTACTAAATTTCGTTTAAGTGGTCTTGCTTTTTATTACTTTATCTTATTTAAAATTTGCATAACATCAAAGTTAAATTCTTGTAGAATAAAAGAACAAGTTTTGTATAATCTAGTAAAAGATTTTGATATCCAAGAGCCACCGTAAACTCTCTATTAAAGACAATATCCAAAGCGGTCTTAGTAAATACATACCTAACTTGTCAAACTAGGGAAGAGAATACAGACAGCGTAGGTGAGCATCTACGAACACAGGTAGAGACCCTTTAAAATACTGTGACGTAGTGATACCATAGAACGCAGAGAATTTCATCTCAGAATGGAATAAGTATTTGTTGTTATATGAATAAGAATAATATGGAAGATCCAACGGAAGCGAAAAATATAAACTGCAGGAGTAATATGGAAGGAGCATTTCACCCCTGCATGAAGGGTTCGCACTTTATTTAAATATTGCACAATTATTTTATAGTATACTAGCCTCTACCAGCGACTTTGTTCGCGTAGAATAGTTACTTTGGGCAACGATAACACGCAGTGGAAGCTCTCAAGAGGAAAAAAGATCCCGATTTTTAAACATTCTTCATTGGTGCTCCGCTTCTATAGGTCATAGCGTGATGGTATATGCCTATAACTATCCTCGATAAATGAGCTATATAACATTGAAAGAATTTTTCAAATCGGATTAGTTCCTGAGATTACCCCCTACAACGTCACAACGTCACATACTCACGAACTTTGCCTCTTTGACAAACTAAAGAACTTATTTAATACAAGCTTACCCGTGCAACTTCGTCTGCACCAAATTGGTTATCACTGGTTTCAATTGTGTTTTTAAACGTGAAAAAAATTAATAAAACTGATATCCGATTGGAACCACAACTACCGTTTCCAATTGTGAATCCAAACTATCCACGGACTCACTCAAACATATACCCAGGTTATATGTGACTTTTTTTTTAATAAGTCTAGAACCCATTCTTAGCATCATCTACCAGGTTCAATTAAGGTAAAAACTAACCTACATAAAGCTAAATAAACATCTCTACGACTTACTTTATTATAATTATCTTCAACTTGTATTAAAACCTTTTTATACTCCATTGTATTGAAGAAAAATATATGAACACCGCGTCGAAGCGTCAAACATCGCGTCGAAGCGACAACTGTCATTGGTTTGTAACTATTATCTAAGAGTTAGAAACGGTTTCGATAACGAATTTATATATATTTCCAATATATTTTTTTAAGTAATCTGTGTACCTCTCACGACACCTTTTGGTAATTTATCTATGTTGATATGTTTGTATTGTAGATTATTCTACGTCGTTACACTGAATATTTGGCATTAAATTTATAACGTGTATTTTTCACACTTGATATTGGCGTTATTGCCTACATAGGTAAAGGCCATACCGGAAAGAATCAATCAAGCCAGTTTTATATATCTTTATATTCATCCGAACAACGTGCGGACGTTGCGTTTATTTATGCATATCGTACTTTTATAGACAAAAATATTGATTTTTAAATAATTTTAGGATGTTTTTTTTTCACTAACTTTAAAGCATTATTAAAATGGAATTATTATTGAAAGACATTTTTGTTATCGATAATAATGTGTTTGATACTATTTTTTTGGAAATAAAAATAAAAGTTATTTTAAACCATGTTGGAATAGCAGTAATTTTATTAGTATTATATTTAGATATAAATAAGTACAAATTTCATCTTTCAGACTAAATCAGTTATTTACTCAATATTTAAACATATTTATTGCTATAAAAATAATATGTGTATAGAATAACTTAGCTATAGCTAATAGTTTAGTGCAGTACTGGCTGCACGATAACATCAGATTAGGCCCCCCTCGGCTGCGGCTCAAGCCTAGGTCCTGTTCCCTAGGCGTGGAGCCCTTGAGTACGCTGCTCACGCGATACAGTGACACAAAACCTTAGATCACTGCTACAACATCACACACATCACCTATACACACGTGCATGCCTACACGCTTTCATGCTGTTTTTCTTTTTCAGAGAAATAAACGACAAAGAGTTCTACCCTTATTTTTCCCTATCCTATCCTATCCTATACAGTTTTGAGGATTTTTTCCGACACAAAATACATATAAGAGTTGATGAGGCACGCATGCTTGGTACACATGCATGTTTTAATAACTCATATACGTATTGCGAAAAAAATAGTTGGTGAGAAATTAATTATTTTTATTGATAAAATATATCAGCGGGCATATGATGTTTATAAAAAAATGTGTCTGCCTGTGATAAATTCATGTTTTTAAATGCGTTTAAAAGTTAGTGAAAAAAATGTTCCTAAACTTATTCATAAATCAAAGTTAATTAAATCTAAATGAGCATTAAAAATACAACGTTAACCGGCTACCAGGTGTCATAAATTCTGTCTATTGATAATTTGTGTAGGTGGTAGAGCCACGCTGAAGCTATTACTGGTTTCAGCATAAATGGGTTGGCTCGTTCGGGCTAATAACATCCTCTCACAGAAAACCGACATGAAATAATATTGCTTGCATTGTAGTGTTTTGTTCGGTCAGTGAGAGCTCCGTAGGGCTACCTATCTTTCCCTTTCCTCCGTTCCTTTCCCTTATCCTCCCCCTCCCCCATATACAGGCTAGCAACGCACTTGCGACACCCCTGGTGTTGCTAGTGTCTATAAACGGTGGTGGCCACTTAACATCACGTAACCCACCTGTTTGTTTGCCGCCTATGATACAAAAAAATATATATTGATATTTTAAAGAACCAGCTATTCTAAAATTCCTGTTCTTCCAACGTTGCCGGCTCTGGTACTAAGGTGTCACAAAAAAGTCTAGTTACGTTAACTACAAATATTTGTTTTTCGTTATCCTGGAGAATCCCTTGCGTTTTATGTGACAAAGAGTATCCTGGATGCAGCCTTATAATATTAGTTATCACTGTGTCAAGTTTCGTTAAAATTGATTCAGTACTTTCAAAGTAATACGGGTTTAGTATTTAGACTTTAATCCTTTATCCTGGAGAACCCTTTGCGTTTTATGGGACAAAAAGTATGTTTGATGTAATCTCGTAATATCAGTTATCACTATGGCAAGTTTCGTCAAGATTGGTTCAGTACTTTCAGAGTGATGCGTGTTCATAAGGACAGACAGACAGACAGGCAAAAATTGTAAAAAGATTATTTTTGGCTTCTATATCTATAACATAGTTTACTCTGATTAAAATTTTCAAAAAATATTTAATGTAGAGATTTCGACTTGTTACAGTTTTATTCTGGTATAGAAGAAGATGGTAGGAAATAAAAGTTTTTTTTTTTTATTTATCTTATTTATTGTGATTATTATATAGAAAGTTTTAAGCAATTTAACAATTTATTTAACTTTTAGTATCATCAATTAAAGTCGTGATGTTGATTTCACCAGTTATAATAAATCAGGGTTTAAAATATCGTGTTCGGTCTATTTTTTTTTTCAGATTAATATGTGTATTTCTTAAATATCTTTCATGGCTATATTTGCGGTATCACGGCTGAATAATTTGTTATAATAATTGTCCGAGGATATACTTCTGACGGCCTGCACCATCTTAAATGATACGTACGGCCGAAATATATAGTCGATGCTTAGAATGAGTCTTGGCTAAAGTACTTGCTTAGCATCGTTTTTAGCATCAGTGGTACATAAATAGACATTACTTTCGGACGATACCATCGAAGAAAGTCAAGCGAACGCTTAGCTTAGTCATGATTGTTGAAGACTTAGCACGTTCTAAGAACGGATTTGACAATTAATAACATAAATAGTGCCGCGATTCTCTATTTGTTGTACTTAGCTAGGCAAATAGACAATGACGTTTGATAGGTTATAAAAATCGACCGCTATTTTCGTTAAAAATGGATTTCGATTTAGAGAATATTACAAACTTTTTTGAGAATATCGAAAAAATCCCGAACCCAGAAGAAATTTTTTCTGCGATAACGCGAATAACCAAATGTTATTTGAGGGATTATGTAGGCCCCTTTGATTTTTATTCTGACGACGAATTCAAACAAAGTTACCGGTTTACAAAGACAACAGTAAGGCAAATCATTCTACCAGAGCTTTCGGAGTTACAAGTTACTTCAAACAGAGGTTTACCTATTCCAGTAGTCATTCAATTACTCATCGCGCTACGTTTTTATGCTACTGGAAGTTTCTAGGTTAGTATCTACCTAGTTAGGTACTTATTAAAGTTGGTTATTTATGTTCATAAAGGAATGGAGTTATTCAAAATATATGGATTTCTTTTATTTTCAGAAGGCTCTGCAGATTTGATATCAATATCACAACTTACAGTGTGCCATTATGACGAATATAATATTGAGGTAGTCGTAAATCACCTCTATCCGTAATATTTGTATAATGTGTTTTAATTACAAGTTCTTATAATATTATTATTACGAATATAATTGATGAAGCTTTCTTTATCCGACTCGCGAAGGACCAATTAATATTACTAATATAATATATTAGTGCATCCACTCAAACAATTTCGCGGACGTACCGACAAGTATCAAACAACAAGTTCATGTTCCTTATTTAAGGGTATCGCAGCTGTAATGGGCCGATACACGCGCTCTATGCGTTTGGCCCGCATATCATCGAAATCGGTTCGACCAAGACCCCCTAGGATGCGTACGTTTGAGAAATAAGCCACATAGATTCGTTCTTTTGTCATTATTTCCCTAGACCGTGACATTAACATAGATTTATTACATATTGCACAGTTTAAACAATACTTATTAATAAATTATAAGTCTATTCGTTCCTTATTGTCCATATAACTTATTGCTAACATTGTGTTTCTACAAATTAAACAATATGTACTACAAACTAAAGCGTAATAGATTTACGTCTTTCACTTCTTATTTCTATTCAATATTTAAAACTATTCAATGTCACTAAATGTCTTGCACATGCTAGCTGTCCGTAACAGCCATATTGTCCAACGAGTCGCAAGATCTCTTGCTGAAACTTTACAAAAGTATAAAAAATTCCCTAGAAATCAGTGTTAAACATTAAGCTAAATTATATTATGCAGATTATATTATTGTATCACTTATATTAACGAGGGAGTGAAAGAAAGATTGTAATGGTTTCCGCGCTATAAATAACTTAGAATTTATATGGAGATAATATTCGTACAATGAATAATGTTCTTTACAGAATAATTCGTTAACAATATAGCAATAGTTTACACACAATAGCTCCACAAAAGGAATTTTAATGAAGCATAATGTATTATTATAGTTTCTTATGTAAATCAGTTGCTTTATCATGGACGACTGTCACTGAAGTATTTATTGGTGACGAGACCTTAATACTTGCTTCAATGAAATATACTCTGACTGTAGTTGTTCACCGAGTTTATGCAACAACTGTAGCGTCAAGTTTTAAGGCTCTCATAACTTGTCCAAGAGGCCTCTTTCTGTGCACGGGCGTAGTGTCCACGACATCTAAAAACTTATTGGCGGTTTTAATTACTGATAAATATACTAATGCATATGTGCTACATTTGTCAGGTTTAGGTTTCCATACAATGTTTTATTTTACCGTCAACCGATATGGTTTCCAATTTAAACAATCAGCTTTTAGTTGCGGCTTTGTTCGCATTAAATTAGATCTAGCCTTCGGGACCAACACTCATTTTATTAAATAAAAGGTTCATATAAGTTGTATGCCCATTTTCAGAATGATTAGTTGAGTAGTCAAGTCAATACGTGAATAAAAAAAATCACATTTGTATTTATTATATTAAGACTACTTTAGTTAGGACTAGCTGAGTCCGTGACATCGTCCGCGTGGAATCCTATATAAGAAAATAGTGATTTTTTTAAATATCATATAGGAGGCAAATGAACAGGTCACCTGATGTTAAGCGATCACCGCCGTCCAGGGGTCCAAGGGTGTTGCAAGTGCGTTGCCAGCCTGTGTTTTGGGGAAATGAGGGTTAAGAGGAAGGGGGAGATGAGTGGAGAAGGGAGAGGAGATGGGTCTCCGGCTTTCTCTTATTACTAATGTCATCTGAACGTATCAAGTCCATTTACTTATCTACGTTTATCACGTACTAAAGTCGCATCATCATTAAAGTTACAATAACTTTTGATAGAGTTTACCGATTTGAATGAAACAATCGTCCGGGTAAGGTTTTATCGTGAACGCAGTACTTTAGTAGTGACGCGTGTCCAAACAAACAAACAGACAGGCTGACTTGTATTTTGTTACTTATTCCCAGACACCTGAAACAATTTTTTTTCACTAAAATCTGAAAAGTTTGTCCGTACTTAGTACGTTAATTTATGTTCGGATCATATGCGTAGTTTAAGATACCTGAATTCCGAAAAATTGTTGCATATCGGAACGAATGTTCCTATGAACATAAGAACATCTAATCGAGTCCCACACAATACGCTCAGCTGTGCCACAGGGCTCCATACTCGCGCCCACGCTCTTCAATCTGTTCATCAGTGACCTACCTCGGTCTCGGGGGGTCAAGGTAGGTTGTTACGCTGACGATACCGTTATTTACACTTCCGGCTGGCGGTCGGACTTTCTTAGGAAGCGCATCGAAAAAGCCGTTCACACTCTCGGTGAATGGTTTCATCGATGGCGCATAGAAGGTAATCCCGATAAGAGTACCGCAATACTCTTCGATCCCACGAAACGTGCTAATAAATTTGAGCCCATCAAGCTATACGGAATCGATATCGCTTGGGTCGAAGAGGTCAAATATCTCGGTGTTACATTAGATAGACATTTAAAGTTCAATTCACATATAGACAGAGTGCGAAACAAAGCCGCTATGGTTTTGGGTCGCCTCCATCCGTTGCTTTGTCATAAGAGTAAGATGTCCCTCAGACACAAGCTCACTTTGTATAAGACGTGTATCCGTCCCGTGATGACATATAGCTGTCCCGTTTTTGCGCATATGTCCAAAGAGAACTTTCATAAGCTGCAGGTTCTCCAAAATCGTGTTTTACGTAAAGTGACCGGTGCCCTGTGATACATCCAGAGAGTCGATCTCTATAGAGACCTAGAGATCCCTTCTATCTGGGCGTACGTAAAATCACTTACGATTAGTTATTTTGAAAAAGCCGCAAATCATCCCAGTCCGTTAGTGGTATCCGCCGCAAACTATGAACCCATACCTAACGTTGCGCGTTATAAAAGACGTCCGCGACACATTTTCCTGTTCCTGTCCCTCGAAACAGAGCGTCTTCACGCCCACGCCCACGTACCACAGATCACGCTGACGTGGTCTAGGGGTTAATTTCGCTCCCGCACACCCGATTAAGCCTCCCACGGCAGCGGCTCAAGCCTAGATTCGATTCCTCGGTAGGGAGCCCTTGAGTGCGTTGCTTGCGCGATACGGTGACACACAAATATATATCACTGTTACAACATTACACGATCACCCCCAAACACGTGCACGCCTACACGCTTGAAAGTGAAAGTGAAACACATGAAAGTGGAAGGGTTTACTTTTTTCCCTTATCGAACTGAAAAACTCTCAATTTTCCAATAATAAATATATGGAGGGATTGTTGAGGCGTGTATGCTTGGTACACATATACGTTTCAACAACTCATACATATATGAATAGTTAGCTAGGTTAGCTAAGATAGGTCTCGATTTTGCATGCACCCTTGAGCTGGTCGCCAAAATAAAATCGGCTGAGTGCTTTAAGCGCTCGCCTTAGTAATCCGGTGAAGCTGTTAAGACCTTACTGGGTCAATAGCGTAGTCATTTCGAAAAAAAAAAATCTAATCTAGCTCTAACCAAACCAATCAATCATTACCAATTCTTTTTTATATTATTAAAGGGCTTCACTCCGGGGGTTCATACCTAGACTTGAGCCGCTACCAAGGGAAGGCGTACTTTGGTATTTAAAACAATGATAACTGTCGAAAGATTGGCCATTTCTCCCATTCGACATTTATAAACAATAAGTTTTTTTTATTTTTCGAACTGACTACGCTATTGACACAGCAAGGTCTTAACAACTTCACCGGACTACTAAGGCGAGCGCTTGCGGCACTCGATCTATTTTAGTTGGGCAACTAGCTCATGGGTGCACGGCACACCTCGGCCTGGGCTGCTGCCCGACACGTGCAATTCGCGACCTATCTGAGCTGACCTAAGCTAACTATTCATACACATATGAGTTGTTGGAGCATATATGTGTACCAAGCATACATACCTCAACAACTCCTATATATATTTCGTATCGGATAATTTTCCAAACTATTTCAGTTCGATAAGGGAAAGAAACAAAACCCTTCCACTTTCATGTGTAGGCGTGTATGCGTGCACGTGCGTGGGGGTGACATGTGTACCGTTGTTACACTGATGTAACATTTTGTGTCACTGTATCACGCGAGCAGCGCACTCAAGGGCTCCACGCCGAGGGAACGGACCTAAGCTTGAGCCACTGCCGAGGGGGCTTAATCTGGTGTGCGGGAGCGAAATTTACCCCCAGACTACGGCGCCGTGATCTGTGGTTACGCGGGCGTGGGCGTGAGCACGCTCTGTTTGGAGAGACAGACTGGTACTGATCGTTCACTGCCGTTATTTCATCAGGAGGGTCGATTAAAATATGTCGCGGACGTCTATAATAATGCGCAGCGTTCGGTACGGGTTCGTATTGTGCAGCGGATACCATTAACGGACTGGGATGTTTCGCGGCTTTTTCAAAATAACTAATGGTAAGTGATTTTACGATAAACAAAAAGTCAACCTTCAAATCCTTTAATTTATAAAGCCTTGCAAAATTATTCGACTAACTTTGACATTATTAAAACTTACTTATATCCCTTCATCAAAGATTATCTAACAACCCAACGTTAGACTACAAATAGCTGACTCCTGCGACTTCGTCTGCTTTATTTATTATTTCGTTTTGTTATGTTTTATAGAGATTAGGCAGCGTTTTCCATGACAGCTCCCAGATGGCTTGACTTTTTACGACACTTTCAACATTTATAGTTATATTTTAACTAATGTACCAAAAATCTTGACAAATTTTATACCTAAACCTTCCTTGTGAATCACTCTATCTACTAATGAAAACCGCATGGAAATCCGCTTAGTAGTTTTGAGCTTATCGTGAACAGACAGGCAGTCGCTGTAGAGGAGTTTTTTTAAAATAATATTTAGTGATTTAGAACATAATTGATGCATTAAAGGGAAGATTATTCGTATCAAATAGTGTTAAATGTTTTAGACTCGAAACGTATTAAGCAGTCTAAATGAATATTATGATAAATCCCACGAATCTATGGCTGAAAATTTATTTTATAATACAAGATATATTATTAATATTTTCCGCGTAACCACTATTCTTTATTAATAGATATCAGTCTATATTTTGGCATTTAAAATGACAAATGGTCAATCCAATCAACGAAATAAGTAGTAGAACCATCTACGAAAATTTTTACATCGGATGATTATTATGATTTTTATGATTTGTGTCTACAATAATAAGCAGGAATGTCATCCTTTATTGCGACCTTGGATCATCTGTGTATATCGTTTAATATATGATCGTTACTAAGTATCAGGTATATATGTAAAAACGATATATTTTAAAATTATTCATACCTTTTTTTTACGTGGGGAAATCCCTTATGGATACCCACCCTCCCGGAGGAGAGAGTGGGTTATGTCCGACTCGCACGGACTAAAACCCCACGGTGTACGTCCTCCGCTATGGTTGGGGCGGCACGAGATCTCTATAGACTTTATCGTGCCGCCCCAGCGGTGTGGCGCAGCAGCAGAAGTGCCGCCTCGTTTTGTAAGGAGACAGCCGGGTACATACCGGCCGTCTCCTTCTCGACTGCCGGACCTGTGCAATGGGAAGGTGTGCCCTCCGACCCACCTATCCCTAGGTCCAAAAATTATTCATACCTAACTATACCTTAGTCGTGTGCTCGTGAAAAAAAACAATGGTTAATAACCGAAACGAAACATAATCAGTACTTTAAAAATTAAGTCAACTATTACAAAGTTTGTGTATTTGGAACAACTGAATAAAATTAATGATCGCCCAGTAGGCAAAAATCTACCATAATTCATTCTGTGTGTCATAATTTTTATAGTTTTTTTGCCCAAGAGTATTAGTGTAAGTTCTGAGAGTGTACAAACACGTAATTATGTACTAATTTATAATTTATTGAAATATGTATAATACAGTAGATGGTATAGCAAAAAAGTAACTTAAAATTTTCTTTATACAAAAGCTCATTTTTACTAAATTTATATCTACTAAACCACAATTTTTGTTAAGAAGTCTACTGATCTCAACAGACTTCGAAAACTTCAAATTAAGATTCCCTCTTGTGTACTAATTTCAATGAAACAATACTCGAATTGCTTATGCCAATTCGTATAATAATTTTGAAAATTTGCGTTTTCAAGCAGTCAAAGATTTTAAAAATAGTCTTACATGGTTATTATAATAGTTATTCCGAATTTTTATCAAGAGATATACAATAGCAATGTACAGACATCAGTATTCAAGTTTTATTGGAGTATATAGATGACTAGCGTCTGCCCGCGACTTCGTTCGCGTGGGATATTTACTTTTGGCTAATGCTAACAAATAAAAAACCCCCGATTTTTAAACATTCTTCATTGGTGCTCCTATCCTATTGTTCTTAGCGTGATGATAGCCTATAACAATCCTCGATAAATGAACTATATAACACTGAAAGAATTATTCAAAACGGACCAGTAGTTCCCGAGATTACCCCCTACAACGTCATAAACTTTACCTCTATATAATGTTAGTATAGACTAGTATAGATTATCTACAATAATTGTTAAATGTATTTATTCAAGGAAACTGATAAACGAGAGATAAAATAAATTAAACGCAACATTGGAATGGAAAATTTCTTTGTTCCTATTTACAGCAGGCAATAATATTTTATACGCATTTTAATATGTCATGTCATGTTATACTCATTATTCCCATTGTTTGAACAATTACTCATCCTTATTTTGTTATGTTTAATTAAAGTTTGTACCTACGTGAAAGATATATAATTATACGCTTGTCATTAGTTTATTAGCCTTTATATATATTACTAACTTATCAAGGATATATGTTACACACATATTTTCGCCACACACTTTCTTGAAGGCCAAATCATATCGTTTCTTGAAGTTTTCTAACCACCCATTGCTAGCGCTAAAATTACGGATTTTCAACGAATTCGTGAACTGTTCAGCTTTTTTTTTATTATGGGTCTGTAACACGTATGTTTTGTTTTGGAAACTGTAATCATTAAAGACTAAGTTTCAGAAATTCAGTATCCTAACTCTACTCTCCCAATATATTTTTGATAATTTAATATACGACCGCAAAAACTTAAATATGCTGCATCAAGTAAAAGACGAACATAATTTAAATACTAGAAAGCAACAAGGTGGTCATTCCATGCTTCAGGCTCGCTAAGTCCAAAAACAGTGTTTTAGGTAATAGTGTTAGGTTCTATAACAAAATCCCAAAAGAGGTTACCGATTTGACGGATAGTGAGTTCAAGAACCATGTCAAGCGGGTTTTAATATCTAAAGACTATAGGGTGGACCAATATGTAAACGATTGCGACGTCTGGAAATGACGCTCCTCTCTGTGCATCCACTAAAAACGTTGTAGCTATTTATGTTTTGTAAAAATATGTAACATGAATAAATTAACCAGATCGAATTTCTTGCCGGTTCTTCTCGATGACTGGGTTGTTTTCTAAACCGGTGGTAGCATTGACTTTCGTAAGCGCCTTCTTAGGGCCTAAATTGAATAAAAGATATTTTGATTTGATTTGAGCCATGTAAATAAACGTTGCTCCAAAATAGTGAATTCAGCAAAATCTCGTCTTTTAAATAAAGTACTGTCTCTAGATTCTCGTTCCTTCAAGAGTTCAGCTTCTATTTTAATTAAAAGAAATAATGTACTTTCGTGTATTCCAAACTGAGCTGCAACATCTTTCCTTTTTAACCCATTTTTCACCGCTTTTAATTTATAAGCATAATAAGTTATTGTTATTAATTTTTGTGCAACCAAAATACATTTCTAGAAACTTTCTGTTTTGTACAGTTTATGTTACAGAGCTCATGGAAACATTTCTTTCATCATTAGATAGTGTTTATTTAATAGACAAACGTAATTTTAATATTGAAAGAATTTGAACATTCGAGAAAAGTTTTTTTTTTATGTCATAGGAGACAAACGAACAGATGGGTCATCTGATGTTAAGTGATCACCACCGTCCATAGACACTTGCAACACCAAGGGAGTCGCAAGTGCGTTGCCAGCCTGCGTTTGGGGGTAGGGGAAAGGGTGGAAACGGAGAAATGGGGGAAGGGAGGGAAGATAGTCCTCCGGCGCTCTCACTGACCGAACAAAACAAAATAATGCAATCACTTTAATTTCATGTCGGTTTTCTGTGAAAGGGTTGTAGTACCCCGAGCAAGCCAACCCATTCATGCCGAAACCAATAATAGATTCATCGTGGCTCTACCTACAAAAAAGGGACTAGAATCTATGTTGAAGAATATTTCTTATTTAATAAACAGCAAGACAATAAAACATTGTAAGAGACCAAATTAGTAATTACGGTTTACATGACTAGATGCACAATACAATAATAATTCTATAAATTATTTCAATGTTATTTATAGGATCAAGTTTCATTTTCAGTTTTTCCTTATTACATCTTAACTCGTTCAACAATATGTTTGAAAGAGAATTTTATTAGTTTAGTTTACAATATGAGCTATTACAATGTAACAAGCTATAGTAGTCAAATAATTTTCCCGGTGAAATATCGATTCTACGTCCATAAGTGTGAAAATCGGAACGCACCAACATTTCTTTAGGAAGTCCCAGTAGTCCGGTGACGCTGTTAAAACCTTGCTAGATCATAGCATAGTCAGTTCGAGAAAATATAAATAAATTAGGAAGTCCTATCATTTATTAATTTAAATCGGTAAAAGTAATAGCTTATACTGAAGGAAATAATATAGAACTGAGGACCTTTTGGGATTTCAAATCATCGATGACGACACTTTCCCTCAGATCTTTCCCTATAATTGGAACTCTTGCAGAGTGACAATCATTATTATTATCACAAACAAATATTTTTGAAACAGTCAGGTACATGATTAAGTTTTTTAAATATTATATTTGTTCGTTTCTACGCAGATATTCGTTGCCATTTACCTTTGATATCTGGTTCAGAGATATGATCTCTCAAAACATTTACATTAAAAACTTATATTTACAACTGTGTGCACAACTTGTCATGAAAAAAAAAGCTTGAGTTTTTTTATTTTGATTTGAAACATCTATAGACGCGGGTAAACCTGATTTTTGGCGTGGCGACGACGTGACGGGACGATAGCATGCGCAAGCGACTGTGCGTAATCTCTCTTACCGCACTGATCTCGCATACTATTGTAATTTGAGAATTCGAGATACGTTCGATTCGAACAATTTCGATGATTCACACCTGTCAGGCATACCTAGACGACTTAATTTATTTTTATTCTTTTTTTTAATTTTGACGTTATTCCTTTGCACCTATGGAAAAGCGTAGGCTAGATTATATAATCGATAAGAACCTGAAGGTCTTTAGTAAAAAGTGAAGGGTATAAATAATGATTATATTACAACGTTGATCATAATAATGGGTTTTCCTCAATCAGTCAAGAGACCTGGGGCTAGACAACATCAGACATACAATTCACCTGTCAAAACGATCATTTATATACTAATGGTAGATAAAACCAGAGACCACTTGTCATTCCTTATCTATACTAATATTATAAAGAGGTAAAGTTTGTGACGTGATGTTGTGACCTTGTAGGGGGTAATCGCAGGAACTACTGGTTCGATTTGAATAATTCGTTCAGTGTTATATAGCTCCTTCATCGAGAATGGTTATAGGCTATATATATACATATATATTACATTATATATGTATATAAATGTATGTATATATATCATTACGCTAAGACCAATAGGAGCGGAGCACAGAAGAAAAATGTTTCAAAATCGGGATGTTTTTTCCTTTTCAGAACTGCTGCGTGTTAGTGTATCTACAATATTCCACGCGAACGGAGTCGCAGGCAGAGGCTAGTACTTTATATTTGAAACATTGCTATTTGTTAGAACACGTTCTAGTATTTTAATAGTATATACAGATTATTTATAGAAAAAATATATATTAATAGTTATTTTATACAAATATAACTAAATTAGCGTACCGTCTCAATTATATTATAATGAAAAGTAATTTTTTTTATATCATAGGAGGTAAACGACCAGGTGGTCACCTGATGTTAAGTGATTACCACCGGCACTAGACACTTGCAACACCAAGGCAGCTAGCAACTCCCTCCCTCAACACAGGCTAGCAAGTATGTTGCTAGCCTGTGTTGAGGGAGGGAGGAAGGAAAGAGGAGAGGGGGAAGTGAGGAGAGCTGGGCTTCTGGCACTCTCACTGACCGAATGAAACACAACAATGCAAGCATTGTTAGTTATTTACGTATAATACGTATTTAAGTAACATATAACTATTTCGTTTCACCATCGATATTGAGAGTATGCCATATTACTTCAACATTTTCATGTGAAACGTCTATAAGCGCGAGTAAACCTGATTGCTGGCGTGGCGACTATGTGAAACATGACGACGTGACGTTATAATAATGCGGACATTTGTTCTTACTAAGGAACTAATTAGAGATACCATGATCGTAATATATATATCTTATTTTAGTTCTCAATATTATCATTAGATAGTGTTTATTTAATAGACAGACGTAATTTTAATATTGAAAGAATTTGAACATTCGAGAAAAGAAATTTTAAATAATTCAAAACAATTTCGATGTTTCACATCTGCCAGGCGTCCCGTGACGGCTCCATTTTTTACCTAGGATAGTGTGGCATTACAATATACTTTGCGTATGTGTGCGTTATCGTGCCATTTATTAGGTTAAAATATCATGTAGCTAACTTATCTACAGTTTTTTAATTATAATATCATTGCAATGTACTAATATAATATTACACATGATTTAAACGACTTATATATGTAAATTTTTTGACGCATTAATATTGATAGTTCATCACAGTCATAGATGCTAAATTACATAAGTATCTTTACATAAATAGCTCTTTCGTTACGTGTGATTTGAAATTTAAAACATCTAAGATATTTTATGAAATGGTATGTGGTATATTGAAGGGATTTAATATATTGTGGACAATATGACTAGAATATTGAATTAGTCAATAATTAATATTATATTGATTTAAATAGCGTCACATATAATTCTTTTTTAATAATATGTAACATAAAAAAATGATTGCTGAGGGTTGTTTTTAGGCAGTCGAATATGGTCTGTTACACTTATTTGAGACTAACCTCTGCCCACGACTTCGTTCGCGTGGAATAGTTACTTTGGGCTAATGCTAACTAACACGCAGCGGAAGCTCTCAAGAGGAAAAAACACCCCGATTTTGAATCATTTTTCTTTCGTGCTCCGCTCCTATTGGTCTTGGCATGATGATATAAAGCCCATAACCATCCTTGATAAATGAGCTATATAACACTGAAAAAGTTTTTCAAATCGGACCAGTAGTTCCTGAGATCACCCCCTACAACGTTACTAACTCACATACTCACAACGTCGCAAACTCACAAACTTTACCTCTTTATAATATTTAGTACAGATTGATGAACTGCAAAATCATGTAACAGTTCACTATGAAAATGGGAAAATAAGTAAAAAACTTATATCTTATGGAAGCGGTTTGTATGATATTAAATTTTTATAAATTTAATTATTTTAGAGTTATTATTAACTCGAGAATGTCTCACGTTGTAACGTCTCTAACCGTTCAATCGATCTTCATGAAAATAGTCATGTTCATTTTGCTATAGTTCAACTACTTATTTCTACAATATAATAATAAAAAATAATGGTAAATACCGAATGATAATTACAATAATACATCCAATCACAAAATATCGTTAACAATAATAAAATGATACCTCTTTATTACCGCCAACATTTTTTAAATTGCCCAAAAAAAACGTTAAGTGTTTATTAATATATGTATTTACACAAACACGCGACGGATGGAATGCAAATCACAGGTTATTCTATTCACACGAACCCAAGTACAAATTCTCAGCAGAGTAAGTTCGTAAAAAACATTAAAAGTTCGAACGCGAATGCCAAGGTGACCGCGCGCTTTACAGTACAGCGAGTTGCGATACGTTTTTTATTCTGCATAAGAAAAATAATCCGCAGTACGGTACGCGCACTACGGTAAAATTTTCTCAATAGTAGCCCGTGAATGCCAAACCTTCATTATTTCATATTAATATTTATCGATGTGAAACATCTATAGGCGTGGGGTAATTTGATTGTTGACGTGACGAGTGTGTTTGACGCGGCGACGCGATGCCATGCGTAAGCGACTGTACACAATCTCTCTTGCCACACAGATCTCGCATACCTATAGTGTATTTTGAGAATTTGAGTATTTAAGATTCGTTTCATTCAAACAATTTCGACGTTTCACATCTACCAGGCGTCCCAAGAGGGCTCTATTTTTTTATCTTATATTGATATTATTCTCCAACCTATGTTAGAAGAAAGCTCTAAAAACCCTCAACTTCTTAGCAATCTAGCACATTAAAGTCAGGTGCGTAATTTTACTCGCAATGCGCAACCTTTACGTTGACATTCCTAGCGTAATCAATATATGAAAGATGTCAAGTGTGCATTGCAATAATGATAACGCTAATAACAATAAAGTTAAACTTATTATTAATCTTCCTCTCAGATAAGAGAAGAATAAAGTTAATAAAACAAAGACGTTGATACAAGTATCAAGATTTTTTTCAACTTCTAACCTAAAAGTATTGAATACAGCCACACCAAATGTTTTGACCGCTCATAATATAGCTACGGAGAACACATATTTAAATAGACTAAATACATATTTTATGTATAACAATATGTATAAACAACTTAAGGATAAATAAATCCCATTTATAGATTCCTATAATTCAGTATTTTAACTTTATTTTTATATTAAACTTATGACTATATATATTACTCGTAAACCCGTACTTAAAGTTATATTCAGAGCGGCCAAAAAGGTTAACTATAAACATGTCAAAAATTTGTTTATTCATCATGTGTATTTAGGTCTAAGAACGATAAAGCAAAGAAGCGAACAAAACTTTAGCTGTCACGAGACGCCTGACATGGGTGGAACATCGAAATTGTTTGAATAGAACGAAACTTAAATTTTCAAATTACACTATTATATGTATGCGAGCTCAGTGCGATGAGATTACGCACAGTCGTTTGCGCATGCCGTCGTAGCGTAGTCGCCACGCCAAAAATCAGGTTTACCCGCGCTTTATGTTTAAGGATTACAATCCTCTATAATAGTATTATAGGTAGTTAAAATACTTACATTCATACTAATGACTACTACTAAGTAGTCTCAGGAAGTACTAGTCTGATTCTAAAAATTTTTTCGCTAATAAAAAAATCTTAGTTTCTCCCAGAGATATCCTAACTTACTATTATAAATACGAAAATGAATTTATAACGTTTTCACGCTTTAACTACTGAACTGATCATCAAATTTGCATACACGTTGTTAGCAGTACAGAAAAGGACATAGGGTATCATCATCCAGGAAAAGAATATTCTTCCCGAAGGGTAGGTCAAATCTACATTATCGAAAGGCCCGACAGTGTTAGACGTAGCTCTGTTTAAAAATGTCCGCTTCGGGTACGGCTCATACAAGTCGTACACGAATTTGACTCAGATCACCGCCCCATTATACTATTCGAGCTCAGATGCCATCCCTCCGTCGATCAGGGTGACAGATTACGCGAAACTCGCGCGCTACTTCAAAGATCTACGTCTCAAAGTTTAGACAGGATCCCGGACGTGTTGGCGTCGAAAGCCGATGTAGACCTGGCTATCGATACCCCTGATCGAATACCCTCAGACCGCCGTCAGGAAGACCTCGAAGGAGGTACAAGCAGTGAATGAGCGCTGCCTTATACTCCCGGATGACGTGAGAGCGTTGATCACGGAAGAGAACGCCGCGACTCGAGCTCACGACACTTACCAGTCTGTAGAGAATCGCGATCGGTTACGATTATTACGTAGTTCGATAAAAAATAAAAATTATATTACATTGAAACATCGATATAAAATATAAGATATTACGAAAATAATGGCGTTTTTTCAATTTACTCAAGACTAATTAATTTTTTATATAAGTTTTTTAAACCAATTGCTATTTTATTCCTCTATTTTTAAATTAAGATTTTTAAAAATTATATAAATAATATTTGTAGAAGATACGTCAGAGACGCATATAAAAATTTATGGACGATAAAGTACATTTTTAATACTATGCATCATCACCATTTTCTTACCCTTATCCCCCACTTAAGTAAGGTCGGTACATGTTTGTCATGTCACATATTATATACCAAAACGCTCCTTGCAAATGACTTTATTCACTGATGACCGCATGAAGATCCATTCAATAGTTTTTGAGTCTATCGCGAACAGAAAAACAGACGTGGTAGGGGATTGTTTTATACTATGTACTTAATGATGTACAGCGTTGGTCTAGTCACCGATTTATTATATATATAGACCTTCATTATTATCATTACTTATTAGAAAAACAAAGCCCCCTACCGTGTCTGTCTGTCCGTTTGTCTGTTTGCGATAAACTCTATATCAATTGAACGGATTATTTTGAGTTTTTCACGAATAGATAAAGTGATTCATGTAAAAGGTTTTCGTATATAATTTGTGATTGGTTTTATATAATCAGGGCGGAACAACATGTCCATGTTGATAATTTTTTTTATCGTTTAACACATTAAGAGTTGAGTAAGCATAAGAAATAGATCAAACAACAGTTTCACTCAATTCACGCGGGCGAAGCAGCGGGTAACAACTAATTTCTTGTAATTTAATATCAGCCGTACAACATTTTGTACGCACTGCGTTGTGATACATAGTAAATGCAAAATAAACCTAGTTGGTTTAGTAAATTTGTAGTCCGGTGAAGTTGTTAAGACCTTGCTGGGTCAATAACGTAGTCAAATCGAAAAAAAAAAAAAAAATAGTAAATGATTCACGTATGTATGAAAGAAATTTGGTTAAAACGAACCTAGCGCCATCTATTATGAAGTAACATCAATAATTTCGTTTTGTTTGAAGTACG
>JACEII010000001.1:2168369-2299753 GCA_014332785.1 Antheraea mylitta
CGACTGCTCACATAAAAGCTTTGTTTTTTAAGTTGGCTGGAATTTCATGCCAGTGCGCTTTCAATAAGGCCACGGAAAAAAGTATCTCAAGATTATTCTGGAAGTTCCTCTTTTATATTGAGCCACGATCTCTCTTTTTCATATCATAGGAGGCAAAGGAACAGGCGGGTCACCTTATGTTATGTCTGTTTTAGTGATCACCGCCGACGATAGTCACTACCAACGCCAGGGGGAGTCTCAATTGCGTTGCGAACCTGTATTTGTGGGAATGAGGGAGAGAAGTAAATGGTAAGGGGAGAGAAAAGAGGAAGGGGATGTGGATGCTCTCACTGACCGAACGAAACGTAACAATGCAAGCAATGTTACTTCATGTCGATTTTCTGTGAGAGGGTGGTACTACCCTGGGCGAGCCAATCCATTTGTGCTGAAACCAATGATAGCTCAAGCGATTCTCTACCACCTACAAAAGTTTTCTTCAAACCTCTTTAAGTTTGCTTCGCTTTGCTGAATTACGTGTTTTGTTTATTTCCATCACGGAGAACGAGCAGTAAGTCTGCATTGATAATTATAGAACATTATCTCTCTTTTTTCTCTAAATGCTATCTGTTTTTGTTAATAGCGTAAATCTCCTAATTTTTTTTAAATATACTTATAAACTATGTTATATATCAAACCAGTATAATAAACAACTCCCAGTTACATTTAATATAGTTATATTTTGTAATAGAATAAGTTTATTCCGTTATTTATCAATTTAATTAAGATAACAGATATGTATGCAAGAATAAAAAAAAATCATCAACATTCTTTCTGGTTTATGTAACTGTTCAATAATTGTATTCAGACAAGCGTTCATTTCAAGTATTAATAAAAAGAGCGCGTGTGTCGGTGTGAACACGAGGAGAAAGTGAAACTTCTTTGGCTTATATGCGTTATATTATATAGTAGCTCATCCGCGCGAGTCGGTTACCTACTGATTCCCATTGTATTTCCAAACTCGAAAGAATCTTAATAAAGCTAAAACCCGAATAGGTATAGTGACTCCCATCGTTTCCAATTATGAAATCAAAGAATTCAGGGACTCACTCAAATAAATACCTACTTGGTTTAGTGAATGACTTACGCATCTGTGGAAGTTATAAGCATTTTTGATGACAAATAAAAAAAAATACAAAAAAGGGAATTGTCAAAAACAAAAAACTGTATTGGGATATCCTAATCACCGTACATACGTACGAAATACTCCACAATACTAATATATACTCCACGACTTACTCTTATCAAATATAAGTTTAAAATTTTATAAAAATCGATCCAGCCGTTTCGGAGGAATTCGACCTCAAATACCGTAACAATATTTACAAACTACATACTACTAAGCCTCACCGCTTATACATACCTACACACACAAATATACATCTATCTTACGTTTAACGCGTAACGCATAACGAATTTTATCCCTACCGTGTCATAAGAAATTAAAAAGATACTAATTAATAAATACTAGTGATCGTCTACAGGTCGAAGTTCGACCATAATTCATTAATTTGTCAAACATGAAGGAAAAACAATCTATATTAGTAGTCCGGTGAAGCTGTAATTTTTTTTTAACACAATTGTACAATTTTTTTACTATATGTCAATAGTTACTTAACAGTATACAAAATCGGTTGGTAAACACAGGAGAAAATGTACTTATTCTTTTTTTTTCTCGAACGGATTGCGCTATTGATCTAGCAAGGTTTTAACAGCTTTACCGGACTACTAACGCGAGCGCATAAGGCACTCAGGTGATTTTATTTGACAACTAGCTCTAGGGTGCACGGCATACCTCGCCTTGGGCTGTTGCCTGATATATGCAATTCGCAACTTATCTTTTTTTTTTTTACGTGGGGAAATCCCTTATGGATACCCACCCTTCCGGGGAAAGGATGGGTTATGTCCGGTTTGCACGGACTAAAACCCCACGGTGTACCGACAGACCGTAGTGTTGGGGCGGCAAGGGATCGTGCTAAGCTATTCCCGGCGGAAGGTGGCCGCCGGGCTCCTACCTATAGAGAGGCAGCTGGGTACACACCAGCTGCCTCCCCTCGTCCGCCGGACCTGTGCAATGAGGGGATGAGCCCCCCGACTACATCCCCTCAGGTCCGGCTACGGTGGCAGGAGGAGTTGGGCAAAGCGCCGCCTCCGAGATGACTTCCTCGCAAAAGGAGGCCACTGCTCGCCACGCCTGCTCGCTGCCGAGCATGGACGAGACCACGCTCGGCAGCGACAGATCCTCTCCTACCACCACCGCCAGAGTGCGGCGCTCCACCTCCCACGCAGCACACTCAGAGAGTGTGTTGCGCGGTATCTTCCTCAGCGCCGCATTCATGGCAGGCGGCGGTTGGCTCCCTGCGAGCGATCCGGTGCAGGTACCACCCGAAACAACCGTGTCCGGTCAGCACCTGCACCAGCCTGAACGACAGGGAGCCCCATCTCCTCCCAATCCACTCACGCAGGACCGGGCGGACGGCGCTTACGGTGTGCGTTCCGAAGCGCGCGTCCGCCAGGTTCCGTATCCACCTCTCTATCGCCCCCTCCCGCAACACTTTCCTCCTACTCTCTATCTCTCTGGGAGCCGGAGGCTCCCCACTACGTTTCCTCGCCGCCGTAAATTCGTATACGGCAGCGAGAACTCCTGCCTCCAGCTTCCAAGGAAGGGAGCCGGCGAGCGTGAAGGCCGCCGCCGAGGACACCTTCCGGTACGCCCGGATCGCCCTCAGCACCACCGTGCGCTGCGCATTGCGAATATCATGCAAGGTTAGGATGACCGCAGCCGATTTGGGGGCGGGAGGTAGCTTCGGCCCCGTGGGCGGGGCCTTAGGGGCCATGGTGGGGGCCTTTGGCACCGCAGCCTGGGCCCTGGCCGTCTTCTTTTTGCGGCCCACAACTGTGGACCACGCAGCGCCATCCGTCGCCATTGCCGTCGCCACTGCCGCCACCGGCAGATCGACCCAGTTGACGCCCAGAGGGGCTGCAATAGGGGCCGGAGGCGCCTTCGCGGTCGTCTTCGCCGCACCTGTCGCATCACCCTGCCTCTTCTCAGCCGCCAGAGGCGGGCGAACATTCACCTCCGGGGGAAGGCGCTTCTCTACGCTCTCCAGGCGTGCCCTCAGCATGTTAGCGAGCGACGCCTGGGACTGTTCCATCTACATCTACAACCTCCTGGAGGGCCCTGGCGGCGGCTTTGAAAGCCTTAATACAAGGGCCCGATAAGTTCTTGGACTTCTTGACCGTCTCATAAATGCAGGCTATGTTCAAGCCTGCGAGAGCCTTCAGGCGTTGGGCGTCCAAGAAGTCCACGTCTATAGGCTCCAACTCTGAATCGGAGCTGGGCAGGGCAGAACCGGCCCTCGAATTGGCCGCCGAGGCAGCCACAGAACCAGCGACAGAGCCAGAAGCAGAGCTTGCGCTCACACCACCCGCCAGGGCCCGGTCAAACGACCCGTCAGCCTCACCCATAACGCCCCGACCACTCCCACGCATCCGCGCAGTACCCCTCTGGTACGTGTTTACCTTCGGAACCGCCCCATCTTCCACCTCCGTGTCAGAGTCTTGAATCTTCCCGGTACCGCTAACGCGTCGTGCCCAGGAAGATCTCGTCACCCTCTGTGCACTCATGGTTGCCGGTGACCAGGGGGTCACTCAGTAACCAAGAGGCAAGGAGATCGAAGTCCAGATAACGTGCCAAGTCACAGGTAAAACAGAAACAACAAAAATAAAAACCAACTCCAACGCAGGTACATAAGCTATTAGGTTAACTAAGCTAACTATTCATACATATATCAGTTGTTGAAACATGTATGTGTACCAAGCATACATGGCTCAACAACTGTTATATATATTTCGTATCGGATAATTTTCTAAACTATTTCAGCTTGACAAGGGAAAAAAGCCCTTCCACTTTCATGTGTAAGTGTGTATGCGTGTACGTGTGTGGAGGTGATATGTGTAGTCAGACATTTGTTTGCTTCTAAATTATGATAGGTACATCCAAATTTGCTGTATAATTTAAAAAAAGTGGAATAAAAAATGCTCACCTCTAGCTAATCGATTTTGAACAGTATATGTTATATTTCGAAACTCCAGATCCATTTTCCACAGGCTGAAACAGAAATAAAAGTTCATCACATTTTAAGAACACTACATACGTCACTGACTTTTATTCGACCGATGACTAACATAATTCTAACCTTAAATGTGAATAGAACAATGTAATCCGTACATTTATGGATGTATAATTTTAATTGCGTTAGTAATAATCTAAAGTCAAATTTTAAAGTTTTTTTTTTTTTTAATTTACAATCAACTAGCTGCTGTTAGCCAATGACCTCAATATTACGAGCGCATGTTAAGTATAGGTATATCCTGGAATTAACTACATTATAATTACACTTCATTTTATTGCCATCACTTTATCATTATTTATGTCATATACAAAGAAATAACATCAAAGGAAAAAATAAAAATACTACAAGTATTCCGTTAAAAGAATTTAGTTATAAAAACGAACACAACATATACTATTCACATTCGTAAGACACAACGCTATAACACTTATAATTTTTGAATAGGTTTAGTGAAAATATCCTGACGATTTATGCTTTGAGTAGCTTTTGCTCGCGACTTCGTCCGCGTGGAATAGTTACTTTGCTAGCGATAACATTCAGCGGAAGCTCTCAAGAGCGAAAAAAACGATTTGGAAACATTTTTCATTGGTGTTCCGCTTCTATTAGTCGTAGCGTGATCATATATAACCTGTAATCGTCCTCGACAAATGAGCTATGTAATACCATATAATTTTTCTAGCTATATAATTACTAGCTATATAATTTCTCATATAGGACCAGTAGTTCCTGATTACTCACTACAACATCATAAAGGCAAAATCAGGTCGCGAGTTTGCATGTAACAGGCAACAGCCAAGCCGAGGTGTGCCGTGCACCCTTGAGCTAGTTGCCCAAATAAAATCGTCTGAGTGCCTTAAGCGCTCGCCTTAGTAGTTCGATGAAGCTGTTAAGACCTTGCTAGGTCAATAGCGTAGTCAGTTCGAAAGAAAAAAAAAACATCATAAACTCACAAACTTTATCTCTTTTTAATATTAGTATAGATTGCTTTGCTCGTTTCAGTTGATTCAATGCTTTGCTGTATTATTTGTTCATTTGTCTGTTTTATCGAATTTGAGAACATTCTTGAGCGAACAAAAAAAATCCTGATAAAATCTGTACGATACGTGAAGACGGATGGTTCCTAGTCTTCCCAATACTGATATTATTAACATAACGGAAACATAGGTGTTGTTTTAAGGATCATAGTAATATTGTCCACGGGTAAATACGCATATGGTGAAGCGGTTTTATTTATGTTTCCTTACTTTCAAAGTTTAGTTTCAGCCAGTTGATAGATGCAAAATACACACTGATATTCGAGAGACGCGCATGCTGTCCATGTATGTCTAGACCTTCCTTTGTCATTTATTCTGTGAAGACACGTTAATTTTCGAAAGTTGGAAGTCTCTTTGTATCTCAAAAAGTACAAAAATGTAGGCCATATTATTTTCGGTACTTGTGGTAAGATACTGTTATAAAATATTCAGAACGAAAACCGACTAAAATTACGAGACATTCATAGTTTAGATTGATTCCCATACATTGACAACAGTTTTATTCAATTTATTCTTAAACCATAAGTCCACTCTAAAAAAAGCGTTCTATTGCTTTTCACTAGATATATCGAATAACGCTAATTTTTTGCAAAGCTACGACGTTAATGTTTTTACTGCCCTGCGTCCAACCTCTACTACGGAGACAAACTACGGTGCAACGCGCTAACTGTTCGGAAAGTTAGATTACAATTTTTATTTGGATAACTTTGACCAAAAAAAAAAAAAACAAAATTTTTGGTAAAGGTTACCAAGATTGATTTTTTTAAACTGTAATTTTTTTTCAGTTTATGAAATTTTTTCGATATTTTCGAAATTCCCTTTACGAGCACTGCGTATCACCACATGCGTCCCAAAAAAAAAACCCTGTGTATATCTCACTAATTCTTATATTTATGATGATTGAGTTAACTAGCTTAGCTTCGTCAGATTCGCATTATTGGAGTCAAGGAAGTATCCCAAGCCGCACTTGTTTCTCTTTTTTATGTGAAACATCTATAGGCGAGGGTAAACCTGATAGTTTTGCACTATTAACGAAATGCTCAAAAACATTTGCAATCCTATTTGTATAAACATAAGATTCAAATAGTTTTGTTAGCCAGTCGATTTACTAGTGTTACGCAGCACGCGCCGACGACCTAGAACCCTTTAAAAAGCCGCCAAACACACCGCACCTGCACCTTGTTCAATTTTTGTTTTTTTGTATTTAATAGGAATGAATATTTATGTACTAGAATAAATAGACAGTCATTATTTTAGGGAACAAATTTGTAATACTTTATCTTTTCATTATGCCATAGCTGATTCCTATCGTAATCTTTTTTATGCATATAACTTATACAAAACAATTTCGATGTTCACATCTGCCAGGCGTGTCGTAAAAGCTATTTTTTTTTTTTTTTGGAAATGTTTTCTATTTACATAGAACCTAGTAAAAATGTAGATTATCATTTTATTCATGTTTTATAGTCTAACAAAAACACCGTTCTTATCGGGAATCAAGCAAGGGCTTCCTTCACAAAGCTCTGTTTTACCGAATTCACTAACTACTAACGAATTAACAATATGTGTACAATATTATAACATATTATATACGAAACAGTAATGCATATTGAAGAAAATTGAAACGAATCAATTCTAGAACGTAATTCTTCAATAACAAATGTAGACTACGCATGTCAATTTATCATATAAAGGTCAATTTCCTCCAATGACAATTCACACAGGTCAGTGTCATTCATTGTTGTTGCTTGTTAATTCGTTGTCTCACATTTTAAAAGTTCAAATCAATTTGCGTACCGGCATGTCATTTAGCTTTAAGCATTTCCTGATTCGTACAAGGAATTACCGGTAAGAGAATACATAGCTGGTACAAGGATAATTTCGCTGATTACAATAATTAACCTTTTTAATTGAAATAAGAAAAAAACTTGTAATCCGGAAATCATACCAGAATATTCATATATACTTTATATTCCATAATAAAAACAATGTGATGGGTTTAAGGAAATATATTTGTACTTTATATTTCTCCGTCTACCATGATCGCGGTGTAAGTATATTTAAATTATTGTTCAAATGACTTAGAGACTCAAAATTATGTATTTACAACTTACCAGACCGGCTTGGCACGTATATGTTTACGAAGGAAATAGGACCCGATCTTTCCCTTAGAGTACTACGATGTAATGCAATAAAATGACAATAATGATGAACGAACGTCGATCTGTCCATTCTGTCACTATTTCTGAATATCTACCTACTGTTTTACTCACTCACATTTTATGTGAATGAATGAATGAATTTTTAATACATTTTTTCACTTCTCCGTACGATTTTTCAAACACTTTCTTATACAAACCTTGTCCTAACAATTACATACATAAAAATAAGTAATTAACCAAATAAATAGTGGTACTAACATCAGTTGATGGTAAAGGAAAACATTATGAGAAAACCCGAACTTGAAAAATGTTATTATACCACCGTGTCTAGAATAGTATAGACCTCTTGATTTCTCGATATTTGGAACTGCCTATAAACTTGAAGCAAAAGGTTATTGTGCGTAGATACTCTCTTTTGGTAAGAGTTGTGTCGCTCAATAATGAGTGTTAAAATAAATTCGGCTGAAAGCCTTAGTCACAGTATAAATATGAGAGACAATACAGAAACTAACTCGAAAACTAATGAAACTTGAAAACGGCACACTGATATTTTTACCGATGACACCAATGAAATAACGGCAATGAACGATCAGTACCAGCCTGTCTTTCCAAACAGAGCGTGTTGACGCCCACGCCCACGTAACGACAGATCACGCGTACGTTGTCTGGGGATAAATTTCGTTCTCGCACACCAGATTAGGCGCCCCTCGGTAGAGGCTCAAGCCTAGGTCCGTTCCCTCGGCATAGAATTCTTAAGTGCGCTGTTCACACGATACAGTGACACAAAATCTTACATCACTGCAACAACATCACACATATTACCTCCACACACGTGCACGCATACACGCTTACACATGAAAGGGTTTTTTCTGTCCATCATCTAACCGAAAGAGTTTAGCAAAATTATCCAATACGAAATATATATAAGAGTTGTTGAGGTATGTGTGCTTGGTACTATGTTTTCCAACAACTCATATATGTCTGAATAGTTAGCTAAGATCACAAATTACACGTATCAGGCAGGCCAAAGCCGATGTGTGCCGTGCACCCTTGAGCTGGTTGCCAAATAAAACCAGCTGAGTGCCATAAGCGCTCGCCTTGGTAGTCCGTTGAAGCTGTTAAGACCTTGCTAGGTATATAGCGTAGTCAGTTCGAGAGAAAAGAGGTACACTCACACAAGCATGCGCATCGATGAGAAATTTTAAAAGTTACTCTATGGACAGCACCGCGAAAACTGCTTAGAGGTTTCGTCGGTGCGCATGTTTTGCGTTAGTGTGCCGGTACGAGCGTTTGTAGGTAGTTGCCATACTGTTTCTAATATTTATACTGGGCCTTAGTAGTTCGTTGCAACTGTAAAGGCCATGCCCGGCTAACAGTGTAGTCAGTTCGAAGAAAAAGCCCAATAATGGGATATTCGAAGGCTGTTAATAATTTTGTTATATTTTTTTAGTTTGATATATATTTATTATTTAAATAAAAGGATGTATTATCAAATAATATGAATAGGTGCCATATAAAAATTATATGATGGTGTTTTATTATTTTCCTTATTGCTTGCTAAATTTTGCGGCAAGGATTTTTGAAATTCTGTTAGTCATCGTCACAAGGAAAAGTATTTCTGTGTATAATTTATAAAACCATACGTATTCTTTTACACCATGCGTGAAATGAATAATAAATAAATAAATTATAATAAACAGTAAACTAAAAATTAATAGCTTACATTGAGATAACACGTGATTTTAATAGCCACTTTTTTTTCTCCGGTATGGAAATAAATAAATAAATATCCGGTGTAACAACGTAGAATGATCTAGAATAGCTACATGTCAACTTAGGCAAATCACCAAAGGGAGGCAACGAAAGTCGATATAACTTGGTATTTTTTCCAACGAGAAGAAAGCTTTATTTCACTAATTTTACTATGACTCGCTTTGTAGCCTGGTAAAGTTGTTAAGACCTTGCTAGGTCAATAGCATTGTCAGTTCGAGAAAAAAAAATCTCTGACTGACTAATACGTGGCGCTAGGATATAATTAATTGCGATATTTAACGCACACAAAGTCACAAATTGTACTCAATAAAATAAAGTAAATGTTTGTTTGTAAATTTGTTTAAAGTAAATGACGTTTGTTTGATTTTTTTAAATCCTAATTTCTTGTATTACCTTATTTTTTAATTCTCAATTCAATATACGGGTACAATTAAGAAGGGCAATTATGAATACTTAAAGGCCCATAACCTCATAGATCCTTAATTATGACAATTAGTAGGTTACAAATTTTCAATTGTTAGGTATATGATTCTCCTCTTCCAAAAAAACAAGTTGTACAAATATAACTATGCATACATAACTACGTACGCTCCAAACATAACTATCCATAAGCTGCAGAGCGGAACATTGTGGATTATACCTAAAGATGTCAATAGAGGATCAAAATGAAACCGCCATTAAAACATTAAAAACCGATATAATGTTGACAGTTAGATGAAATCATAAAAATAAATATATAAAATAATAATAATAAATAAACTAAAAAAACAATAGTTGCTCACAGATACTATTTCTAATGTACACAAAAAACCAAAACAAAAAAAGGCACGGAACAAAAGTCTGAATAGAAGAAAAATTAAAAATAACTATCCAATTTAATCCAATGAAAAACTATATATCGATGATGTATTTACTAATATTTATGTCGAAGATAAGAAAACCCGATATTTTTATTATTCTAAATAAGCCAAATATAGCTGTAAAAGTAATGAATCAAAAATGCAAATAACATTGGAACTGAGAGCATTACACAAATAATAACTTGTACGATCTCTCTTCTAAAATCTAATCCGGTAACGCGTAAAAATCTCTCGGACATTTGGGAAAAAACATTTAGCTAATATCAACGACGTATCTCATTATTGTTTTTGTAAAATGGAATTAGATCAGTCACGTTTACAGCGAAATTAAAGATAATAATAATTTTGATTACTATTATTGATTATTTTTAAGGTCATTTTTAGTAAGTGGTAGAGCCACGCTGAAGCTATTACTGGTTTAAGCATGAACAGGTCGGTTCGCCCGGGGTAGTACCATCCGACCCACAGAAAACCGACGTGAAGTAAGTGCTTGCATCGTTGCGTTTCTTTCGGTCAGTAAGACCACCTCTTCTCTCCTTCCCTTCAAACACAGGCTGGCAACGCACTTGCCACTCCCCTGGTGTTATAAGTGTCTATGGATAGTGGTGATCACTTAACATCAGGTCACCCACCTGTTCGTTTGCCTCCTATGATATAAAAAAATAGTTAGAAATATTTTTGGCGAATAGTTGTTATTTATTTTCCTTTGTCGATATCGTTGTGTCTTTATCAACGGTTAGAGATTTTAATCGCACTTTTGTTACCAAGTTTACCTTTTATCGTGAGAAGCTAATGTTACCAAATAAACACAAATTAGCAACGGTAAATGGACTCCGAAATTTACATCGATATTCACCAAAAATGAAACTGGAGACAGATAATTGACCATCCGTCGAATATCATAGCTCAGATTAGAAATATAGAAACATAAAATTTACTTTGAAGTCTTAGTTACGCTAGTTATACTATGGGGCATGAGATAGTGAAAAGATAACTGGATTGTCTTACCGGTTCTACAACTTTCTCTATGTATTGAACTAACATTGCAGTTTATACAGCAGTATGCATTATCCATCGAAAAGTCAGAATATTTTGAAATAATCAAAAAGTAGAAAAGAATAAATACACTGCAACGTCGACGTATCCATATTTACCGATATCCGTGCGTTTCTCTTTGTAAAATTTTGTAAAACAATATCTTCATACGATACATGACCACATACTTTTCACAATAACAGAAACAAGTATACAATGCATTTTAAAATAAAAAAATGTATCGCAATTGTCTGTGATAAAAGTAACCTACATATACCGTAATGACCTTTATCGCAATTTGCAAAGCACACTTTTTACATAAGCATATTTAAGCTTTCTTATCTTGGAGATATGACAAAAGGGCTTACAATTTATTCAAAATTAAACTCTAAAATGCATAACATAATGTCGCGATGATTGTTAAAATGGACGTTATCGATATGCTAGATTAATAAATTACATCAATTTTTGATGAATCATCATGATAGTTGCACACATAAGTGTTTGTTCGTAAAGCGTTATTATTGAATCAAATTTACTCGCTGGGTAGCCCTAAACTACACCACATTTGGTAACGTTCAAATTGATAATGGAATAACCATTTAGCTATCTATAACTTGCTACTAGAAGGCGCAACAATACACCTATTTCGATTTTATTCAACCGACCATCAATTTAGATTTTATTCAACCGACTATCAATTTAGATTTTATTCAACTGATTATCAATTTCGATTTTATTCATTCGACTATCTACTTCGATTTTATTCAACCGATCATCAATTTCAATTTTATTCAACCGAGTATTCATTTAGATTTTATTCAATCGACAATCAATTTCAATTTTACTCAACCGACTATCAACTTCGATTTTAGTCAACCGACTATCAACTTCGATTTTAGTCAACCGACCACCAATTATCATATTATTCAACCTACTATTGATTTCGATTTTATTCAACCAACCATCAATTTCGATATTATTCAACCGACTATCAGTTTCAATTTTATTCAACCGACTATCGATCTTGATTTGATTCAACCGAGTATCAGTTTCGATTTTGTTTAACCGACTATCGATCTTGATTTTATTCAACGGATTATCAGTTTCGATTTTATTCAACAACCGCAATGGAGATCACTACATATTATAAAACAAAGTCCTCTGACACTTCTGCCTATTCGCGATAAACTCAAAAATTATTTGACTGATTTTCATGTGTTTTTACCTGTATATAAAGTGATTCATGAGGAAGGTTTAGGTATATAATTTATCAAAATGTTTTTTTTATCAGGGCAATGTCAACCGAGTTCGCTAGTTAGTATATGTAATTATTTATACAAACGAATATTTATACCATATTCATTAAACTCAAATATTGACTACAACAAATAATAATAGACACGCGGACATATTTTATAAATATGTAATGTCAATTAAACAATCATCAACAGGTGCCTTTGAATTAAACTTGTATGGCACTACTTCTGAATACGAATACACTAGTGTAGAATGTGAAGGTGTGAAAGTAGTACATATTATATCTTTCTTTTTTTTTGTGACTTTTCAATAAATTTTAAAGCATAATAAATGTGTATTATTTGCTACCTTCTGCTAACGGCTTTTCTACTTAATCTCCGCATTTATAATGTTAGTTAGGATACTCTCTCCTTTAAAATATCCTTCAACTTTGCTATATAGATATCTTATTGTCTTTGATGCTCACATTGCTCACATATATTTTGATTTTTTATTTGAAGATATGTATCTACAAATTAATTAATTCTCCAATTTATCTAATAAATAAACATAATTATCTGTTTACCCTTACCTCACCAAAGAAAAGTCAGCAAAACTTTCAAGTCAGTATTCACACATTTTTTATACGCGTATCATTATGGGCACAATCCATCATACATTCTTCGAACATTCTTTACTCCCACATCCATCTACTTTCATATTTAACTTCTGGTTATATGAGTTTCATCTCTCAAAACATAGCAACGTCACACTAAACCTACTCCTTAAGTTTTTTATTTCTGGTGCTATATTTATACGTTTCGGATATACTTTCCAAATTTTTATTAGATTATCGTAATTAGTTCTTCGGTAGCTGATTTATTAGATATTTAAGTTTCACAATTTGTTTTTTTTTTGAGAATCAAGGCAAAAGTATAGTTTAGGACTAATAATTGTGAAGTGATGCTTCGACTCGTTGACGGTAAGGGAATAAACTCTTTCTAATTTTTATTTATTAATACACAAAATCTTGTCAATAGCAATTAAACAAACAAAGGACAACCGATTGAGAAATAGAGCAGAAGAAGGTACTAAACTTCTTTAAATAAATTCTTTATCATTCCGACAGAGTAGATGTACACAAGTTATACAGTTAGAGTTGCCAACTTCTTTTGAGAAAAATAACGTATCTTATTATGAAATACGAAAATATTAAATACTAGTCTCTGCCCGCGACTTCGATCGCATGGAATAGTTACTCTAGGCTTACGCTAACACGCAGCGGAAACTCTCAACAGGAGATAACCCCTATTTTGAAATATTATTTATTGGTGCTCCGCTCCTATTAATCTTAGCGTGATGATATATAGCCTATACCCTTTCTCGATAAATGAGCTATATAACACTGATATAATTTTTCAAATCGGACCAGTAGTTCCTAAAATTATCCTCTACAACGTCACGAACTTACAAACTTACATACTTTACCTCTTTATAATATTAGTATAGATTTGGGAAAAAATATTGTTGAAATTTATTGATTTATTCCCTTAAAACATATTTTGTGTGCTTTAAGACATACTAACAAATGTTTGTGATCTTCAAAAGCCTTAAAGCTATTTTGTAATCAAAATTTTAATAAATAATTTCATTTTTTATTAATCTTATCGACCGGTTCCTCTCTTCTCATCATTATAGATTCAGTTCAGAATTTCAGAAGTGGTGAGGATATAGATTAAATTCGGCTTCTTTTTTTACTATATAAGGAAGCTTTAAAAATCATATCAATTTCTCAAATAACTTAAATTCATATCGTATCATAGAATGTGAAAAATTAGTGATAATTGTATTGACCATTTCTGGTAATGACATCTCAATTCTTATTAATTTTATTCTTAACTTATAACAAAAGTACTAATCAATTCTTTACATTCTAATTCAATTGCAAACTATGCATAACAGTATAGTAACGGCATAAGTATTGATAGTTTAACAATTATACACATGGGTGTTGCAAGTTGCGCATCCCAGCATTGATTGAAAATAAAGTAATTAGGCATACTTTATGTTTAGCAAATGTATAGACATTGGTTATCGTCGATCAGTATAAAGTTCAGCACATTATTATATAACTGAGCTACGGCTACATGACGTTTAAATGCGTAATTATCAACCACATATGAAATGTTGACAAAATAGAAAAATGTAACGGGTTTTAGTCTTATTATAAAAAATATTTCTCAGAGAACAACTGGGTATAAGTTTGAGTTCCTAGCTAGTTTGAATTAAAAATTGGAAACAGTAGATGTAGCTGCAAACGGGTTTATAAGATTTTTCGTTTTTAAAAATACAATGAAACCGGTAATAAACGCTTTGGTACAGACAAAGTTGCATGGGTCAGCTAGTCAGAAATAAAGAAGGATACGTTATAAAGTCAGGTTAGCAACCCTACATTCAGTATAATTAAATTTCGTGGGTCAGCATTTGCTTAAAACTCTTTGGTAATATAAAATATATCGACTTATCTATCACAGACATTTTATTTATCAGAAAAGTCTATATAAATTAACTTGATATTTATTAATTCTGTTTTCTTATTTTAATTCAACATTTCTCCATATACCTGTTTCGTAACTAAAACATTATTTTAAGAAAGATACCTTTACGGCCCGCGAATGACTTTTAAAGGCTTCGTCATTCGACTGAGTTCGTTAGACTTATTTCCACAATTAACCTATAAATAAGGTCAGGAGGGCACTTTGGTTATGTTAAAATATTTGTATTTTTAAATCCATACTTAAGATATAAGCTTTTTTAATTTTAACTCGGGTTAATGACCGTACGTGTCCTTAGTTTTTATTAATCGATTTCGCAGACGACCAATCGATTTTCTAGTCGTTATTCAACGTTCTACATTTAAATTATGACATCAATAAAGGATAAGGAGTTGAATCAAAAATAACCTTTTATTTACCACAAGTTCATTAGTAACACGAAAAAAAAAACATATTTCTACACTTCGATTTTTTGTTTTGTTTCTCTCTAGTAATAATTCTACGTATGTAATATCGAATTCTCAGAATAACTTCGCAAATTGAGATAAACCAAGCTGGTTAGTTATTTACATGAATGACGGTACGAATGAAAAGAGTTTCACAAATAAGGTCGTACGATGCTTCAGCAAAGCCATTATAACCCGTTCAACGCAACAATAGTGAAATGCACCCTAATTTTACGGCAGTGTGCGTTTTTAATAGCCAGTAACTGTAAATATTATTCAAGCATTATCTATACTATAATAAAACTGTAACAAGTCGAAATCTGTACATTAAATATTTTTTGAAAATTTTAATCAGGGTAGACTATGTTATCGATATAGAAGCCAAAAATAAACTTTTTTCAATTTTTGTCTGTCTGTCTGTCCCTATGCACACGCATCACTCTGAAAGTACTGAACCAATCTTGATGAAACTTGACATAGTGATAACTAATATTACGAGATTACATCAAATATACTTTTTGTCTCATAAAAAGTAAAGGGTTCTCCAGGATAAAGGATTAAAGTCTAGAATATAAACCCGAATTACTCTGAAAGTACTAAACCACTTTTAACGAAATTTGACACGGTGATAACTAATATTAGAAGACTACATCCAGGATACTCTTTGTCCCATAAAACGCAATGAGTTCTCCAGAATAACGAAAAACAAAAATTTGCAGTTAACGTAACTAGACTTTTTTGCGACACCTTAGTACAAGAGCCGGCAACGTTAAAAGAACAAGAATTTTAGAATACCTGGTTCTTTAATACATCAATATTTTTTTTTTATATCATAAGAGGCAAACGAACAGGTGGGTCACGTGATGTTTAGTGACCACCACCGTCTATAGACACTAGCAACACCAGGGGATTTGTAAGTGCGTTTCCAACCTGTATATGGGGGATTGTAAGGGAACCTCCGGCACTCTCACTGACCGAACGAAACATTACAATGCAAGCACTGTTATTTGACGTCGGTTTTCTGTAAGTATTCTGGCAGTATTAGCCCGAACGAGCCGACCCATTCATGCTGAAACCAGTAATAGCTTCAGCGTGGCTCTACCACCTACATAAATTATCAATACATCAATAGACAGAATTTAGGACATTTGGTAGGGGGTTAACGTTGTATTTTTAATAGGCATTTTGATTTATGATTAATCAATAATAAGTTTAGGAACATTTTTTTCAGTAAGTTTTAAACGCAATTAAACATTCAGACACTTTTTTTATAAACAATCATATATATACCCGCTGATATATTTTATAAATAAAAAAAGAATGTGGTGTCGTGGGACACCAGGTAGGAACGAAGTTCTTTCGGCTAATGTAGAATCGACACTATTTGGAAAAAAAAAATCGTGCTCAATTTTATGTAATCGTAATTCAAATTATCAATTAAAATAACAAAATATGTCTCTTTATTTTTGTTTGACAACATAAAATTACATAGAAATAGAAATAATTACAAAAAAGGAGAAAGAGAAAGATATTACACACTACTCGCTTATGTATACGACTGTCGCGCCTGCGCACGTCTCATTTAACTGTTTTATTCCATGCACTTTTCGTTACAGTTTTACTATCACATTTTTTTCAGTTCGGTCGCGCAGCAAAATCTCTATCTCCTCCAAGCCTGCCGTAAGGAACTTCGTTCCAATAATAAATTTCAAATCAATTATTTTTTTTCATAGCAAAGAACCAATTTCATTTTATTAAACATTATTGACCACCATATACAACGATAAACGTAAACGTATGACTTGGGATTGACGCCATCTCAAATATATGCGTCGTCGACCATCAGGCTATACAAAACCGAAATACCTTGAGCCGGCGAGGTGAAATATCTTGGTGTTACTTTAGATAAACACTTAAATTTCGATTCACACACAGAAAGAGTGCGAAACAAAGCTGTATGGTCTTAGGTCGTTTCTATCATTTGCTTTGTCATAAGAGTAAAATATCCCCCAGACAAACTCACTTTATACAAAACTTGCATCCGTCCGATTATGACGTACAGTTGTTCGGTCTTTGCACATGCGCAAAATCGTATTCAAAAGTTGCAGGTTCTCCAGAACTGAGCCCTACGTAAAATCACCGGTGCCCCATGGTACGTCCGGAATAAGGACCTCCATAGGACCTGGAGATGCTTTCTGTCTGAGCGTATATAAAATCACTTACAGGTAGTTATTTCGAAAAAGCCGCGAATCATCCCAGCCCGTAGTGGTATCCGCCGCGAACGATGAACCCGTACCCAACGCTGCGCAGTATAGAAGGAGACCGCGACACTTTTTTACCGACCCTCCTAATTCAATCACGTCAGCGAACGATCAGTACCAGCCTGTCTCTTCAAACAGAGCGTGTTCTCACCCACGCCCGCATAACCGCAGATCACGCCGCCGTGGTCTGGGACTAAATTTCGCTCCCGTACACCAAATTAGGCTCTTCTCGGCAACGGCTCAAGCCTAGATCTGTTCCCTGGGCGTGGAGCCCTTGAGTACGCTGCTCACGCGATACAGTGACACAAGAGTTCTACCCTTATTTTTCGTTATCCTATCCTACATAGTTTAGAGGATTTTTTCCTACACAAAATACATATAGAAGTTGTTGAGGCACGCATGCTTGGTACACATGCATGTTTCAATAACTTATATACGTATATAAGTTACCGGACTACTAAGACGAGCGCTTAAGGCACTCAGCCGATTTTATTTAGACAACCAGTTCAAGGGTACACGGCACACCTCGGCTTGGCTGTTGCCTGTTGCATGCAAAATCGCGACCTATCTTAACTAATCTTGCTAACTATTCATATATGTATGAGTTGTTGAAACGTATATGTATACCAAGCATACACGCCTCAACAACTCCTGCATATATTTATTATCGGAAAATTGAGAGTTTTTTAGTTCGATAAGGAAAAAAGTAAACCCTTCCACTTTCATGTGTAACATGTTTCATTCATCATCATTCAGTGTTTCATGTGTTTCAAGTGTGTGGGGGTGATCGTGTAGTGTTGTAGCAGTGATGTATATTTATGTGTCACCGTATCGCGCAAGCAACGCACTCAAGGGATCCTTACCGAGGGATTGATGATAAAACGATGATGTATAAAACTGGCTTGGTTTGAAGGTGATAGGTACTATGTTGTGAGTGGTACAGAGATTATTTATAAAAATATATTGGAAATATATTTCAAATACGTTTTTGAAACAGTTTATAACTCTTAGACAATAGATTCAAGCAAGTGACATTTGACGTTTTCGGCGGGATGTTTGACGCTTCGATACGGTGTTCATATATTTTTCTTTAATACAATGGAGTATAAAAAGGTTTTAATACAAGTCGAAGATAGTTATGATAAAGTAAGTGGTAGAGATGTTTATTCAGTTTTATGTAGGTTAGTTTTTATTGACGTGACAACGTCTTATAAATTGGTTTGCCGGGTGACACTTCAAGAAACTGCGTTACGCTCCGCTCACGTTATGCGCTAACAATGAGAGCGAGTAAGAGGCACGCGTCCCTTTCACTCGGGCATGGTTAGCCCGCCTAAGAGCGAGAGAGACTACTATACGAATGAATATTCACATTAAAATTATTTTACCACTCAAAGTCGTTGTCACGTAAAACTTTCGCCCGTATACCGACTTTACAGGCAACCAATTTTTTTAATTGATCCTGGTAGATGACGCTACGAATGGGTACTAGGTTTATTTAAAAAATGAATACATGTAATCTGGGTATATGTTTAAGTGAATGCGTGGATAGTTTGGATTCACAATTGGAAACGGTAGTTGTGGCTGCAATCGGGTATCAGTTTTATTTGCGGGGTGGTAGGTCTTTACAGCCTGACTGGGTCACAACCGCCTTGTACATGACGAAAAAATCCGTAATAGTGATTCGCTTCTGCGCGTCGCGTTTCGGGATCAGCCTGTGCATATCCAGCTTTTTGTAGGCCGGCATGATAGTGGCGACCAGCGATGGATAGTGTGTCACTCGGTGGTCGCTATTGTTTTTGGATTGTACTGTGCTTACCATCAGGCATAGTACAGGCATTTTCCGTGCTACGATAAAAAAAAGAAACAATTTTTTCGCGTGATAACCAATTTGGTGCAAACGAAGTTGCACGGGTCAGCTAGTTGATTAATAAATAAAGTTACATTTTTTATATACTATATTACCTAATTAGCACCTGTACCTGTGTATTTGGATTAATTATATAATGTCTCATATTTTATTTTAACTGTTATTTTATCAATAATACTCAACCCGTATGAAAATGTTATTAATTTTATAACATCGAAATGTATAGATATGTAGCTTAAATAATACCGTAAAAATATAATACCATATTATGTTTCCTTTCATTTTTGTCTGTTTTAACCAAATTATGTAACTAGTAACTATTTACAAGTAATATTGAGTAACATCGTTTTGACCACGATAAATATTATAAGAGAATTAAAAAAAGCATTCTTGCAAATCATACGTGATAGATGTGGAACTTTCAAAAATTGTAGAACACTCATTTCACAACGATAAATTATTCTGTCTCATTCTCTCGCATGTTAAATCCTATAGGTCTCTTTTTTTGTTTTTTTTTTCGAAATGACTACGCTATTGACCCAGCAAGGTCTTAACAGCTTCACCGGACTACTAAGGCGAGCGCTTAAGGCACTCAGCCGATAGCCTATCCCTATATGTCTCTTTTCTCTATTTCGCTTTGTAGTTCGATGAAGCTGTAAAGGCCTTGCAAGGTCAATAACATAGTTCGAAAAAAAAAAACTATTTCGCTTTTTTTGTTTTATAGAGTTTCAAATCTCAACGGGATTAAAGAAGTTCTCAATTCAAAAACATGTAAAAACAACGTGTCAGGGTCAATTGTTCATCTCTTGACATCAAAACATCATTCGCACTAAACCGAGCCACGTGAATGTACATTGTACAATAGAAAGTTAGTGTTGCTTACATTGTTGGTGATGAGTGATCATAAGAGGTACATCGGCATGAGTATATATTTATCAAAAACTTTCACATATTTAAAATGAAACTTCTTAGTGTAAGAAGCCAGATACCCGTCCCGGTTTCGTATGCGTGCAACGAACTTATAAATGTATGGACGATAATAATTATTTAAATAATATTGACTCATCTATTTCTTGACATTTTATAGTTAACAGTTCATCAAAATTATGGGGACCTTTTCACACAAATATCTTTTATTTTGTTACGCGGATTTTTTTTCCTATGATGTCATCTCAAATATTCTTTAAAATCATTAATGCAGTAAATGAAATTTTTGTTTCTATATTAATTTGCTAATGAAACTAAAATATTCAATAGTATAAGAATTAATCACACTACTAATAAAACAACGTTACAAATTATCAAATATTTTTTTAATTTTCTAAGTTATTGGTAAAAGATATAAATTATTATTAGCTATTTATTTTTGGCAACCAATATTCTAATGGAGTATTCCTGCCAGTACATAATGAAATTACAAGTTTCTTGCGACCATTTCAATAATTTAACAATATGACGGCCCGCTTGCTAGTACTTTCCATGGAGGTTTGATAGCAAGTAGGAATGCTTCGTAGTTTTATTACCCATCTCTTTCACTTGTGTATAATAATCAAACTATAATACGTAAAACACCATCAATAATACAAAATATAGAGTAAAATAATACAAGATTATGAATAAACTATATCATCCATTATATGCCATTCCAAGATCCCGTCTAAAACTCAAATATAAATTATTATTGTAGGTTATCATTGAGAGATACGCATATATCAACGCAGATTTTTCTATAAACTCCTTTAAGATATACAATTTCGAAGTACATTAATTACACGCATCCTGGGACCTTCTCCAATGTAAACTCCCGAAAAATACGATTCCAATTACAATAAAAGCAGAAAATATCGATTTTCTATGTGTTTGTATGGGATGTTCTTACGAGATAAAAAATTCGTTCAATAAATTATTAACGTATAACTTAATAAATTCTAGGTAGCTCCTACTCTTCAAATGTCAACATTTTTTTCATATATATAAGAGTGTAGCGAATTTGCAAAGATTAAAAAAGGTTGAGAACCGTTACTATAATAGTGAAAATTGTATTAAAATCAGGTGCATAGTTTAAAAGAACTAACCAAACACACAGGCAGATATAAAAATCAATTTTGTTTTATAACATTTATTGATGATTTCACAAACTCTGTAAAACATAGTTCGTATAAATCTTTCTTGTTGATTCATCGAGGTTATCGCAATTTACACCACTAGAAGTATCGTATCGTTATTGAAAATTTGGCAATGTTTAAATACTGTATTGAGTAATAGAGTTACTTGAATCGCATTTCAATCAAGATAATTGATGATATTTAGAGATGTGCCGACTATCCGCCTTTTTGACATGTTTAAATTTTAATTGATTCTTTGATTCATTTTAATGAACAGTAACAGCTTCACACAGCAATTTTATTTGTACAAAATCACCGCTCTAACCCGAACAAAAGTAAAAATAAAAAAAATAATGCGAGATAAATAACAGGTTCCGACAAGCTCTGATGCAGCGGTTAGGACTTACGCGTGAAATAGCTGTAAACGAAATGTCACGAATACCCCCGAAAAGTGATCGGTTCGGCTGATTAGTCGGCCGACTGCTCGGCCTTTTTACCACCAACTATTAGTCGGCTAGTCGACCAAAGTCAAATCGGCACATCTCTAATGATAGCCTATAAACGAATGCTCACATTAATAAATACGTAAATATTACTTTTATTTGTACGTTTCAATAGTCATGGAATTGACATTAATTGCGCATGATGAAAGAAGAAGAGAGGTCGATTATGGGACGAGTACGTGTAGTGTTTAACTTTGGCAAACAACTTGCTTGCTGAGATCATTTGTTTTGTTAAAAAAATGTTGTAAACCAAAGTAGCAGAATCAGTAAATAGCAAAAAACAAAGTCGTTATCTGCGTCTGTCTATATGTGTTCTTAGTTCTTCTAAAGGATTTTTGATATGGTTTTTTATTATTATTAAGTATTTCTTCTTTTAGACTAACACTTGTATTAGAAAATAGAAAAAAATCGGTATATTGTATATAATTAAGTCGAAAAAAATACTTTTTTAGACGCCTAGATTATTAATGCAAGATAAATTATACGAGAGACATTTAAATAATGTGTGTGAAAAGTCCGGTATAATATGTGCTTATCTTTTAAGGATAGCTATTTTTATTTTATTCTAGGTACACGACATAGCTTCACACGAAGCTAACGATGAAAATTAAGTACAATAAAACCTTTACAGAACGACTATATTCAGAAATAAAATGGCAACTGAACATAAATTTTGCCAATTTGTTTTTAAGACCCAATTACTTTCTTCTGTATCACACGCTCACATATTTCGCATATTTCACTGTCGCGTAGGTTTTTTCAAACATATTTTTCATAAAAATAAATACAACAAAAAAAAATGCCAAATAGATGCAGTCGTTCTGCAGTCGTGTTCGTATTTGCAAATTCATTTTACCTTTATATAGGTAGGTATTTTTTTAAATAATGCCTTATTTGCGAAGTTCTTTTGACGAATATAATGTTATACAATGGAATATGTTAATTAAATTGGAATTTTAATGTACATAAAAAATTACTCTACACAATTTATTATTTCAATGAATATCTAAAATCCGCCAGTATTAAAAAATACATCTGTTTATATGATGAGATGTTTGAAACTGCTTTGATTTAATTAAATTTTACTAATTTAAAGTACGAATAAATATATCGGATAGTATATTGTATAAGCCTAATCTATTGGACACTTGGGATACAATATTAATATATTGATGACCTGCGAAACCAAGTACTGGTTATTCATATATGAGACAGTATCGTTGGAGATTACAAGCAGAATTTGTATTTTTAACAACTACTTAAAATTTTATCAAACATTTGCGCTGTACGTGGTGTAGTTATTTAAAAATTTACTATAGCTTTTGAACGGTAACTTCTAGTGTTCACTTACGCTTATATAAAATGTTTAATTCTTATTATTCTGATTTCTATGACTATTAATAATAATCATATAGTAGATTACTTTAATAAACCAACGGTATTACATTTTTTACTTTATACTATAGTATTGTGTAACATAAGGAAAATTTTCAATAGATATTTAATTACTACCCACAAAAAGTCTGTTGAATCTGTCGACTCGTAAATCATTTTTTTTCTATGATATCTAACTAATCATTTTTGTTATACCTAGTGTTATTTGATAATATAAATTTATCACTCTGCAGGAAAACATAACTAATTATTATTAATTCTCAGGGTTTATTTTGTCTGGAAGTAAACCAAAAATATATCTTTTTCGATTTTTTTTTCTCAAAATTACTACGCTATTGACCCAGCAAGGTCTTAACAGCTTAATAGGGCGAGCGCTTAGGGCACTCAGCTGATTTTATTTGACAACTAGCTCAAGGGTGCACGGCACACCTCGGCTTGGACTGTTGCCTGGTATGTGCAATTCGCGAACAATCTGAGCTGACCTAAGCTAACTATTCATACATATATGAGTTGTTGGAACATATATGTGTACCAAGCATACATACCTCAACAACTCCTATATACATTTCGTATCAGATAATTTTCTAACACACACACTTTCATGTGTAAGTTTTTCGAAAAGATAACATACAAAGATACTTGAACTATATCATAAAAAATGGCGCGAATAAGTTTCAAAGCAAAGGAAAAGTCAATAAAAGCGTAGCTTATTATACGAAAACCAAAGCTTTAATGATAATTATATTCATCAGGATTAGGGCGTTTCAAAAAAATATTTTTTTTTTCCTCGGAACCATGCTCAAAATTTTCGTTTTAATTCCAAAATAGGCCTCTGAAAATATAAGCCCTTAATATTAATATGTAGGTTGTCCGCATCGCACTTTTCGATTTCCCATAAGAACAACACAGGAAAAAATTGACTTCAAACCTTTTTTGTAGAACGTTAAATTCTCTACAAAAATAATGAATAGGTATTGTAATACGATATATCGTTCATTAGTTATATAAATCAAAAGAAAAAAAAAACGTTTTTCCGTTATATTCTTATGGGAAATCGAAAAGTGCGATGCGGACAACCTAAATATTGATATTAAGAGCTCATATTTTCAGAGACCTATTTTGGCATGGAACTTTTGAACGTGGTTCCGAGGAAAAATATATATATATTTTTAAACACCCTAATCTGGATATATAAAAATGTATTACACTAATTACTTTATTTAGTACCAGCTGATTTCAGTCCGCTTAAGTGGGCGTTAAAAAATGGCAAAGATCAATTGATTCCGAAAAATAAGGAATTTAGAATCATCTACGAAGAAATTCCAAATCGCATAGACATACACGTCATACTCAAAGGACTCAAAGGAATTCATTACTTATAATATAAATAATAGGACGTTTCAAAAAAAAATCCCACGGAACCAAGATCATAACTTTCGTTTAGATGCCAAAATAGGCCTGTGAAAATATGAGCTCTTAATATTAATATTAGGATTTTCCGCATCACTCTTTCGATTTCTCATAAAAATAACACCGGATTTAGTTTTTTTGACGTTTGTAAAAAATGAACCATAGATTGCTCTGCAATTTCCATCGAATATTTTTGTAGAGAATTGAACGCTCTACAACAAAGTTCGGATATCATTATTCGAAGTATCGACTCATTCAAAAGTTATTCGCAGTAACTGATTCGCCGCTCATACGTCGCGCTCCCATATAATTATTTGCTTACCATGCACTCTGCCTTACATGCCTACATTGTATCTCTATAACATGGATCTAAGTTATGCGTCCAACTTAGATAAATGTTGCACAGACAGTACTACAAATAACTGCTAATTACAGTTTTTATGAAGACATTAAGATCTTCAGTTAAATTATTTAATTGCAACCGGATTATAAAAAATCTGTCTGCTTACAAGAATATTTTTGCATGAATTAGATAATTACATAATAACGATCATAATTGTTACAGTATATAAAGTAAGGTCATAAAATGATATTAAGTGTTTTTTTTATCATAGGAAGCAAACGAACAGGTAGGTCACCTGATGTTAAGTGATCGTGACCGTCCAGAGACACTTGCAACACCAGGGGAGTCACAAGTGCGTTGCCAGCCTGTTTTGGGGGAGGAAGGGAAAAGGAAAGGGGGGAAAGTGAGGAGAGGTGGCCTCCGGCACTCTCACTGACCAAACGAAACGAAACGTAATAATGCAAGCATTGTTACTTCACGTCGGTTTTCTGCGAAGGTGTTACTACCTCTGGCGAGCCAACCCAATCATGTTGAAACAAATAATAGCCCTTCCCTACCACCCCATCTCCCTTCCCCTTCCTAACCAACACAGGCTGGCAATGCATTTGCAACTCCTCTGGTGTCGCTGGTGTCTATGAGCGGTGGTGATCACTGAACATCAGGTGACCCACCTGTTCGTTTGCCTCCTATGATACAAAAAAAATCTAAAGTTAAAAGAGTTAAAAAAGTCACAACTGATACGTTATCTGCTTGCTGTGAAAGGATATAGCTTTTAATTTGACTTTCCGGTAACGGTTTGTATGTAATGTAATTACTAAGATTAGGAATCGATCATGTGTTGTGGTTGTGAAGTGGCTTTTTTTTTCGAGATGTCTACGCTATTGACCCAGAAAGGTCTTAACAGCTTCACCGGACTACTAAGGCGAGCGCTTAAGGCACTCAGCCGATTTTAATTTTTGTTGTGAAGTGGCAGTAAACGCTTGTGCATTTAACTTCAAAGTACCTAGACGACGGAGCCTAACTCGGTTCTTTAAAATACATTTTTAAATCAAAATAAACTGTTCGGTTTGCCTCACAAAATTAGCATTTTTTATCAAAAACAAAATATTAAAAAAGATGTTTCTTTTGCTGTCTCTCTGATTCGGAACTGGGGTTGCACGGATTTTCGAAGCAGCCAGTTTCCATCTCTGAGCTATTTTTGTTTTGACTGCGGCGGCAAAATTTCCATTTACATTCGAGGTATATTTTTTCATTGCCTGAAAACTCAAATGAAAAAAAGTTTTCTATTAATGAAATTCAGCTAGATAGATTTATCGTCCCCGAAACCACCTACATACCAAGTTTCACGGAAATCGCTAACGCCGTTTCCGAGATCCTGAATATATAACAATATAAATATATATAAGAACTGCTCGTTTAAAGGTGTTAGATAAAGTTAAGTAACAGAAGAAGTCGGTATCCGAATAATTGATTAGACGCTTAAATTAAGACTCATCGTATCTTAGTCTACACTACCTTTAGAACAGGTTGATAGATCTGGTGGCGTCACTTCTAATTTTGTGTATTTCTTCATTGCATTGCTTTTACAAAATTACAACTAATCGGCTTTATTGGACGCTTGAACACTTCTATACTTCCATTATAGATAATTATTATAAAACTAGCTGATACCGGCGACTTCATCTACATTGTTCATTATCTTAATAATATACTTACTTTATCTACAAAAGAAAAAAACATTTCAAAAATCAAAACATAACTATATTTTGTTTGCAAAATTTCCTTAAAAAAATCGTAATTTCCGTATTTTGAGCGGTGAAGACACTCAACGATAGACCTCTATAATGTACCAAGAAGATAGATTTTTAAAAGAAATCTTGTCATATCAAAAAATACATCTCCCTTGATATATTTCCTCACATTACTGTGTCGTGAGCACCTCTCAAGTGTATCGCGAGGTTTACAAACTCTCACTTACGTTCACTTTGCACTATGAGAAAATTTGCATTCTTTATGGGTGTAGCGAAATCGTAAAATGTATGTTATTGTGCAGTTGAGTGAATAAGTTTCCGGTGAAGATGTTAAAACCTTGTTAGGTTAATAGCGTAGTCAAAAAAAGTAAATAAGTTTGAGAACCGCTGTCATTGTGTACAGTGATTAAACTATGTTAATCGGGATGACGTCAATATTACACAATATATGGTTGAATAGTGCAAGATTATTAATAAAAAATAAAAAACACTTCATAACCGACTAAGGTATTGCTAAAAACTTATTATATAACTTACTAACGATCAATTCAGACAACTTTTGGATATAATATTTATATGGATATTTTTTCTTTTTTTTCCAATTAAGTATGTTAAAGAGTCACTGTGTTTGTCTGTTTTGATCGGTACAATGTCAGTTCGACGTCCACAAGTTCGAACTGTGGCATGTACCAACGAATTTTACGGATTTCACGTACATTTAGCAGTGGTAGAGCCACGCTGTAGCTATACCAACATGAATGGGTCCGGCTCACTCTGGATAGTACCACTCTCTCACAGAAAACCGACGTGAAGTAACAGTCCTTTTTTTTTTTCATTGTTGCATTTCGTTCGGATACTGAGAGCGCCGGAAGCCCATGTCCCCTCTTTCCCCACCCCTCCCTTCTCTCCCCATCCTTTCCCCTCTCTCCTCTCCCTTCCCTCTCTAACCACAGGCTGGTAGCACACTTGCGGCTCCTTTGGTGTTGCTAGTGTCTATTGACGGCGGTGATCACTCAACATCAGGTGACGCACCTGTACGTTTGCCTCATATAACATAAAAAAAAACATTTCAATTTGATTGGTAGTTCCACCGCCTGACGGTGAAGGAGAACATCATCAGGAAACCTGAACCTGAGAAATGTTCTTATAGTACAACATTTCATGGTTTGAAATCACGAATACTTTTGAGTTATACGTCGGGTAGCGTGGTAATTATGCTCGTACCTTCCTTTGTTAAGAGGGGTAAGGCCTTGCAGTGAGTATCCTACTTGCTGATATATTGACGATGGCGGTACATTTCAAATGAACATAAAAATATAATATATTCTCAGAGATAAAAGGTCAAAATCGTGCAATCGTGCATAATACAGCAACTTGTTTCAGGGTTTTTCTTCAACTTGACTCCCGGCACATTTTTGATAATGTAAAGTAACTTTGTAACTTTAACCGTAACTTTGTAACTTTAACATAAGAAATAAATACAAATGTCATTTTTGATTAACCAAGATTCGACTTATACAAGTTCGGTTTATTTCGATCAAGTTCGATTCTATTCTACATATAAATAGGAAAATATTGTATACTAGCTGACCCGTGCAACTTCGTCTGCACCAAATTGGTTATCACTGGTTTCCATTGTATTTTTAAACGCGAAAAAATTGAATAAAACTGATACCCGATTACAGCCACAACTACCGTTTCCAATTGTGAATCCAAACTATCCACGGATTCACTGAAACATATACCCAGATTACATGTAATTTTTTTTTTAAATAAGCCTAGTACCCGTTCGTAGCACCATCAAACACTCCATTGTTTGTAGTCCGGTAAAGCTGTTAAGACCTTGCTCGGTCAATAGCGTAGTCATTTCGAAGAAAAAAAACATCTACCAGGATCAATTAAGATAAAAACTAACCTACATAAAACTAAATAAACATCTCTACCACTTACTTTATCATAACTATTCTCAACGTGTATTACCTTTTTATACTCCATTGTATTAAAGAAAAATATATGAACACCGTATCGAAGCGTCAAACATCGCGCCGATGCGTCGTCAACTGTCATTTGTTGAAACTATTGTCAAGAGTTATAAACAGTTTCGAAAACGTATTTTAAATATATTTCCAATTTATTTTTATAAATAATCTCTGTACCACTCACAACATAGTACCTATCACCTTTTGGTAATTTATCCATGTTGATATGTTTCTATTATAGATTATTCTAAATTGTTACACTAAATATTTGGCATTAAATTTATATCGTGTATTTGTCACACTTGATATTGGCGAAAATACCTACATAGATAGAGGCCATACCGGAAAGAATCAATTAAGCCAGTTTTATATATTATATTCATCCGAACAACGGGCTACCTGGCTGCCGGTAAGAGTTGCGTTTATTTGTGTATATTACCTTTACAGACAAAAATATTGATTTTTAAAATTTAGGATGTATTTTTTCACTAACTTTGAAACGTTATTAAAATGGAATTATTATTGAAAGACATTTATGGTATTGACAATAATGTACTTGATGCTATTTTTTGGAAATAAAAAAAAATCTTAACCCATGCTAGAATAGCAGTAATTTTATTATTATTATATTTAGCTATAGGTATAGTTTAGTGCGTACTACTGGCTGCACGATAAAGATAGCGATAATTGTGGCAGCGTATGTTATCGGCGCATTTTTTTTTTTCGAAATGTATACGCTGTTGACCTGGAAAGGTCTTTACAGCTTCATCGAACTATTGAGGCGAGCGCTGAAAGCACTCAACCGACTTGGGATGTTTGGGCGACCAACTCAAGTGTGCACACCACGGCGGCGTGATCTGTGGTTATGCGGGCGTGGACGTGAACAAGCTTTGTTTGAAGAGATAGACTGGTATTGATCTATCGCTGACGTGATTGAATGAGGAGGGTCGGTAAAATGTGTCACGGTCGTCTTCTATACTGCGCAGCGTTGGGTACGGGTTCATAGTTCGCGGCGGATACCACTAAAGGGCTGAGATGATTCGCGACTTATTCGAAATAACTACGTGTGAGTGATTTTATATACGTCCAGACAGAAGGCATCTCCAGGTCCCCGTGGAGATCCTTATTCCGGACGTATCATGGGGCACCGGTGATTTTACGTAGGGCTCGGTTCTGGAGAACCTGCAACTTTTGAATACGATTTTGCGCATGTGCAAAGACCGAACAACTGTACGTCATAGTCGGACGGATGCAAGTTTTATATAAAGTGAGTTTATATCTGGGGGATATTTTACTCTTATGACAAAGCAAACGATAGAAACGACCCAAGACCATAACGGCTTTGTTTCGCACTCTATATGTGTGTGAATCGAAATTTAAGTGTTTATCTAAAGTGACGCCGAGATATTTCACCTCACCGGCCCAAGGTATTTCGGTTTCGTATAGCCTGATAATCGACGTAATATATAAGATGGCGTCAATCCCAAATCATACATTTACGTTTATCGTTGTTTCATTGTATATGGTGAAATCTTAATATCAATAATGTTTAATAAAATGAAATTTGTTCTTTGCAAAAAAAAAATTGGTTTGAAATTTATCATTTTTATTTATTAAATATATCAGCGGGTATATATATGATTGTTTATAGAAAAATATGTCTGACTGTGATAAATTCATGCTTTTAATTGTGTTTAAAAGTTACTGAAAAAAAATGTTCCTAAACCTATTCATAAATCAAATTTAATTAAATCAAAATGCACCTTAAAAATACAACGTTAACCGGCTACCAAGTGTCCTTTCGGGCTAATACCAACCTCTCACAGAAAACCGACGTGAAATAACAGTGTTTGCATCGTAGTGTTTCGTTTGGTCAGTAAGAGCGCCGGAGGCTCACCTCTCTTCTTCTTTTCTCCTTAGTCTTCCCTTACCCTCCTCCAATATACAGGTTGGTAACGCATTTACGACACCCCGGTGTTGCTAGTGTCTATAAAGGGTAGTGGTCACTTAACATCACGTGACCCACCTGTTCGTTTGCCTCCTATGATACAAAAAATATATTATATTGATATATTAAAGAACCAGGTATTCTAAAATTCTTGTTCTTTCAACGTTGTCGGCTCTTGTACTAAGGTGGTGCAAAAAAGTCTAGTTACGTTAACTACAAATTTTTGTTTTTCGTTATCCTGGAGAACCCCTTGCGTTTTATGGGACAAAAAGTATCCTGGATGTAGCCTTGTAATATCAGTTATTACTGAGTTAGGTTCGTTAAAATTGGTTTAGTACTTTCAGAGTAATACGGGTTTAGATTCTAGACTTTAATCCTTTATCCTGGAGAACCCTTTGCGTTTTATGGGACAAAAAGTATATTTGATGTAATCTCGTAGTATTAGTTATCACTATGTCAAGATTGGTTCAGTAGTTTCAGAGTGATGCGTGATCATAGAGACAGACAAACAGACAGACAGACAAAAATTGTAAAAAGATTATTTTTGGCTTCTATATCGATAACATAGTCTACCCTGATTAAAATTTTCAAAAAATATTTAATGAACAGATTTCGACTTGTTACAGTTTTATTAGGTCAATACTACCAAGTATATTTGCAGGTATTCTGTTCAAAATTCGATCATTGTTTTGATTTAGTATTATATATATTATTCTATTCAACAACATTGATGTTAATTAAAACAATAATACAATGATAGTATATGAAAATGTGGGCGATGGTGTTATCTGGAATTGACTCATCTCTGTGCATCCACTAAAAACAATCGTGACGTGTAATCTATACTACTATTATAAAGAGGTAAAGTTTGTGACGGTGTGAGTTTGTGAGGTTGTAGGGAGTAATCTCAGGAACTACTGGTCTGATTTGAAATATTCTTTCAGTGTTATATAGCTCATTTATCGAAGATGGTTATAGGCTATATATCATCACGCTAAGACCAATAGAAGCGGAGTATCAATGACAAATGTTTCAAAATCGGGCTTGAGAGCTTCCGTTACGTGTTAGCGTTAGCCCAAAATAATTATTCTACGGGTACGAAATCTCGGGCAGAGGCTACTGTTTTACTATTGTAAAACTAATAAATTCATAAATTTAAATTACTGTCTTTTTATTTATGCAATTATTTTGATCTTATGGTCATTCGTTTGCTTATCGATTTTAGTACACATTCCTAGAATGTTTAATACCTAGTTCTTTTTCATACTGTATAAGTAATCAAATAAAGAGTGTAAAAAAATAATAACTTTTTTTTTCTCGAACTGAGTATGCTATTGACCTAGCAAGGTCTTAACAGCTTCACCGGGCTACCAAGGAAAGCGCTTAAGGCACTCAGCCGATCAGTAGTCCGGTGAAACTGTTAAGACCTTGCTAGATCAATACTGTAGTCAGTTCGAGAAAAAAAAGCACTCAGCCGATGAAAATAATTACTGCGTATAAAACGTGTATGAAACCGCTAGAAATGGCCAGTCATGTATAATTATGGAGACATACTAACCTATAAGAAAATCTATTAATAGTAATAAAAATTTAGAATATCCATAAAAATAGAAATCGCCGAATAGTGTATCCTATTTATAACCTCAAAATTAATATAAATATGACTAAGTGCGACATATCGATACTTCGTGTGAACGTAGAAACTTGTTAGCATAGATGTAAAAGTAAGATTGGTGAGATGATAAATCATAATATACTGAGAAAGCTGTCCGCTGGAGTCACAAACCGGATAAGTATATGCAAGTTCAAACTGCACTGTGAAATGGCTTACTTAAAAATAAGGTTGCAGGATTATATCTACACTCATCAAAAAAGTCTAAGCAACATGTACTAATTTAAATTTTAGGATGGTTCTTCACATTATAACGTTGTATTTTATTTTTAAAATAATATCTTTAGGGTTCTATGATGTAAAAATAACAGCTGTTGTCTTTATAAGTTCTTTTAATAACAGAAATGAACAATATTAGAATATACTGTAGAAACTAAGATACATAAGAAACTAAACTTTTTTTTACAAAATGAAATTTCTAAAGAAAATGTATTTATTGTAAAGAATAGAACAATTTAATACAAAGTATGGTCTATTCTGCTATTCAGAACTTGTCGGCAACGATTATTCATTGAATTAATGACACTGTTTATGTCATCTTGCGGTATTCGCTCCCAATCGAATTGTAGCAAATCCTTCAGCTTTTGGGTTGTTATCGCTCCATCCAAGTCCTTCAAAACACGTCTCTGGAGCATGTCCCATGCGTGCTCAATGGGGTTGAGATCTGGCGATTGTGCAGGCCAGGGCAATACCCGAATGTTCTCCGTTGCAAAGTATTCACTGGTTCGCCGAGCTGTATGTGAACGCGCATTGTCATGCATTAACCTAAAATCGGAGCCAAAGGTTTGAGCAAATGGTTAGACATAAGGTCTGAGAATACCCTCAATGTAATTTTCATCATTCATGTTTCCATTTACAAAAACGAGCTCTGTTCGTCTGTTCTTCATAATACCCGCATAATGAACTTCCTGAACACACCTGAGCCTTTCAATATTTCCGGGTCGACGATACACTCGCACCCTTCTTGTATCAGGCTTAAACCCGAATCGCGACTCATCGGAAAACATAATTTTATTCCATTGTTCCTGGGTCCATGTTATGCGTTCTCTACACCATTCATATCGACGAGCGCGATTCCCGTGACGTATCGGTGGGCACCTGATTGGGCGTCGAGCTCGTAGGCCGTACTCATGCAGTCGATTTCGCATAGTTTGAGGACTTACATCAACACCACTTGAAATTTGTAGCCTCAAACTTATCTCTCGAGCGGTTAACATCGGCTGGCGTCTTGCAGTCAGTTGTATGTACCGGTCTTGCCGAGTGGTTGTACTCCTTTTACGGCCTGGATGCTGTTCAGCGGGTTCTCCTGTATTATTGTAGCGCTGCCAAAGACGACAAATAACACTTCTATGAATGCCAAAATGTCGAGATACCTGAGATTGATTACTTCCCGCTTGCAACATCCCTACAGCTCTTTGCATTTCATCTGTCATCAAATGAAGTCACTTCATGACGTAAAGAATATCTAACAATTCAATTTTGTCGCTAAGTTTATTTAAATGGTTGGTAAAATTATAAAATAAAGACTAAATGTAGCAATTAAAACGCACTTAAATTCAAACAAATTCGCAGTCATTTGAATTTTATGAAAAAACAAAACATGATCAAATTTTTTTTTTACAACCAGCCAGTATGTCATCAATAACAAAAAAGTTTACTTACCTACGCACTTTGTTTAAGTAAATACTTAGAAATTAATTAATATAAATGGTAAATTTTGTAATATCACGCATGTTGCTTAGACTTTTTTTATGTGTGTACATATATCATAAGAATTTAAGTGTACCGTGTCTATACTTTTTCAATTTTGGTGGAAAAACTACTGCGGTGTCTAGGAATAACGAATAAATCAATTCTTAAATTATTTCAATTACCTTTAGAAATATTTGTCTGTTTCTCTGTTTTTATGAACACGCATCACTGCTAAAGTACTGGATTATACGATAAATCACAAAGCATATCTTCGGAAGGGACTTAGTTTTTATTAAAATCGGTCCACCCTATCATAAGTTATTGTAATTTGAATGACGGCTCGAGTTAAGTACGAGATTTTTTTTTTTCGAATTGACTACGCTATTGACCCAGCAAGGTCTTAACAGCTTCACCGGACTACGAAGTACGAGAGAAAAGTTGTAATCTTTAACTAATTTGGTTGAACGCTTTAATCTTGGGAACTACTGATCCGATTTTAAAAATTCTTTCAGCGTTAGATAGCTCATTTATCGAGGAAAGCTATTGGCTATATATTATCACGCTAAGACCAGTGGAAGCGGAACACTAATTAGGAATGTTTTAAAATCGTTTTTTTTTTCTTTTGAGCGCTCCGTTGCGTGTTAGAGTTAATTCAAAGTGACTATTCCACGCGGACGGAGTCAAATCAATCAATCAAATCAAAATACTCTTTATTCAATTTAGGCCTTGAAAAGGCACTTATGAACGTCAAAACTACCACTGGTTCGGAATACAATGCAGTCATCGAGAAGAATCAGCAAGCAACTCGATCTGGTTTATCTTTTCATAGTATATTTTTTTTAAATATAATTACAACATAGAAAACATACGAGGTTACATTCGTTTTTGATGGATGCACAAAGAGAGGCCTCACTTCCAGATGCCATCGCTCACATATTTATCCACCTTGTAATAGCCTTTATGAATTAAGACTCGTTTAACATAACACTTAACCTTATTATCTGGCAAGTCGGTAATGTGTTTTGGAACTTTGTCATAAAATCTAACACCATTACCTAAAAAACTATTACTGGTCTTAGTCAGCCTAAAATATGGAGTGACCAAGGGAGTCGCGAGCAAAAGCTAGTTTTAAATAAAAAAATATATTTCCAATTTATAACCACGTGGTGTCACCGTAGCATGTTGGTAGGGCTTTTTTCTAAACCAAACTGTCTAGCTGCCACCCCCCAGTTGCAAATATGTCGCCAATTATATAGTTATGTTCGGGCAGCTACACTTCAGAGCCAATTTCTCTCTACGTTCAGTGTGTATGATGGTAAGATGGTAACATCTTAGAACACGACTGAATACACAAGATTTCCCTAAATCTCATCAAAATTTAAAACCCTTATATTGATTCTCAAATTCCTGTATATTGCCATGTAAATTTATGATTACATATTTTAAAATAGTTACTTGTGTGATTAAAAATGGAAAAGTCGGGTACATGCAACAGATAATTGAACCATTAATTATTCAAACAACAATTACATTGCACTGGAAATTACATTATGTGATATATGAGCTTTTTATTGATTCATTCTTTACACCTTGACAGTTATGTATTTATGCGCCCTACATTTTTTATTGCACATATTTGCCTGTGATTTGAATGGATTGTGTGTTACTTTAATCAATTTGAGCATCTAGAATGATTGCGTTATTTTATTGTTTATTTTAGGATTATATATGTGTATATACATATGTATATACATATCGCGCTCTCACAGAAAACTGACGTGAAGTAACAGTGCTTGCATTGTTGCGTTTCGTTCGGTCAGTGAGAGCGCCGGAGACCCATATCCTCTCCATTTCCCTCTCCTATAACCCCTCTCCATTTCCCCAAATACAGGCTGGCATCGCACTTGTGACTCCTCTGGGGTTGCTAGTGTCTATGGACGGCGGTGATCGCTTAACAACAGGTGACCCGCCTGTTCGTTTGCCTCCTACATGATATAAAAAAAAATCTGGTTGTCTAGTTCATTCCTCCCATACTGCTGGTAATGGAACGCATCTCAGTCGAGTTTTCTGGGGTTTATTTAATTTACCCAGCGTGCTCAAAGTGTTTTTCATAGGCGCGAAATTTTAAATAGTTGATAATGTTATAAATATTTATAACTATTGAAATTCATGATCACAAATTATCTTTGAGGTTTTAAAATTTTGTAAAGCTAATGGAGATTATTGTATAATTTTTGTACGCTTTAAAAATATTGCATATTTGATTTTTATTCTTTATGTATGAAATTTTGAGAAAAAATTCCTTCTCTTTTCTCTACATTTTGGTATATCATCAGTAAGTTAGTTATAATGAACTACAAACATACACCCAAACAATGGAAGTAAATTAATACAAACATGCCAAAAACATGGTTATACAATTTCAACACCATAACAATACCACACGTGACTATAAATGTGTAATAAGCCGAGTAAAAATCAGCGTTGGAACACTAACTTCCTACAGCACATATCCTGTGTAGGGCTCCAATTGTCACACTTGTACACTAAATCGTAAATTTTTACTTCAATCTTTCATTTTTTGATACTACATGTATGTTTTTAATCTATACGTATGTAATGTTTGTGTTTTGCAAATAAATGTATTTTTATTCTTTTTAATAATAACCACTTGATGAGTGCTCCGGCAGTGATCGTCGTCAATTACGCAATATAACACAGTAGCATAAGATACTGTAACGAGTTGTTCAATGCGGTAAGTTTCATACGATTTCTCTGTCTTAAAGATTTCTAAATGTTGAAAGTTACGAATCATATAACAAACTCTTTTTTATATCTTACTAGCGGGCACGGTAGACGTTGTCCTTCCTCAGAAAACCTTATGAATCATTTTATCCACTGGTGAAAACCGTATGAAATTTCGTTCAGTAGATTTTGAGTTTATCGCGAACAGACAGACATGGCAAAGAACTTTTTTTTATATTATAATATAAATAAAAATGGATCGTAAAATATGTTGCTAAGCGCAAAACTCGAAGACGGCTGATCCAATTCGAGTCATTTTTGATTTGATTTATTCTTCGAATGCTTAAGAAGGTTTTTATGGCGAAAAAAATTAGACAAAATGGCCGGAAAACCTTGCAAATTGGTTTTCTTTTTCTGTAATTGTGAACGTAACTTCAAATAGCTATTAGCAACTTGAATACATCCATAATTATGATGCCTTTTTTCATTTTTGAGTTGACTTATTTAGTGGACAGTTAATTTTACCATTTTACAGCAGTTTACTTTAAAAATTTCACTTTCTCAGTTTTTATTCCGGAAAAGCGGATAATCTCTATGGATTAGCATAGCAATATGTTCCATATGTTGGTAAATCTCTACAAGGTAGGCTAAGAAAAAAAAACATATTAATGCGAAACGAAGTTCGCGGGTGTATCTAGTATATAATAAAAATAATATTAAATATAATAAATAAATTTGTCAAACGATGTGTTATATTCGTAGACTTAAATGTAAGATGAACTAAAAAATGTTATTGGGCAAATATTTTCCGCAAATGACAAGTACCAAAAGCATAAATTTTGCCGAAACATAAGAGGCATTGTGTAGTCCAATGATGTTGTTAAGACCTTTCTGGGTCAATAGCGTAGTCAGATCGAAAAAAAAGAGACATTCTAATATTGGATATTGGTAAGTATGTATACATATCTATAGAAACAAAGACACTTTCCACGTTGTCTGTTTGTTCTCTTAATTCCTCTAAACTAGGCAACAGATTTAAATATGGGTTTTATGAATTTAACGAGTGATTGGGCTTTTGAAGTATAGAAAGCTGGATATATTGTAAATAATGAGCAGTTTTTAAGTGCTTACATCAGTCATGCTGGCGGAATCATAATGAGTTTTTTTTTCGGACTGAGTACGCCATTGACCTTGCAAGGTCTTAACAGCTTAACCGGAATACTAAAGCGAGCGCTTAAGGCACTCAGCCGATTTTATTTTGACAACTACCTCAAGGACAACAACTCCTTTGCTTGGCCTGTTGCCTGATTCATGCAATTCGCGACCTATCTGAGCTAACCTAAGCTACATATTCATACTTATATGAGTTATTGAAACATATATGTGTACCAAGCATACATACCTCGACATCTCTTATATATATACATATATTTTGTGTTGGATTTTTTTTTCTAAACTATTTCAGTTCGATAAGAGAAAAGCAAAACCGCTCACATTTTCATGTGTAAGCATGTGAGCGTGCACATGTGTAGAGGTGATATGTGTAATGTTGTTGGAGTGTTGTAGGATTTCCCTGATGAGTTACAAAAATAATCTTGTACAGAATTGTATATCTTGAAAGTCCACGATTGCATATATCTCCCTATAAATGGCGTACAGCAATAATTTTTACCTTTTAAATATTATTAAAAATATAATTGTTTATTTGCTCTGTTATTTTGTAAAATATGGTATTAATCTTTATTGAATTTAATACTTTGGTTATGTTGGGTATTAAATATAAAGGTTTGCTCTTCATAGTATATCATTTCAATGAATACTTACGAGATATCAAAAACTTAAAATTATTGGCGACAAGAAAGTTGTGTGAAGATTCTTGTATGATTTTGGTGATAAATATGAAAACGCCGATAAATGTATCATTTCGACACTTATGACTTCACATTAATACATCGCTCTTACGTGAAGCTTGTGCTGGTCGTTAATATTTAATAATTTACATACTTTTTTAACTGTTTGGTCGTCAAGATACGAAAATATCTACACAAGACTCTTCATATTATTATTAAATGCACGTCACCGCAATTAGTTATGGGAGATGAATATAATATGACAATTAACAAACGATTTCCTAGTGTACAAACCTTCTTTTAAGGTCTCTTAAACTCCGTGGTATAATCTTGATTATGAGATTATAAAAATAAAATAATAATCTTATTATGTGTTTTTTATTAATACACAAATTTACAACTAGCCCCTGCTAGCGACTTCGTCCGCATAGTAATAGTTGCTTTGGGCTAACGCTCAAGAGGAAATAAAACCCGATTTTGAAAACATTTTTCAGTGGTGCTCCACTCCTATTGGTTTTAGCGTGATGATATACAGCCTATAACCTTCCTCGATTTTTTTTTTTTTTCGAAATGTCTACGCTATTGACCCAGTAAGGTCTTAACAGCTTCACCGGACTACCAAGGCGAGCGCTTGAGGCACTCAGCCGATTTTATTTTGGCAACCAGCTCAAGGGTGCACGGCACACCTCGGCTTGGCTGTTGCCTGTTGCATGCAAAATCGCGACCTATCTTAGCTAACCTAGCTAACTATTCATATATGTATGAGTTGTTGAAACGTATATGTGTACCAAGCATACACGCCTCAACAACTCCTCCATATATTTATTATCGGAAAATTGAGAGTTTTTCAGTTCGATAAGGGAAAAAAGAAAACCCTTCCACTTTCATGTGTAAGCGTGTAGGCGTACACGTGTGTGGGGGTGATAGTGTAGTGTTGTAGCAGTGATGTATATTTGTGTGTCACCGTATCGCGCAAGCAACGCACTCAAGGGATCGAACCTAGGCTTGAGCCGCTGCCGTGGGAGGCCTAATCGGGTGTGCGGGAGCGAAATTAACCCCCAGACCACGGCGGCGTGATCTGTGGTTACGCGGGCGTGGACGTGAGCACGCTCTGTTTCGAGGGACAGGCTGGTACTGATCGTTCGCTGACGTGATTAAATCAGGAGGGTCGGTAAGACCTTCCTCGATAGATGAGCTATATAATACTGTTGAATTTTTCAAATCGGACCAGTTGTTCCTGAGATTACCACCTACAACGTCACAAACTTTACCTCTTTGTAATATTAGTATAGATCTATAATAATTAGATATGTCATAATGTTTAATAACTCATATTAAACTATGAACTTTATCGACGGAATACACACAAATTATATTTGAAAATAAAAGTTGTCACAGATTTTAATGAGTGTGAGAATAATTTAATTATTTAATGTAATTATAAATAATAGGAAGTTTCCTAAAATAAATCATTTACATATACAATTAGATCACATAATTCGCTTGCTCACAGTATTTTTAGGACCTTGCAGGAATGGATACTCAACTTTACAGTTCTTCAAGGTCGTGTTAAGGGACGAAACACGACGTGTATTAATTAATTTTTCAGTATTCAGGTATATTTACTAATCTAAATTGGTAACACGATTGGCTGATAATGAAGGCAAACATCGTGAGCAAATTTCAACTTGAGAAATATAATCACTTTTTTTTCGAAATGACTACGCTATTGACCCAGCAAGGTCTTAACAGCTTCATCGGACTACTGAGGCGAGCGCTTAAGGCACTCAGCCGATATTATTAGGTCACTGGCTCACTAATACATTATAAGCTACCCTTTTTCGTAAAAGGTCTTTCGCCAATAGGTGGAACACATAAAATTGTATCAGAAGAATTTATTACTATTATCATTTTAAAATTCGGCTTTACTTCTCTTTATTATATTACAAGACTTTTATCATTATAAATATACCAGCTCCATCATAACATATATCTAGTTACAACTAAAAACACTTAAAAATATATGTAAGTAAAATTGTACAGTTTGTTTTAAACGTAAATAGCTTTTTACTAAATGTATACGATAAAGTATACGATATGTTTATAACGAATAATCAGTTTTTATTTTTATTTTTGCCTGTCTTTTCGTTCAGGTTAACCTCTTAAACGGTTGAATCGATTCTCATAGAACTTTCGCAGATGTTATAAGGATTAACTTATGGCACTTTGATTTTGAAAAAAGAATAGGAATTCCACTCAAATATAATCTATACTGATACAGACAGTCCTCGTACTTACGACATGTTAGGTTCTCGAAATATGCGACATAAATCGAAACGACGTAAGTCGATACATATTTTTTCATATGTTTACATGTAAAACTCGAGGATTAGTGTAGGTTAAATATGTATGTAAAAAGAAAAACTAATGTATTTCGCCTTGATTGTCGGTTCTCCGTGAATTAACTGAACAAAATCAGTGGCATGTGTGGGGTACTCCCCACAACAAGTGAATTCTCCTATGCCGGAAATCGAAACAATTGACGTATGCTTGAGGAATAGTTTCAAAACAATATTCGACGTAACTTGAAACGACGTAAATCGAAATCACGTAAGTCGAGGACTGCCTGTATTATAAAGAGGTAAAGTTTGTAACGTTGTAGGGGATAATCTCAGAAACTACTTGTCCGATTTGAAAAATTCTTTCACCGTTATATTAACCCTTTTGGCGAGAAAGATTATAAGCTATATATCATCCGGCTAAGACCAATAGGAGCGGAACAACAATGAAGAATATTTTGAAATCGGATTTTTTCACTGCGTGTTAGCGTTAGCCCAAAGTAACTATTCCACGCGAACGAAGTCGCGGGCAGAAGCTAGTACTATATAAAGATGCAAACGCAGATAAAGTTGCGGAAGATCGCTAGTTTGAAATAAAAAATACACGAAATAATTATTCATCATAAATCGATGACGTTATTATTCATGTTGCTATTACTAGTAATATTTTGCGAGAAAAATTAATTCATCTAAAGGTCAAAGTAATACAGTCGTACATATATAGACATCGCTGCCTTGACCGAGAATGGCAATGAATGTCATTGAACCACGCGCAATGCGTTTTATACGTTCGTATTGCCGACTCATGATGTTAAAACGACAGTAAAATTACTTAACGGTATACTAAATAAGAATGTTGGAAATTAAGTTAAATAACAGCTCGCACGAGTCAAAAGTAGGGGGCTGGTGTTATTCGCATCCATAAGATGTGTACCTCTTCCCTACACATGCTCCCCGGGTGCTAAAGAGACACAGATTCCACATAAATTGAACCTCGCAACCACAAATAAAGTGATCAATCAGTCGACGATAACAAAAGATGGATACTCTATTCAGCTATACACTTAAATAAATAACGTGTACAAAATTATGAAGAAAAATAACACTCTATACCAGTGTTTCCCAATCTTTTTTAGGTTATTCACCTTAACATTTCTTTGCCCCGCTCCCCATACATAATTTTTAATCTTTAAAAATTGTTTTTTTCCCTTAAAAAATATGAATGAAAGAAGGAATCACTATGAAATTGTTATCAAAACATTGTAAGTAAAATTTCAAAACATAATTAAAAACTTACTTGACTCTAATTACCCAGTTCATGTTTTGGTAACGTCAAAGGAAATTATACCTAATTTACAGCTTTTTTATTTGCCTATTTTGTTAAATTTGTCACCGGTGTCCAGCATTGCATTTAATTATTTAATGGGTTATTCCAAAACGAAAGGATTAAAGTCGTGTCGAGTCCATTGTTAAATTGCCCCCTTTAACTATGAAATTGCCCGCCTGTGGGGGTGGGCCCCACATTGAGAAACACTGTTCTATACGCTGTAATCCTTATACAATAAATGCCATATGACTTTATTTATCTATTCGTTACGCTTTGAAGTCTTAACCACTCAACCTATTATTATGAAATTTTCCATACAAGCTGACATAACAAAAAACAGTACATTTCACCAAAAAAAAAGTACTGTTTGATGCGATAAGCCGCCAGCAATACATATACGTATAAACACATATAACCATTGATAACCAAAACACATCATTTATTTATTATCATCTACCCATCCGGGCTTCATACGGTTGTGCTAATGCAGGAAATAAATACCAAAGTGACCCTTACATAAAATAAAATTACAAACATCAATCTGTCAATACTGAGAAAATATTTTTTTATCTCCCTACAATATTTTCAAAATTAAAAATACTTTATTCAGTTAATGCCCTAGTCAGTTATGCCCTATCTGAGCTGACCTAAGCTAACTATTCATACATATATGAGTTGTTGGAACATATATGTGTACCAAGCATACATATCTCAACAACTCCTATATATATTTCGTATCGGAGTACGACCCAACTGTAAACTAACGTTTCAAGCACAATCATTAAGACTTTTATGCATATAACAACAATATCTTTTTATTACGTTAAATTGGCTGAACATATGGTGAGTATGATAATTTAAATTCAGCAAAACCAGAAACTAGTAACACGGGAAACGTAAAAAACCGCCACTGCATTCTAAAATTGAATATATACATAATAAATATACTTTATACTGAAGATGTTCTCTTCTCAGATACAAGCGCGGAATTAGTCATCGTATCCGTATTGTATCAGCATTTTGAAATTATAATAGTGCCGTGTTCAGTTCAAATACCGCATTCAATAACGTTGTTACCAATCTTGCATATGAGCCCGAACTTTCTAGATTAAAATTTGCCACCAAGAACTCACAGATGTATTCCGACAACTGTACTTGAGAGCCAGTCTTCCTCTAGGCTTGATAGACATGATTACCATCAAAGAGTGCATCGTCACTCAGCATCAGATGAGATTGGGATGAACCGTTAAAATCTATATAGTATAAAAAATCCCAAGCAGTTTTTGGTTGCTTTTTTTTTCTCGAAATGACTACGCTATTGACCCATCAAGGTCTTAACAGCTTCACCGGACTACTAAGGAGAGCGCTTAAGGCACTCAGCCGATTTTATTATGGCAACCAGCTCAAGGGTACACGGCACACCTCGGCTTGGCTGTTGCCTGTTGCATGCAAAATCGCGACCTATCTTAGCTAGCCTAGCTAACTATTCATATATGTATGAGTTGTTGAACCGTATATGTGTACCAAGCATACACGCCTCAACAACTCTTCCATATATTTATTATCGGAAAATTGAGAGTTTTTCAGTTCGATAAGGGAAAAAAAGTAAACCCTTCCACTTTCATGTGTAAGCGTGTAGGCGCGCACGTGTGTGGGGGTGATCGTGTAGTGTTGTAGCGGTGATGTATATTTGTGTGTCACCGTATCGCGCAAGCAACGCACTCAAGGGCTCCCTACCGAGGGATCGAACCTAGGCTTGAGCCGCTGCCGTGGGAGGCCTAATCGGGTGTGCGGGAGCGAAATTAACCCCCAGACCACGGCGGCGTGATCTGTGGTTATGCGGGCGTGGGAGTGAACACGCTCTGTTCCGAGGGACAGGCTGGTACTGATCGTTCGCTGACGTGATTGAATCAGGAGGGTCGGTAAAAATATGTCTCGGACGTCTTTTATAACGCGCAACGTTAGGTACGAGTTCATAGTTTGTGGCGGATACCACTAACGGACTGGGTTTTTGGTTGCTTGCACTGGTAACGTAAGCTAAATCTTATCGGTGTTATTAGAAAAAAGTTAAATACGCATTAATGATTGCTTTAAAAAGGTTTCGTACTAAATGAACCGCGCTCGGCTGAGGTAAGTTCGCGTTATCCTTTTTTCGCAAGTCTAACCTAATCAAAGCGAGACAAAAGAGCAAGATAACGAACATTCAGCAAGTGCGGTGCATTTAAAACGTAACCATTTTAAAACAAGTCATACGCATTTAACTTTTTTGTAATAACACCGTATATGTTACATCAACATAATATACAACGGAGTTTCGTATACATTATAAAAACGTCTAGAGAAAAGTCAACGAAGGTAAATATCAATTTCCTAAGGATTGTTATGGCTATAATAATTATTTTTGTCTTTTACATATTATTAAATGAAACAGAGTTTGTTGTAAAAACTCACTATAGAAGTAATAATACCACTATATACAGGGAGACATTTTAATTGAGAAAATATTATAAAGAGCTAACGCGGTGTTCCCATTGATCACCCATCAAGTACTTGCCGCGCTCGACGTTCTTAACTCCGGTAATCGCACGAGAACCGGTATTCTCAACACTACCCGACACAGTGCTTACCACCACCATTTCTCGTAACACAAAAAAGTTCTGATCAGAATTTTAAAGAAGTTTCACTTCAATATTGGGTTATTTGTGAAGTTTTTTTAGGAGTATTCTTATTCAAATAAATCATTACTTGTATTGTACATTGAGTATATATAAAAATTGCTCTTAACAAAATATTATGATTCCAGTAGATATCTCAGAAGATATATATATCAAACAAGGAGTTAAAATAAGGTTGTTTGCGTGAATATTTCATGAGCCATAAATACTTAAGCGTCAAAAATGTATCTAATTTTTGTCGAACTGATTACGCTATTGACCTAGCGAGGTCTTAACAGTTTCACCGGACTACTATGTATCTAAATTCTTTCGACATTTTAGTACATTACACTCAAACGAAGTCGAGACGGGTTGCTAGTTCAAATAAAATGAATTACGATATATACCATGAAATAGCCTTGACTCGGAACTGTCTGCAATAAATTCTGTAGAATACAATTCGGACATTGATTCCATATTAGCTAAAATACCGTCTTTCGTCATCAAATTTACACATATTTTGAGTTAATTCATTTGGTCACGGTTTTTAATTTACTTCATACTATTATTATTGCTTAATGCTTAAAGATGCCTATAAATTATTCAAATACTGGTTTTTTCGCACGATTAAATTACGTCTTGTAGGTAGTAGAGCCACGCTGAAGCTATTACTGATTTCAGCGTAAATGGGTCAGCTCGCCCGAGGTAGTACCGCCCACTTATAGAAAATTGACATGAAGTAACAGTGCTTGCATTGTTAAGTTTCATTTGGTCAATGAGAGCACCGGAGGTCCATATCCCCTCCTTTCTCCTCTCCCCCCTTTTTCCTGAAGCACAGGCTGGTAAGACAACGCCCCTGATGTTGCTAGTGTCTATGGACGGCGGTGATCACTTAACATCAGGTGACCCGCCTGTTCGTTTGCCTCCTATGATATAAAAAAAAAGTTACAGACGAATATTGACGAGAAACTTTCATTTTAATGCTACTCTCATACATGCGTGAAGCTTCGACTACTTATCGCGCTAAAATTAACGTCAAAAATCATTCCGATAAAGACATAAATTTAATGTTCCGACACCTGTGTCATTCCAGTAACTTGAATTTAGCGTCTATGTTTGCTTGATATGTGTAAAAACTACCGGCCTAATTATCGTCCTGCGTATATCCTCTCGAAGCCCGATTGGTCCTAACACATTACGATAATGTCTGTTCCACACATGAATTTATTGCGACCACAGACGAAATACAGTGGCGATACACGCAGATATGGAAGTAGTAAGAAAGTGGTAGTTAGACAGGTAAACACTAGAAAATACCGGAGATTGCATAATATCTTTTTTATTTTCACCGCAAACTTGGGTTCATCGAACTCACAGTTGCGATGTGACTGTCGAGCACAGTACTATTTCAGCCATAGTCAGTTCTTGAACAGATGTTATTTTAAAAAAACAGTCCATTTGTGTATTCTATTTTTATGCGTGTTATGCTACAAAAACTTTCGGCTCAACTCGCCATGAATGTATAATAGATAATGGTCTAAATTTATCTCATTAAAAATAAAAGCTAAAATCTATCTAATCATAAAAAATGTACATTTTTATTAAAATACAATAAATTCAAAAAAACTAATTTCTTTGGATTCGATTTTGATATAACCCGAACTTAAAACTAAACACTGTTAATAATAATATAGAAAAATATATTATAACACTAAATATTACCGTTTCTATAACTGATACCAATGCGTAAATCAAATAATTAAAATCAACCGAAATTGAACACCCAAATGAGACAATAATGGTCAAAGTTCTTTTCATACAAATACCTACATAAAATACAAATGTGCAATCAGTAAAAACCTTGACATGTTTTCAATATTAATTATTACAATTATTTTACTTAGAATTCAAGGCAAAAATATTCATATCTTATCTCCTGGTACATATTATGACTACTCTTCCATAATCTAACTAATATTATAAAGAGGTAAAGTTTGTGCGTTTGTAACGTTGTAGAGAGTAATCTCAGGAACTATTAAACGGATTCTAAAAATTCTTTTACTAGTATAAAGCCGCGTTATTTGTGAGTATCATAGGTTATATATTAACCCAAAAAATGAAAATACTTTTTTATGATAGTCGGATTTGCGAAGTAAGTCGGAGAAAAAACGGTCAAACAAAAACGTTTCTCACGAACGCTGCCTTAACGATGAGAGATATATGATTGAGTTCTAGAGAAAAGTTGTAGAAATTGATATTTACTACAAAAAAGTCACCGACAGCATGTCTAACTTTTATATTTAAGCCACAAAGAGTAGTTATTTATAAATGTTAACCGCCCAACGAAGTGGGCACGGGTCACCTAGTATTTTATAGAATACAACTTATATTAACATTTTTCTACGAATAGATTTCTGCAAATGAGCAGACCTGAAAATAAATACTATTACAATGCGAAAATTGTTGACCAATATTAGATAAGGTATTAAATAGATACAAATGTAACGGTTACAGAGCATGCAACGGTCGATTGGTAAAATATGAAGGTCACATTGCTCTAAAAACTTTTTAGACAGTTAATACTTTGCCTTTTTGCATTGTCGTAACAAAGCCCGTTACGCTTAAATAATTTGAGTGACGATTAAAATAAATAAAGGCGTTTCAAATTTGTCGTATTATTACTGCGATTTTTAATACTCCAAGCTAAATTTTATGGGTAGGTACACTCGATACTTCAGTATTAGATACAGGCCGAAATCATGACTTCCTTATTATTTACTAATTATTAGGGTCAATATATTGTTTATTTGAACCCTTTACAAATCAGTTACAATCAGTTGTTTTATATCGTAAGTATTTATTAACGAAGGTTATCTGACATCGTACTACGGTAGGTAGAATCAGGAAATTTAATGTACATGATGTCAGAGAATACCCTATACGAGAAGAAACTATGCGTGCATAACGCGAGACTATCGAGCATTACTGAAAAAGACCGAACTATGAATGCCTATATGTCAGTGACGTAAGATCGAAGTTGTTTAAACTTATCTGACTAGAATCAATTCTTTTTTTTAAATTAAACTCAAGTGAAACCAATGTTATGAACTCCCATGTTTAAGTATTATTAATTTTAAACTTCGTTCCCATTCATTACAAGAGAAATATCAGAAACCACAAAAACAAGGTCATCTGATTTTCGAATGTTTTACCACTTAATTGGGCTTAATCATTTCAGTTTTTTAAGCAGCTTTACCGGCTGACGGTTTGGGAAATCATTTAAAAAAAACCTGAGATATGAAAAATTTATGTAGCAAGTAGGACAGAATAATGTAGCACAAATATTCAGAATAGTCGTTTTTCCAACGCTTGGTGTATATATAGGTCGAATCATAATCTAATGTTTTCTATCCTTTCAGATGATATATTATTTCAAACCTAATATGATTATTAAAGATATACTAGAAATAACTACAACATTGACCGTCAATACGTAATAGATTCCTTTATAGAATCGCCTTTAGAGCAAAATATGTGCAGTGTAGAAATGTACTTACACCTCATTTTATATTATTTATAATATGAAACAGAAGTAACTACAAGTGAAGTAATCATTACAGATTTCCTATTACTATCAAATTGTTACAAAAAAAAAGCGTGGGTGTGTGTACTTATGTACACGCGTTAGAAGTTGTACTTCTAACTTAAGATAATATTTTCAAAAATTTTATCTTTCGCCTTATTCTACGTTTGTAGAAAAATCGACACTAACAATAGAAAAAGATATTTTATACATTGAAAGTTTTATTATAAACAAAAAATGTTGACTACAGCTAACTTCATGGTGTCGGTTTTCCGTGACGGTGTTCGCGCCCATCGTAAAAATTTACTGTCATTATTTTTCCGTAACACGCCAAAAGAAATATAACTTCAAAAATTAAAAAGATGAGGTAACCTAAAGAATATTGTAAAAGAAATGTTTCGTACGAGTATTCATTCAGCTATAGTACTAGCGAATCGCCCCGTTTAGTCTTTTAGTCGGTGCAATGCATTAATGTGCCATCATATGTCTCTAAACACCTTAGTCACGCGTACAGTTATCGCCAAACTTTTTGACCGCTCTGAAGATAGTTGCACAGAACACAATTAATTGCTGGTGTAAATACGTAATATATTATTATAACGTCATTAAAACTTAAGGATAAATAAATGAAAATTTTACATTTATATTATAATATTTTAATTTTATGTTTTAGTCTAGAATACATTATGAGCAAAACAAAGATCCGACGGCTGTATTCAGAACGGCCAAAAAGATTGACGAGCACTGTAATGTCTGATATATTTTTAGAACTTTGTCATTGACAGTATATCAAAGACAAAAAAGCTTCATAAGTCTCGTCTCGCGTTTTTTTTTGTTTAATTTTAGATGTGTAATATCTTCTGAGATATTGAAATAAAGCGCTGACAAATTCATAAACAACCGCAGACTTTGATGTGAACTTTTTTAATATACACAAATATATGTAAGGTATAAATTACCATAGATCACACTTTGCAATTCATTTTTTTATGTACCTAAAGCCAGTTTAGCAAGCCTTACCATTCAAAGTGTCCGAAAAATATGTGTAGCAATTTTAATGTGTTATAAATATAGCATGCATGTATTTTACATATCTTTTACGTAGTCCGGTGAAGCTGTTAAGGCCTTGTAAGGTCAATAGCGTAGTCAGCTCGAGAAAAAAAAAAACATATCTTGCTTCCGCAAGGAGTTATTGGCGACGTCTTTGTCGTACAGTGTCTTTTATATTTCATTTATAATCTTGTGTTATTTGACTTTATATTTTCGATTGTTAGCCTTTTTCGTAGTATATTGGGTTAATGCGCATAAACGAAGTGAATAGAAAATATGAATTCTGAGAGGCCACAAAAATTTCCTGGACTGTTATAGAAAGGAGACCACCATCTTGTTAGAATATTGAAATTATAGACGCTTGTAGTGTTAAAACTTACTTGACAGTAACAGTAATAAACTGAAAGATTGAATAAGTAAAGACCAAAAATAAGAAAAATCTTCCACAATAAATTCATTGAACGGTACTTATAAGCGTATCAAAATTCGTTTCAAAATTTAGAAAAACTAAGCGCACCCACGGACGCTTTAAGATAGCGATTCTATTATCTACTATTTTATTAATTATCCTAAAGTTTATTATCCTAAAACTTTCCAAAAAATAAATTGCGAACAAGTATAATATAAAAGATATTGTTAAAATATATAATAGGCCATTATTATAAATTTCGATTTAAAACGGAATACAAAATGAATCACCGTTTATATGTGCATAGTAATAAATCTATATATATATATATATATACGTCTATATAAATCAATTGCAGTTCGTTAGTCTCGCTAAAAGTCGAGAACGGTTGGGCCGATTTAGTTGATTTTGGTACTGAAATGTTCGTCGTAGACCAGGGAAGGTTTAAAAGAGAAAATATGCGAAATCAAGCGTTGTAGCACAAGAAGTGCTCCTGCGAAAATGGAACGAGTAGCATTCCATTAGTTTCCCGGTTTCGAGCATGGAAATTATACTATATATATGTTTGAGTGAGTCCGTTGATGTTTTGGATTCACAATTGGAAACGGTAGTTGTGGTTGCAATCGGGTATCAATTTTATTAATTTTTTTTTTGGCGTTTAAAAATACAATTGAAACCAAAGACGACCAATTTAGTGCAGACGAAGTTGCACGGGTCAGCTAGTATTGTATAAAAAACAAAGACGAGTATTTCTTTAATTAAATTCTTATAATCGAACTTCATATAAAAAGTTAATCGATCAACGCGTTACGAACATATTTCACAATTACATTCACAGATTAATTAATTTCCCAAGCAAAAAGTCAAGGTCGAAAAAGATAATTGGCATTTCCGTTAACGAGGAACAAATACCTTTATTTCCGGTAAAAAGAAATTTCATTTACTTTTTTTTTCCCAAACTGACTACGCTATTGACCTGGCAAGGTCTTTACAGCTTCACCGGATATCCGGACTACAGAAATTTCATGTTTTTGTCATTGTAGGTTCCATCAGCCTCGAACAGATGGCGCTTTAAGATAGTTTGCAGAAAACTGTAGGACCGACTGTCATAGGTACGTCACAGATGGCGCCACGTTTCAATTTTGAATTTATTCTTCAACTCCAGTTTATTTTGTGGTGCATGCGTTCTGTTAATTTATTTACTACGTACATAACTTTGTCTTTTATGTATAATTTTTTTAGGTAGACTCATTATTTATATACTTTATCATAATTTAAATTCAACAAGTATTAATTGAGCAACAGCAACGCATGCCCCAGTCAGCTACCATAATTATATAATTTTATATCTGTGTGCACTTGTAATGCGTAATGTTAAGTGTGTGAGTGAGTGGGTGAGTGTGTAAGTGTGATGTTATTGCTCCTATGTTTGTTGTTTTGTTAGCTATAAGATCAACTCTTATCCGAGGAAGTTCCCCCCACGCACGTGCACGCATGCACGCTTACATATGAAAGTGGAAAGGTTTTATTTTTTATTTATTTTCCCTTATAGAACTGAAATAGTTCAGGAAATTATCCGATACGAAATATCTATAAGAGTTGTTGTATGCTTGTTACACATATATGTTTCAACAACTCATATTCGTATGAATAGTTAGCTTAGGTTAGCTCAGATAGGTCACGAATTGCACATATCAGGCAACAGCCCAAGCCGAGGCGAGCCTTGAGCTATTAGTCAAATAAAATCGGCTGAGTGCCTTATGCACTCGCTTTAGTAGTCCGGTAAAGCTGTTAAGACCTTGGTGGGTCAATAGCGTAGTCAGATCGAAAAAAAAAACCTAGGAAGTTTTTGGCGGGATTTTAGTTTGTCATGTAGTGTAGTTTATATTTAATTCATAACCTTGTGGTATTTTACTCTATATTTTGTAAATTTGGTGGTGTTTTACGTCATACTGTTAGTTTATTGTGCATAAGTAAAGTGAATGGAAAATAATACCACGGAGCATGAAATTCTAAGATGCCACAAAAACTCCCTGGAAGGTTCTAACAAGGAAGCCACCATTTTGATAGAATATTAAAATAATCACACGACGGTTGTAACATTATTAACTACACGACAATGGCAGAAATAATCTGTAAGACTGGTTGCCACAAATAAAGATTAAAAAAACTCTTGTACTAAGATAAAATCCTCATGCTAAAAAATAAAAATATCGACTTTTATATGATGTTGGTAAAGAAATAAAAAAATCTAGGCAATCACTTGTTACATGGCGTGGTCTTGTATCTTCTACGTTCCAATTTATTCGAAAGTTGATAACACTGTTATTATATAATATTATGTAAAATACACTAATCTGCATATAAACATTACATTTCGTATTCAAAATCGGTGGAATATTCTTACAGAGTAAATTATTCGTACACATACGCAATGATTACGAAAAATATTTTTGTTTGATCAAACTTATGCCTCCACAGCCGACATTAAATTAGCATTTTCACTTTAGTATTATTACACTCAAGTTAATGTAGATTTGACTTATCCCTTGAAAGTAATACTTTTTTTATGGGTAAAAGGTACCCTACATCTCTTTATATACATATGAAATTGTATATGCAAGATGTCATGGTAACTCTGTGGTTGAAACAGGAAAACATAATAAATAAACCTATATGAATTCGTGTGTATAATATTAGCACAGTATAAACATAAGAGACAGTACGGAAACTACCTACAAACGCTCGAAAACGGCACATTCACACAAACATGCACATGGACGAGACCTCTAGGCCACAGTACATATATACGAGACAGTACGGAAACTACCTATAAACGCTCATGACACACTCACACAATACGCATCGACGAGACCCCTAAGCGGTTTTCACGGTGCTGCCCATAGAATATCTTTTAAAAACTCTCGTCGATGCGCATGTTTCTGTGAGTGTGCCGTTTTTGAGTGTTCGTAGGTAGTTTCCGTACTGTCTCTCATAATTATACTGTTTCTAAGCGATTGTCGTCGTGTTGTCCATAGAGTACCATTTAAAACCTCTGGTCGGTGCGCATGTTTGTGTGAGTGTGCCGTTTTCGAGCGTTTATAGGTAGTTTCCCTACCGACTTTAATATTTATACTGTGGTATTAGTATGGAAGAATGGATAACCTGCGATTAATTATTATCTACTGGTTATTTTATGGTATTAGAATAAATCTATTTTATGTTATACATAGCTATTAATTTCGGAATGACATTTACTGCCGTATACGATATTAAATTAAAATCGGTTTAGGCACTGTTTTTCCTATTTCGTTCATATTATTTTTTAACGATTCTTGAAAGTATTAGATATTGAGAATACTTATACATTATTATCATTTTATTAATATGTATACACATCTAATACAGATAATTATACCAATATCGGTTAGTACCGAAGAAAATTTTTTATTCTTCTCGTGTACAAAATGTCATACAAATCGAGCTATACCGGCAACACATTTTTATGAGTTTATTATTTTCTACTTTTTATGTTATTTTATTTTAATAACAATACCTATATTTTATTCTGTAGTCTATCTACATATCATATAGATATACAGTTCATAGGTGTATTATTGACAATTCTTATCTTATATTCTATAAATTTCGGAATAGGGTGTACTTCTCGAGAATAGAATAACACTTTAATTTATTGAAATTAATTATTTTACGCTTATTAAAGCTAGTATTGAGTATTTTATATATATAGATAGATATAGAAATTCGTAACAAAATAAACTGATTTTTTTTTATATTATTTTATTAAATCTGAGAATGTTTTTGATAATCTTTATAGTAAATATATTTTAAAGGAAATACCATGCATAAAATTTCACAAAAACGGGTGAGTTCAAAAGAATATATATTTGAAAGAATTGTACGATTTTTAGCATTGATTTTGTGCGCGGGAAATATACGTGTTATTTAAAAATAGACGCGCTTTAAAAATAAACAATATCACCTTTGAATTTAATAAAAAAATATCTGTACAGCATTCAGCTAATTTTTGAGAAAAAAATTATAACGTTGATATCCTGTTAAAATTATTCGTATTACTTTTAGACATCATAACATATTTTAATAAAATAAAATAATTACTCAATACGAACGCAAACATAGCCACGGGTAGTTGCTACTATTGTATAATTTTCATTGGATTCTATAATACCCACACGCATATTTTAATAACTTTTATATATAGTCATTATACATTAGTAACTCTGCACCATTACGTAAAAGCGGTGAAATTTTGCGACAGCTAAATAAAGAAATTAACAAAAAATATCTTACCCGCTGTATAACGATCTCAATTCAAAATGCACAAAAAACAAATATGTACGTTTATATGCTATTTTTAAAGACTGCACAAACCACTAAAGACGTAATCGAACTTAAAAAAAAAAACACAAAAGACAATGACAATCATATGTTTTGAATTTTCATTGACGCTAGTTCGACGTTCTAGCGGAAATTTATCAGCCGATTCCGCGCATACACACAGCACCTGTTGGCGTGCTGCGTTGTACTGGCGTCGAGCCATCGGGCCGAGAGCGATTCAACTTCGCACAGCTGGCCGCAATACCGACCGTTTTAGGGTTCCTGAAGCACGTAAATAAACACTTTCTTTGCGTTGCCGTGTTGTGGAAAAAAAATCTATTTTCCATCATATTTATATGACAATGTATAGATAAACAGCATCAGACACTTCGGTTTTTTTGAAATTATTCTGAAAAGTATATTTCAAATTATGTAATTTATGATTGTAAACAATATAGTTGGTTAAAATATCAATTATAAGCTACCATTTCCCTATATTATTAGTCATAAATTACTGAAGTGTAACAGTACCACAGATATATAAAAAGTATATAAATATCCCTGTGAATAATAAATACGTTGATTGGAGGAACTTAAGAATAAGGAATTTACAAATATCTACAGAACACTTAAGCGTCCAATGTATAAAATTTACAGTTGCGATTATAATAAATAATCATAGGACCGGAAATATTAGTCATAACATATTTTTTTATAATATAATAATTATACGATCATACAAATATCACATACTAAAAAAGCACTAAACATAATTTCTGACACGTTGTAAATAAGCAAAAGAATTTTAAGCATCAATGATTTAGAATTTTTAATTTTTATCATGAAATAAACTTTGTTTTCGGTTGTCCTATTTCGTTGAATATCTATTCAAATTATTGTTTAATTATAAAAGATGTATGTAATAATAATTACATACAGTTATTATGTATGAAATTGTTATAATAGCTCAATACAATTAATAAAATTAAAACAAAATTTGTTGCTTCCGTTGCTACTATTTTATTTTTATCTGATAATGATCCGGCACGCTTCGTCGGACATTAAAAAAATCAGAAGTTCAATGACATCCAAACATTAAATTACTTAGAAATATATACTACTAGCCTCTACCCGCGACTTCGTGCACGTAATAATAGTTACTTTGGGCTAACGCTAAAATGCAGCGGAAGCTCTCAAGAGGAAAAAATCCCGATTTTGAAACATTTTTGCTATATAACACTGAAGAACAGAAAGAATTTTTCAAATCAAACCAGTAGTTCCTGAGATTACCCCCTACGACGTCACAAACTCACAAACTTTACCTCTTTATAATATTAGTATAGATAAATTGCGTAACGAACGGTCACAATCATATACCGATACATTCAATAATTTTCAAGACACTCAAAGGATCGGGTTGGATATTTGCATTATCTATCTAATACCTTTAAACGAGCAGTTCTTGTATATTTTTATATTTGTATAGGTAGTATTGTATGTAGGGGTGTCGAGTAACATCTTAAGACTTGAGACACCCAAGCCAACCTCACCTGCACGTGGTGCACCCTGCTGAATAACGAACGAGGCAATGGCGAAATCGGGGTGGTAGGGTTTTACAGCCCGACTGGGTCGCAACCACCATGCATATGGCGAAAACGCCCGTCATAGTGACTCGCTTCTGCGCGTCGCGTTTCGGGATCAACCTGTGCATATCCAGTACCGGGTGACTTTCGTCATTATGGCCGGCATGACAGCGGCGACCGGCAATGGATAATCTGTCTCTCGGTGGTTGCCGATGTTTTTGGATTGTACTATGCTTAACATCGGGCATAGTGCAATCACTATGTCGTGCTTCGATAAAAAAAAGGATCTCGGAAACGGCGTCATTTATTTCCGTGAAACTTAGTATGTAGGTAGTTTCGAGAACGATAAATCGATCTAGCTAGATTTTATTCATAGAAAACTTTTTTTAACTGAGATTTCAGGCAATGAAAGAACATAGCTAGAATATGAAGGTAAATTTCGCCGCCGCTGTCAAAACATATAAATAATAAAGAAGCTCAGATGAAAATCGGCTGCTTCAAAAATCCGTCTAACTCCACTTCGAATCCGAGTGACAGCAAAAGTGATCTTTTTTTAATTTTTTTTTTTTTTTTTCATAAAAAATGTTAAATTTGTGAGGCGAACTTAACAGCTTATTTTAATTTAAAAATGTTTTTTTAAGAACCGAGCCAAGCTTGGTCGTCCATGTACTATACATATTATATGGAATATATAATGTATACATATTCTAAATAAAACGGATGTAGTTACATGTGAAATCTATAAACTCAGTTGATACACCTAAATGTTTTAACATGTAAAGGTTGTTATAGATATCATTTTATTATAACCATTTAACTTGCAAATAGGTGGGCGTTAACCTAAATTGTATTGTTACTAAGTTTTTATATTGTATTGTATAATGGACGATTACATGTTAATTTTAAAAAGAAATACCTATGTGATTTGATACAGTATTAGAAATGGCTTAACATAAATCATAGGCATAACGGATACGGGATTGATTTAAAGCTCGTAAAAGTCATCGGAAGCGATACGCTAACAAAAACATAAAACCTCAAGTAGTCTTCTTGTCCATTGCGTAATTTATTAATTGCACATTGGGCAGTGTTAGTTGCAAATACGGAATATACATCGACTTAATTTATTCGCCCTCAAAACGTGATTGTTCATTAATTAGTGCTTACGCAAATTTAGTTCCATATATCTATTATACATTAATACGTGAAGCAAAACTGTGTACCCCTTTTTAAGCGAATTGCACGAACGGACGAATGTGAAATTTGCCAAATTAAAGTTTATATGGAGGAGAAGTGCACAAATCTATTTTTTTTATATAAAATGGATTAGAAATACGTTTAATTAATTAAAATAAACATTACATACACTACTGCTTGAATGACACAACATATACATGTGTATACTTTAGAAATAACTGTATTACATTAATTTGGAGTCCTAGAACTATACCTATACATTTGATCAATTTTAGCACAAACTGCCCGTTACTATTGACAACATAGAACAGAAATTTGGTGCTTCAAACCTAGTTATTAGTTTCTACGAAACTTAAAGAAAAGACAACTATCAGAACGGTCATCATACCGTGCCGCTAATATAATAGACGAGTAGTTATTTTCTAGAAATTCCTAGTCATTTTTCGGACATTTGCAAAACACGAATCGGAAATATGCAGAACCCAACGATATATGACTCGTGAAATGACTCGGATACATTCAACACAGTATTCAAAATAAATATTCGGGCCATCTTAAGACATAAAGCATTGAAAACACCGACAACTTTTATCTTTTGTTCAGGGCCCCGACATAAATCCGACCATCGACACTAATGGTATGCATATTTTGATAACTTGCCAGATATCATTATATATTTTCAATTTAGTAAAATTATTAAGGAACTTTGAATTTATATATTATTTTTATTACTATGATATTCTTCGATGCGACTATAGCTTTTATATTTATGATTGCTAATATTAATAATATTGTTTAGGAAGTGGATTAGATTGACATGGTTATATTAGAGTAAATGTAAATGCAGTTCCAGTACATAGAGAATTAGTTTCAAGGTGGTAGAGCCACGCTGATGCTGTAACTGGTTTCAGTATGAATGGGTCGGCTCGTCCGGGGTAGTAAACCCTCTCACAGAAACCCGACGTGAAGTAACAGTGCTTTGTTGCGTTTCGTTCGGTCTGTGAGAGCGCCGGAAGAGCACCTTTCTCCCTCTGCCTTCCCTCTCTTCCCCTTGTCCTCCTCTCTACCGCACCAACACAGGCTGGTAACGCACTGGTGTCTATGGACGGTGATGATCACTTAACATCAGGTTCATCTGTTCGGTTGTCACCTATAACATTAATAAAAATATTTAATCGGCTTTCGCCATGTTTTACAAAAAACATACATACGCTTTCACTGTCTATTTAACCTTTAGAGTCTTAGTTTAGTTTTTCAATATTTTTACATACCTTTTACGCTTTCCAATTATTTAAGTGCTTAAACAAATGAATCTATTAAATATTTTATTTAACAATTCTATAATCATATTTTTGTATAGGAAAAGCCTCGTAATCTTTATTACAGAGGTCAAAATTTGTTCTACATTTACATATATTACTTGCTAGACAGAGACTTCTTTCTAATGTAGACATATGAATAACACATGTGTGTATTATTGTGTATATGCGCGTTAATTAGAACTTTAGGTTTTAAATCTAACGTTTTTATAAATTGATAGGTGCGTCCGCGACTCGAACCTAATGTTAAAAAACAGTTACTAACAAAACCACCTGAATATATTGAGTGTATTTACTTATCTACTTTTCTATTGTACTCAAGTCACGTCGTCATTAAAATTACTATAACTTTTGATAGAGTGAACCGATTTTAATGAAACCAAGACTATATATTACTCGAAGATATGCTTCATGATTTTCTTGATGAAGTTTTATCGCGAACGCAGTACTATAGCAGTGTTGCGTATTCAATCAAACAGACAGACAAACAGACACACAGACATTCCTAAAAATGATTGAAATGTATTTATTACTTATTTCAAGGCGCAATAATTTTTTTTACAAAAATCTAATATGTATTGACATGTTAAAATAACATTATTATTATATGAATATAAGATATAGATATTCCGTTCGGAGTTTGTTACGTTTTTACGCAGTAACTACTGAAACGATTATTATGAATTGTTGCATATATGAACTCAAAGGTAAAGAATAGAATAGGATACCTTTCATAAAGAGAAACTGTACTGTTCCTGAGGGATAGATCAAATCTATCTTAAGGCAAGTGAAGCCGCGAACAAAAGCGAACTGTTTAATAAACGCTTAAAATAATTACTCTTACTACACACTTTATTTTTTTTTTATAGTCGCACGGCAAAGTGACTGCACTGTGCCTGATGGTAAGCACAGTGCAATCTAAAAACAACGGCGACTGCCGAGAGATACGTCATCCTTCGTCGGTCGTCGCAGTCATGCCGGCCTGCCTAAATGCCTCTTCAAGTTACGCTTGAAGGACCCCATATTATAGGAAGGAGGGAACACACTAGCCGGGAGATTGTTCCACAGGTTCACGGCTAATATGTAGACACAGCTGCATATTATGTACCATATACCTTCCTGTAGCGAAATAGCAGTCTAATTTACATATTACACAGATGCATACATACGCATAAGAAAAACCATTACGGCAATACATTTTCCACTCTCACAATGCGCTAAAATAAAGTCCACTAAAAAAGTCACTACTTACGATGGTAACTTGGTACACTTTGTTAATGTTTAACTTGATACTCGTTACGGATATATCATACTGCAGCAAACAAAACAAAGCAAGCAACACAGCGGAATGAGGTGTGGCTTTATGTTATTCTAAAGCCTGCACAGGTTTGACCACCTTAAAAATTCAGATGATGCTATTCAAGGAACTAAAATTATAAATTTAAATTACTAATACATAATCGTACCATTACATAAAAATATAAATTTAAAACAAAGTATATTAAAATTCATATCGAATAAATATAAACATTATAGAACCGCCACGGTTTCGCATGGGTAAAACATACTAACGTGAGGTCATAAGTATATTATAAATATAAGAGACAGTACAGTTTTGGGGTGTAAGGGGTGTCGAATAACATCTTAAGACTTGAGACACCCAAGCCAACCTCACCTGCACGTGGTGCACACTGCTGATCAACGACCGAGGCAATGGCGAGAGCGGAGTGGTAGGGTTTTACAGCCCGACTGGGTCGCAACCACCATGCATATAGCGAAAAAGCCCGTCATAGTGACTCACTTCTGCGCGTCGAGTTTCGGGATCAGCCTGTGCATATCCAGTACCGGGCGACTTTCGTCATTATGGCCGGCATGACAGCGGCGACCGGCGATTGATAATCTGTCTCTCGGTGGTTGCCGATGTTTTTGGATTGTACTATGCTTAACATCAGGCTTAGTGCAGTCACTTTGTCGTGCTTCTATAAAAAAAAAACTATCTACAAACGCTCGAAGACGGCACACTCACACAAACATGTGCATCGACAAGAGTTTTTAAGCAGTACTCTGTGGACAGCACCGCGATAACGGCTTTAGGAGTCTCGTCGACAGTGGCGGATTTGTAATCTTGGCCACCCTAGGTCCCAGGCCATGTAGTAAGTACCAACCACCCTGTGTCAGTGAATTTTTTGTCACGATTGGCCGCATCTAATATCTGGCCGCCCTAGGCCCGGGCCTCCTGGGCCTTAGGGCAAATCCGCCACTGCTCGTCGATACGCATTTTTGTGTGAATGTGCCGCTTTCAAACGTTTGTAGGTAGTCTCAATATTGTCTCTTATATTTATACTGTGGCATAAGTATCTAAATAATTTAGTTCTATTTTTTGCCTATTGATATTTATATTTTACCAGTCATAGAAGTCATGTAAGAACTTCTTGAAGTAAAAGTCTTTGAAATTTTGATCCGAAAACAATTTTGTATGACGAAAAGTGATGGGGGTAAGCACTGTGTCGGGTAGAGTGTCCAAAACACCGTTTCTCGTACGATCAGCGAAGTTAAGCAACGTCGGGCGCGGTCTGCACTTGGATGGGTGACCTTCGGGAAACATAGCATGTCGTTGATTTTATGTTGTATTTTTTTGTGTAATACAAAAATTTCACTTCTATCGTGTATACTTACAACACATCCAGTTTTTTTTTTTGTGTTACGCGTTACTTTAAATCTGTGGTCTCTTGCACAGTATTCATGGGTACAATATGCTGTAAAAAATTATCTACATTAAGTTTCCAACGTAACAAGTATTTAATTAGACAATGATTGTGACAGTTTTGGTCAAAATACCGTCGCAAATAACGTATTATTTTTACTAATATGTAAAGGATAAGAACGGTAATTGTAGATTATCCTTAGACGATAAGCATATAGCATCATGTACTTTTTCCTAGGCATTTTTCAGATGGACAGTACTACAGTACAATATATTTATACATCCCATAAGGTTTACTTAATATTATTAATGTTTCATGATCGAAAACTCCTTCTTTCGATTTTAGTAAAATATGCCAACTTTTCTTCACTTTATATACTTTTGTATAAATATAATATACATATATATTCTATACATTATGAAGAAATTTTCTACACGATAGTGAAAGTAGAGTAAAATTTGTTATGTGATTAATCACAATCACAGTAAAGCCACTTTGTTTTTATGTTATCTATTTCTTTATAAATATACATTTGCGCGTTTTATCATACATCTTTTTGTTTGTGGCAATCGATATTATTGAAGAAATAAAAGATTTATAGCAATACCATTATAGATAATCGTTTATGCCACTTTCAGTACCAGATTAGCCCCACCTCGGCAGCGGCTCAAGCCTAGATCCGTTCCCTCGGCATAGAGCCCTTAAGTACGCGGTTCGCGCGATACAATGACACAAACTCTTACATCACTGCGACAACATCACACACATCACCTATTCACACGTGCACGCGTAGACGCTGTTTTTTTTTCAGAGAAATAAACGACAAAGAGTTCTACCCTTATTTTTCTTTATCCTATATAGTTTAGAGGATTTTTTCCGACACAAAATACATACAGGAGTTGTCGAGGCACGCATGCTTGGTACACATGCATGTTTCAATAACTCATATACGTATATCCAGATAGCTTAGCTTAGGTTAGCTCAGATAGGTCGCGAGTTTTGCACAAAACAGGCGACAGCCCAAGCCGAGGTGTGCCGTGCACCCTTGAGTTAGTCGCCCAAACATCCCAAATCAGCTGAGTGCCTTCAGCGCTCGCCTCAATAGTTCGGTGAAGCTGTAAAGACTTCTCCAGGTCGACAGCGTTTTCAGTTCGAGAAAAAAAAGAGATTACCTCTTACGGTATATAACGGAACGAATGTTTTGTAAAATGTCACAACTTTTATAAATTACACCCAGTATAAAGTCTTTTGTGTATTTGTCTATTCACAGTTGCTTATGGCGTCATGTTAGTACATTGTATCAGTGTGAGGCTAAGCTGGACGAGGTTATTTTACTAAGTAATAAAATATCAATTGGAGTTTTTGGCGGGATTTTAGTCTGTCATGTAATGGATTTTATTTTGCATAAGTAAATGGAAAATAATACCACGAAGCATGAAATTCTAGGATGCCACAAAAACTCCCTGGAAGGTTTTAAGAAGGAAGCCACCATCTTATTAGAATATTTAAATAATCACACGATGCTTGTAATATTATTAACTACACAACCATGGCAGTAATAATCTGAAATAATACATGACAAAAATAAAGTTAAAAAAATCAATTTAATTATTCAATAAGTCAATTACAATGTTTCCTACGACTATTATACAAGAGGCAATTAAAAAAAAAAACAAAGAGCTGTACAAAATGTAAATATTATGATGTGAAAATATTTACAGAACACAAGGTCAGTTTAGAATCTTTTATTAGTTTTTTAATTTTATACAGACTGGATTAAATTATTTTGGTAAAGCAGATAAACGTGTCCGATGATAAATGGGACGACAATATCATGTTACGTATTAAATAGATATTCAATACTCTAACGACGCCAACTTGTTCCGTAAATTATTTTTAGACATATTTATGAATCTTTTTTTAACAAAACATTATTGTTATTAGATTATTTATCTATGACGCAGATCGGTTTTGTTTATTTAAAGACTACAGAGAAGTTCCGTATTCAGAATAAAGATACAGTTTTTTCGAATCTTATGTTGTAATTTTAATACATTAAATGCTTCTAATTCAGTTGAGATGTCTAAAAAAATTCAAATTAAGAGATTTATACTAATGATCGCTAATTCCTCTTTAACACCTCCCAAATAAAACATGTTATCTCTTTCTAAAGTAACCTAACAAAGAAGATTGTTAACCTTCTAGAGCCTTAGGCAGGATCTCCTTTCGGTATAGATACATCCTGTTTCTCACTTATTTAAATAAAATTTGTAAAAAGCAACGAAAATGTTATACGCCAAAACCCCAACAAAAAAAAATTATTTGAGATTTTTCTTAAGAACTTATTGTTAATTTTTTTGTGAGAACATTGATGTTTAAAAAAATAAAACAGTAATTATTTTATACAAGTTACGGGACTCTAAATTAATGTAACGTTTAAAAAAACACAATTATCTAATAGGTTACGTAACAAAATATAGACAAAAAAAGGTTTTAAATTTGCAAAAAAAAATTAATTAATATGTGGGCGGAACTTACACAAAAATATTGAAAACCCAAGTCAAAACTGGTTATCTTGTCGTAATATAAAAAATTCCGGAAAGCAAATTTAACATCGTTGCAAATTTGAACAAAGCGAATTTAAATATCGTAAAACCTATTACGATTCTTTAGGTTGAATCAGCATTATAGATATAGCTGTATATAAAAATAGATATTGGTATACCTGTGACAAATATGACAAACTCTAACACCGTTTGGCCGATTCGGCTGATTGCCTAATGGGCCTATGAAAGTAAGTTATGAAGCTTCATTGAGTTTTTTGGGCGAGTTCTAAAGGCATTCGGCCGGATGACAACTTACTCAAGGGTGTTACAGTGGCCGGAGCTCGGCTTACGCATTTACCTTGAACACAAAAATCATCAATCAAACCAAACTGACCAAAGGTAAAAGTTATGCTAACTAAGCTAATAAATAATAAAAAACTAAGTTAATAATAATAAAGCTAATACACGGCACATCTTTATATGTGCTGTACGAACGCGAACATGTATTACAGATCTGTCAATTTTTACTAAGGCTGACTAAAGTATCGGAAAAGGTCCCTTACACGACCGAACAGTACAGAACTATGTGCTTGTGTTTATGTCTGCGCGTGTGTGGTGTTTGTTGTTAGCTACTGACTGTAGTGTCACTGTATCACGGTAGTAGCGCCACAGTTCACATAACAGTTAGGAAACTCCCTGTAAATGTTCGCAGCGGCATACTCACACAAACATGCGCATCGACACGATCCCTAAGCGGACCTCGCGGTACTGTCCATAGAATTCTTTTCAAAACCTTGCGTCGATGCGCGTGTTTGTGTTTGTGCGCTGTTTTCGAGCGTTTGTTCGTAGTTTCCGTACTGTGTCTCATATTTATACTGTGGTAGCGTGCTAGAAAGCTCCACTTCGGAGGATCGAAACTACCCGAGGGTTTGGATTTGTCCGGTATAACGAACATAACCTTAAATGTTTTTACATAAGAACATTTTTCTATTGTTCATTTCGCAACAAGTCGCCACTAAACTGCGCTAGATAATGCTTTATTATAATTAACTTTTAACGTGATGCAACGCTAAGTTGTAGGCAATTTTTAGTCTACTCTAATATTGTAAAGCTCATAGATTTTTTGTTTATTTAACGTGCTACTACTTTAACTTTTCTGCTAATTTAAAATTTTAAATCGTGAGTGTTACGTCCTTTTGTGTCTTATTAAAAATAAAAGCGCATTGTCACCAACTGCCAGCTAAAGTCTATTTTATGGTGATCAAAATTCAAACATAAGTACCTTACTATTTTTTTAGTTTGTATATTGTAGAGATTTTATTGCCAAAAAGTATATAAATATTGTAAACTAATAGACGTAAGAGTCGTTAATTATGAAGAAAAAAGGCTCCAATTTTCATATTGCTAACATTAATAAAGCTCGTCAGTATCAACCAAACAAAAAAGAATCTGGTGACACAGAGAATATCACGTCAACTGTTTAATCTCTGCCTATTGAAATGTAGCATACACAACACAATGGAATTAATACAGAACCATCCTCAAAATAACAAGTTGACACTTGACAGAGGTTTTATACATGCGCGTGGACCTTGCACGCAAAGCGCTTGCGTTAATTACGATGTCTCGAACATTTAATCAAATTAATATACATCAGAATATTGCCACCGTAACAGACTTTTGCCGACATATAGTGCGGGTTTTTTAATCTTTGAGAATGTGTTCTCTACACGCTATCATAAATTGTGATGTCGTTATAATTTTACTATTGTAGAAAAAAAATACTGACAACAGATATTCAATGCTAGGTAATATCCGTGTTATTGAAAAAAGTTAAATACGTATTGAATATTTGCTTTAAAAAAAGTTTGGGTACTTTCGTATTAAGTGCACCACGCTTGCCGACCGCTGCTGAAGCAAGTTTAACCTAAACTAATCGTCGTCGCAAGTCGAACGTTCGGCGAGCGCGATGTATTTAATACGAAAGTACCCAAACTTTTGAAAATCAAAAATTCAATACGTATTTAACTTTTTTGTAATAACACCGATGTTTATATTATATATCTGAGATTGATAAATTCGTAACTAAAGGTTACCACACATTTAAATGTTTTATATAGTGAAGGTTTTTAATGTAACAAATTATACAACTCATTTTTATTTAAATAATAAAACGTAATTAAAAAGAGACAAACATATACATGTATAGGTATTATGTACGAAAGAATGAGATAGAATACATTATACAGTATTTCTTATATTCGCAATCTCTTCAATATATATTGCACTTCCTAATAATAGCTCTATTCCGAGTCTTGTACTGGATGTGTTGGCTTGTGTAATACTAAACCTTGATAAAAGGCGATTTAACAGGCATTGTGTACTGTTCAGGAGTCGTTTATGTAAATATTTTACCATGTTTTGAAGGTTTCATTTATACCGCGCGTGAACTCCACATGCAACGACATTACAACGACTCTCTTACCTGCATCTTTTTTTTTCCAAATGAAAACGCTGTTGACCTGGAAGGGTCTTCACAGCTTCACCGAACTATAACCTTACCTGCATCTAAATCTTTTTGAATTAACCACGATTTTCACTCTGACTTGTATATAGCTATATCAGGACTAACATATCTTGGTGACTTAACATTACGCTCATGCAACACGTCAAAGGAGTGAGTACTAAATCGTATCGAATTGCGATCAGCCCTCTCTCCGTTTCTTTTGACAATTCCTAATGATCCTTTTGCGAAAACAACACGATTAGAAATAAAACTCCACATATGTTTTTTCGTTTTTTCTATAACTCGCCACTAGATGGCACTATTAACTATAACACAAAACTTATGCACCGTTAAACCGTCATGACAATTCGTATCCATTTTACCATACTGATAACGTAATTATTAATTACAACAAATAATAACAAACACAAAGCCACGTGCAGATAGTAACATTATAAATCTAGAGTTTGTTTGTTTGATTGCGGAAATCTCTGAATATAGTCGTCATACACACACATCAAAAAAGTCTAAGCAACATGCGTGATATTACAAATTTTAACATTTATATTAATTAATTTCTAAGTATTCTTCTAACTCAAACAAAGTGCGTAGATAAGTAAACTTTTTTGTTATTGATGACATACTGGCTGGTTGTAAAAAAAAAAATGTGATTATATTTTGTTTTTTCATAATATTCAAATGACTGCGAATTTGTTTGAATTTAAGTGCGTTTTAATTGCTACGTTTAGTCTTGATTTTATAATTTTACCAACCATTTAAATAAGGTTAGCGACAAAATTGAATTGTTAGATATTCTTTACGTCATGAAGCGACGTCATTTGATGGCAGATGAAATGCAAAGAGCTGTAGGGGTGTTGTAAGCAGGAAGTAATCAATCTCAGGTAACTCGACATTTTGGCATTCATAGAAGTGTTATTTGTCGTCTTTGGCAGCGCTAAAATAATACAGGAGAACCCGCTGAAGAGCATCCAGGCCGTAAAAGGAGTACAACTACTCGACAAGACCGGTACATACAACTGACTGCAACACGCCAGCCGATATTAACCGCTCGAGAGATAAGTTTGAGGCTACAAATTTCAAGTGGTGTTGATGTAAGTCCTCAAACTGTGCGAAATCGACTGCATGAGTACGGCCTACGAGCTCGACGCCCAATCAGGTGCCCACCGATACGTCACGGGAATCGCGCTCGTCGATATGAAGTTTTAAGCTTGATACAAGAAGGGTGCGAGTGTATCGTCGATCCGGAAACACTGAAAGGCTCAGGTGCGTTCAGGAAGTTCATCCATACAGCGGCTCAACAGTTATGTTATGGGCGGGTATTATAAAGAACAGGCGAACTGAGCTCGTTTTTGTAAATAGAAACATGAATGCTGAAAATTACATTGAGGATATTCTCAGACCTTATGTCTATTCATTTGCACAAACCTTTGGCTCCGATATAAGGTTAATGCATGACAATGCGTGTTCACATACAGCTCGGCGAACCAGAACATCCGGGTATTGCCCTGGCCTGCACAATCGTCAGATCTCAACCCCATCGAGCACGCATGGGACATGCTCCAGAGACGTGTTTTGAAGGACTTGGACAGAACGACAACAACCCAACAGCTGCTTGCTACAATTCCATTGGGAGCGAATACCGCAAGATGGCATAAACAGTCTCATTAATTCAATGAATAATCGTTGCCGACAAGTTCTGAATAGCAGAACAGACCATACTTTGTATTAAATTGTTCTATTCTTTACAATAAATACATTTTCTTTAGAAATTTCATTTTGTAAAAAAAAGTTTAGTTTCTTATGTATCTTAGTTTTTACAGTATATTCTAATATTGTTCATTTCTGTTATTAAAAGAACTTATAAAGACAACAGCTGTTATTTTTACATCATAGAACCCTAAAGATATTATTTTAAAAATAAAATACAACGTTATAATGTGAAGAACCATCCTAAAATTTAAATTAGTACATGTTGCTTAGACTTTTTTGATGAGTGTATTAACATATAACAAGAATGTAAATATCCTATATAGTTTAGAGGAATTTATCGGACACAAAATACATATAGGAGTTGTTGAGGCACGCATGCTTGGTACACATGCATGTTTCAATAACTCATATACGTATATCTAGATGGCTTAGCTTAGGTTAGCTCAGATGGGTGCACAGTATCATACTGAAGGCACTCCGCTATTTTGGAGTGCCCCTGTATCTGCGGCGGCTGTTGGAGACGTACCTCGACGGGAGAGAGGTCGCCTTCGTGGACGCTAGAGGGCAGTTGGTCCGGCGCAACATGGCGCGGGGGGTTCCACAGGGGTCGGCGTTAGGGCCACTCCTGTGGAACATGGGCTACGACTGGATGCTCCGCGGCACGCTCCCTTCTGGGGCGCGCCTCATTTGCTATGTGGACGACACCCTAGTCGTAGCCCGAGGGGGGGAAACAGAAAACTTATTGCGCCTGGCCACGGAGGCTGTCACCCTCGTGATCGGGCGCATCAGGAGACTGGGTCTCAAGGTGGCCCTCGAGAAGACCGAGGCCCTAATGTTCCATGGACCTCGGAAGGGGCCACCTCCGGGGGCCCTCATATATGTGGAGGGAGTCCGTGTCAGGGTGGGGACCTGGATGAAGTATCTGGACCTCACCCTGGACGGTCGCTGGCGATTCGAGCCCCATTTCAAGGGGCTCGGACCACGCATAGTTGGGGCGGCAGCGGTGCTCGGACGACTCCTCCTCAATACGGGGGGGCTGGGTGCCGCCTGTCACCGCCTATACATGGGGGTGGTGCGGTCCATGGCCGCCTACGGGGCGCCGTTATGAGTGGATGCCCTCAACGCCACCAATATCCGTGCGTTGCGAGCGTCGTCAAAGCCATGCTCGGCAGCGAGAATGTGTGGAATGTTGTTGCCTCCTTCTGTGAGGAGGTCGTCGCGCAGAAGGAGGCGGCGGAGAGGATTCGCGAGAAGGACCCGCTAGGCGGCCCTCTCTGCCAAAGAAGAACTGGTAGGAGGAGACGCCAATTCACGCGCCTTCTCTCGCCACCATAGGCCTAGGGATAGGTGAGTCGGGGGGCTCACCTTCCCATTGCACAGGTCCGGCGGACGAAGGAGACGGCCGGTGTGTACCCGACTGTCTCCTTATATAAGACGAGGCCCGGCAGCGGCACTTCTGCTGCTAGGCCAACCGCTGGGGCGGCACGATGAAGTCTATAGAGATCTCGTGCCGCCCCAACAATAGCGGAAGACCTACACCGTGGGGATTTAGTGCGAGTCGGACATAACCCACTCTCTCTCCCGGGAGGGTGGGTATTCATAAGGGATTTCCCCAAATTAAAAAAAAATCGGTCGCGATTTTTGCACAAAACAGGTGCCAGCCCAAGCCGAGGTGTGCCGTGAACCCTTAAGTTAGTCACCCAAACATCCCAGATCGGCTGAGTGCCTTCAGCGCTCGCCTCAATAGTTTGGTGAAGCTGTAAAGACCTTTCCAGATCAACAGCGTTTACATTTCGAAAAAAAAAAAGAATGGAAATCTAATTTGTCTGTACTTTTTCGCTTTTCGTGAAAAAGATTGTTGTAGATATCTAGAAATAAATAAGAGAATACATTTCAATCATTTTTAGAAATTTCTGCCTATCTGTTTTCATAACCACGCATCACTGCTAAAGTACTGAGTTCATAATAAAACCTCAGCAAGAAAATCATAAAGCATATCCTCAGGAGTAACTACTTTTTTGTTTCATTAATATCGGTCCAGTTCACCAAATGTCATTGTAATTTGAATAACGACTGGAGTTAAGTACGAGAGAAGAGTAATAGTAATATATACTAACATTATAAAGCTGGAGGGTTTGTTTGTTTACTTTGTTGAACGTGCTAATCTCAAACTATTGGTCCGATTTAAAAATATATTTCAGTGTTATATAGCTAATTTATCAAAGAAGGCTATAGGATACATATTATCGTGCTAGGACCAATAGGAGCGGAGCACCAATAAATAATGTTTCAAGATCGTTTTTTTTTCTTCTGAGAGCTTCCGCTGCATGTTAGCGTCAGCGTTTGTAGGTGGTAGAGCCCCGCTGAAGTTATTTTTGGTTTCAGCATGAATGGGTCGGCTGCTTCGGGGTAGTACCACCCCTCTCACAGATAACCGACGTGAAATAACAGTGCTTGCATTGTTGTGTTTCGTTCGGTCAGTGAGAGAGCCGGAGGCCCACGTCCCTTCCTCTTTCCCTTTCCTTCCCCTTTCCTTCCCCTCCCCCTTCTCCCATATACAGGCTGGCAACGCACTTGCGACGTCCCTGATGTCGCTAGTGTCTATGGACGGTGGTGATCACTTAACATCACGTGACCCACCAGTTCGTTTGCCTCCTTTGATATAAAAAAAAAGCCTAAAGTAACTATTTCATGCGAACGAGGTCGCGGGCAGAAGCTAGTATATAAATATAAATTATCAACTGTAATTAGTATTTTTAACAAAAAAATTCTAATGTTTTACATTCGTACATAAGTACGTTGTTTAAATACTTAAATCTATACTCAATATTACTAACGGTTACAATACATTCAAGGCTAATTTAATTTTTATACAATTATAAATATTATATTTTTTGTCGAAATCCAAGTGTAAAAACCGTGTATATGAAGAGTTATTCGTGCGCAACTTTGCGTAATCAAAAAGATACCATTAATAGTCTTTACATATAAATAAAATTGAAGTGTCCGTTGGTTGTCTACATTGATCTCTAAGACGGCCAAATTGGTTTTGTTAAGACTTTTACGGGCAGTTAATAGACTTTTCAGAATATCACCTCAATCAATCTCATACGTGAATTATGATTTTCTAAACTAAGCATTAGTGATAATTTAAAATACGAATTAAAGTTATAGACCTAATAATAGCAAAACAATGAAAACATAAAAGACCGTTCAAAAATAATCCAAATGAAATATGTGGTTTCCATAAAATAGTAAAACTATTTTCAAGAGAACGAAGTGGCAGACACCAACTAGTAATAAATATGTATCAAATGAAACGTTTACCCGATTAGGCCTCCCACGGCAGCGGTTCAAGCCTAGGTTCGATCCCTCGGTAGGGAGCCCTTGAGTGCGTTGCTTGCGCGATACGGTGACACACAAATATACATCACCGCTACACTACACGATCACCCCCACACACGTGCACGCCTACACGCTTACACATGAAAGTGGAAGGGTTTACTTTTTTTCCCTTATCGAACGGAAAAACTCTCAATTTTCCGTAATAAATATATGGAGGAGTTGTTGAGGCGTGTATGTTTGGTACACATATACGTTTCAACAACTCATACATATATGAATAGTTACCTAGGTTAGCTAAGATAGGTCGCGATTTTGCATGCAACAGGCAATAGCCAAGCCGAGGTGTGCCGTGCACCCTTAAGCTGGTTGCCAAAATAAAATCGGCTGAGTGCCTTAAGCGCTCGCCTTAGTGGTCCGGTGAAGCTGTTAAGACCTTACTGGGTCAATAGCGTAGTCATTTCGAAAAAAAAAAAAAAAATGAAAACATAAAAGACCGTTCAAAAATAATCCAAATGAAATATGTGGTTTCCATGAAATAGTAAAGCTATTTTCTAGAGAACGAAGTGGCAGACACCAATTAGTAATAAATATGTATCAAATGAAACTTACTTTTTTACATTACACAAAAGAGTTAATTAAATTCATTAATTTTTATATACCTACTATAAGCCGCGTTCACAATACATCTCAATATTTTTGCCCGCCCTCAGTGTACCTGTAGGAACTTCATTTTCATGTTTACGTGCTAGTAACCTTTTTGCTGCGACTCTCACTGCGCGTTCTTCTTCTTCTATTTTATTTTTGGCAATCAGTCTTCTATTTAGTAGACCATTACTGCCATTGTCAAGTGAGTAACGATATTACAAGTTTATTGATATATCTTCAATGAACTAACAAGACGGTGGCCATCTTGTTAAAACTCCCTTGGGAGTTTTTGTGGCAAATCAGAATCCATGCTCCGTAGTATTATCTCCGATCCATTTCACTAGTGCACATTAACCAAACTATATTAAGTAAAGCACCACCAACATTACACAATATAGAGCGAAATAACACAAGATTATGAATAAAATATAAAGATCACTAACCCGATTAGGCCTCCCACGGCAGTGGCTCAAGCCTAGGTTCGATCCCTCGGTAGGGAGCCCTTGAGTGCGTTGCTTGCGCGATACGGTGGCACACAAATATACATCACTGCTACAACACTACACGATCACCCCCACACACGTGCACGCCTACACGCTTACACATGAAAGTGGAAGGGTTTACTTTTTTCCCTCATCGAACTGAAAGACTCTTAATTTTCCAATAATAAATATATGGAGGAGTTGTTGAGGCGTGTATGCTTGGTACACATATACGTTTCAACAACTTATGCAAATATGAATAGTTAGCTAGGTTAGCTAAGATAGGTCGCGATTTTGCATGCAACAGGCAACAGCTAAGCCGAGGTGTGCCGTGCACCCTTGATCTGGTTGCCAAAATAAAATCGGCTGAGTGCCTTAAGCGCTCGCCTTAGTAGTCCGGTGAAGCTGTTAAGACCTTGCTAGGTCAATAGCGTAGACATTTCAAAAAAAATAAAAAATAAAATAAAGATCACTACATGGCATTCCAAGATCCCGCCAAAAACCCCCTCACTGCGCGTTATAAAATATATTAGAAAATGTCAAATGGAGTGATTTCTGTTTTTGCATCGTCATGAGCTTCGAATTTGTCATTAATAATTTATATTGTGAGTGCATAATTATTAAATGTTTTCCTAAATACCTTGACATTTGAAAATAGCTAATTTGGATTTAACATTGAATTCTGTGTTCACCGGAGACCATAAAAAAGTAAAAATAAACGCTGCACTCTTTTAAATTGTGCTTATTCCGATAATAAAAAATTACATTATGATTTGCACTCCCTATTTTTGGCGTTCATAAAAAGAAATTGAAATTATTTTTTAGCTGCAAAAAAGAAAACTTGGGCCGTTGATCACGTTTAAAATTTTGGAAAACTGAGGATATTCATAATATTAAGCACTTTTTTGGCTAACTTCCTTTAGTACATATTCATTCACTTATATTAATTGCAACATACAAGAACTCCTGTACAAGGTATGTCTTCTTATCGTGCAATTTAAGACATTTTCAAAGGATTTAATTAGAGGTTTTGCAGTATCCACCTGATTTCAACAGGTTTGCAACCTCATTTAAGCACGTCAAGAACTTATTTTTAAGATTATATCTTTCTTATATACTCTGGCCAAAGTTTATCAGAGTTAAGTAATTTTTTTATATGAAAGGTTTTGACGGGATTTTAATCTCTCATGTAGTGAATTTTATATTTTATACAAAATTTTGTGTTATTCGACTCTATAAAGATTACAGTTCGGTTATTGTGCATAATTGAAGTGAATGGAAATTAATACTACCGACCACAGATTTAGAGATTCCACTAAAACTCCCTGGAAAGTTCTAACAAGGGAGCCACCATCTTTTTGGACGATTGAATTAATAACACGACACTTATTGTGTAAAATGTGTTGTAACCTCTAATTAAACAAAATATTGACATTAGCGAATGATTCTGCGGAGCCAAAACAATAAAAGAAGAAGAATTCTTTAATATCAATTTAATATAAAATAGGATTTTTTGAAAGAAAAGAATACACGAGAACTACATATATTGACAACTTCAGAATTGGCAGTATGGATTAATTCCTTCGCCTGTCCTATTGGACGAATGTTATTACTACTTAGCATGAAATATTTGAATAACTTGATCATCAGATTTGCGACAATAATTTTAAGCTCTTCCTCAGATACTTCACATAATTTAACACTACTACTTAGATTTCCTGTACTAAATAGATGACAGTCATTTTTGATGATTATGATTTGTTTTAAAAATTTGTGATAATAACATAACATCTTTATAATTTTTTCTTCGAGTTTTTGGCGGGATTTCAGTCTGTCATGTAGTGGATTTTATATTTTATTCATAATCTTGTGTTTCTTGACTCTATATTGTGTAAAGTTGGTGGTGTTTTATGTAATATGGTTAGTTTATTGTGCATAAGTGAAGTGAATGGAAAATAATACCACGGAGCATGAAATTCTGAGGTGCCACAAAAACTCCCTGGAGGGTTCTAACAAGAGATCCACCATCTTGTTAGAATATTGATTGATACGACGCTTGATATTGTAATGATCGTACGACGCTTGTAATATTATTGATTACTCGACAATGGCAGTAATAATCTGAAAGATTGATTGCAAAAAATAAAGTAAAAAAAAAAAATTTATTCTATGTCCAAAGTCCTCTCTTATATGCTTTTGTAGGTATATGCCAAACTACTATTAGATATGAACGTAGCTTTACATTCGTTTTTATTGAATTGAAATCTGATAATTTAGCATAGCAGTTTCATTAAATCAAACGTTTTTTTGCATGTAAAAAATAGTTTTTCTCATTCGATCGTCCATTCCGTATAAAAAACATATTAATCATACAAATTATAGAAAAAATATGACAAACCAGTTAACAAAACAGTAGTGCTAAATCTTATTATTAAATTTGACTATGCGACATGTAGTCTATTTAGAGTTCCTTGATTTCCTCGAACCATTCATCCGTTTGATTCCTTCTATCCTACCTATATCCTTTTTTTATGTCATATGAGGCAATCAAACAGACGGGTCACATGATGTTAAATCATCACCGTCGTCCATAGACTCTTGTAACACCAGGGGAGTCGCAAGTGCGTTGCCAGCCTATGTTGGGGGAAGGGGTAAGGTGAAGGGAATGAAAGAGGGGTGAGGGAAGCGGAGGTGTGCCTCCGACGCTCTCACTGACTGAACGAAACGCAACAATGCAAACACTGTTACTTCATGTCGGTATTCTGTGAGAGGGTGGTACTACCCCGGACGAGCCGACCCATTCATATTGAAACCAGCAATAACTTCAGCGTGGTTCTACCACCTACCATAATTAGCATCTATAATTTGTCTCTACCACCTACCTATAATTTGTCATTTAAAATTCATTTAATTGTATACATAAATAATCACAGTATATTGTATCACACCCTTTTATTTTTACTATCACCTAATTTTGCCTGCCATCTATATATTTAGTGCCTTAGAATTTATACAAATCATATATTTATTTCCTCAATATTCTGATTATTTATTACCTAAGTAAAATTCACACAAATATACATTTTTTTTATATTATAGGTGGCAAACGAACAGGCGGGGCACCTGATAGTAAGTGATCACCGCCGTCCATAGACACTAGCAACACCAGGGTAATCACAAGTGTGTTGCTATCCTGTGTAGAGGGATTGGGGAGAGGGAAGCGAAGTGCTAGAGGCGCAAATTGAGAGAAGAGAGGTGTTCCTTTGGCGCTCTCACTAACCAAACGAAACGCAACACTTCAAGCACTGTTTCTTTACGTCGGCGTTTCTGTGAGAGGGTGGTACTACCTGGGGATAGCCGACCCATTCATGCTAAAACCAATAACAGTTTTAGCGTGGCTCAACCAACTACCAGAATCGATATTGAAATATGAGATTGAGAAAGAAAAGTTGATAACATTTAACCCTTGACCAACAAATGTGTACGACTAAAATTGTTATTAATTATCAAGTTACAATACAGCAAATATTGATTTAAGAAAACCGGTACTCCAGGCTTTTCGGACTTAATCTGTTATTTATTTTGAGGCAATAATTTAAAAGTCAATAAATAACTTCCACGTAATATGTAAATGAAATACATAATTCATTAATTACATTTATAAATCAACTAATTCAATATATTTGAACGTAAACGATTGTTTAATGTCTTTAAAGTTATACAGATAATATATTTGATTACCATAATTATTCAAATAAACATACGTAGTGAAAAATATAAATTCCACAGTTGATTTTACGTATGTGGCCATTAAAAGTCAATCTGTCATTGCCAGTCATTCTTTTTACACAATGTACTCATTACATCTATCTATCTAATACCTTTAAACGAGCAATTCCTGTATATTTTTATATGTTCAGGATCTCGGAAACGGCGACAGCGATTTCCGTGAAACTTGGTGTGTTGATGGTTTCGGGGACGATAAATCGATGTAGCTACATTTCATTCATAGAAAACTTTCTTATCTGAATTATCAGGCAATGAAAAAATATAGCTACAATATAAAAGTAAAGTTCGCCGCCGCTGTCAAAACAAATATAGCTCAGATGGAAATCGGTTGCTTCGAAAATCCGTCGAACCCCAGTTTGAATCCAAACGAGAACAAAAGAGATACCTTTTTATTTATTTTTTTATGAAAAAATCAAATTTTGTAAGGCAAACCTGACAGTTTATTTTAATTTAAAAATGTTTTAAAAAGTCGAGCTGGGCTCGGTCGTCTAGATACTGTAACTAGATATAGAATATAAGTGCACCTCTCTTCATTATCAGCCTATAAGAAATCCAATGTAGGGTCATAGACCTCTTCCCGAAGGAAGGAATGGGAATAATCACCATGCCAACGCACGATATTGGCGATTTCAAACTGAGAAATCCACAGTTTTCCAACATAAAATCACACGGACATTTCTAAAGTTCAGGTTTCCTCACAGTCTTTTCCGTCACCGTCCGACCATTACCAATTTAAATTAGTAAATCTATGCGAACTCCGAAAAACTCATTAGCACATGCCGACATTAGAACTAATTGATAATGAACCGGGAAAACTACTCAATCGTTACGACTATTTGCTAGTACTTATACATAGTAGTAGTTGTAATGTACTTTTGTAATATAATATAATGTTTATAGGTGGTAGAGTCACGCTGAATCTATTACTGCTTTCAGCATGAAATGGGTCAGCTCAACCGAGGTAGTAGCACCCTCTCACAGAAAACCGAAGTAGAGTAACAGTGTTTGCATTGTTGCATTTCGTTCGGTCATTTAGAGTGCCGGAAGCCCAACGCCTTTTCCCATCCCATTTTTTCTTCAAATCACAAGGTGGCAACGCACTTGCGAGTTCCCTGATGTTGCAAGTGTCTATGGATGACGGTGATCACTTAACATCAGGTGACCTGCTTTTTCTTTTGCCTCCTATAACATAAAAACCTATGACTATTGCTAGTGCTAACCAAATACATATGGATCATCGGAATGTTAAACTTGTCGTTGTATTACCCAATTTTCACATCAATAAAGAAGATAAAACAAAAATGTTGGTCATCGATTGGTTACTACTTTGTCAGAATAGCAAACTGTCCCTCAGACATAAGCTCACAATATATAAGACTTGCATCCGTCCGATAATGACGTATAGTTGTCCGGTCTTCGCTCACGCGAATAATTTTTTTTTTTTTTTTTTTTATTGTAGCACGGCAAAGTGACTACACTATGCCTGATGGTAAGCACAGTACAATCCAAAAATAATAGCGACCACCGATTGACACACTATCCATCGCCGGTCGCCACTATCATACCGGCCTGTAATAAGCTGGATATGCACAGGCTGATCCCGAAACGCGACCCGTAGAAGCGAATCACTATTACGGGCTTTTTCGCCATATACATGGTGGTTGCGACCCAGTCGGGCTGTAAAACCCTACCACCCCGCTATCGCCATTGCCTCGTTCGTTGATCAGCAGGGTGCACCACGTGCAGGTGAGGTTGGCTTGGGTGTCTCAAATCTTATGAAGTTATTCGACACCCCTTACACCCCAAAATTTCGATAGGCTTCAGATTTTGCAGACCCGGGTTCTAAAATCACCGGTTCTCCTTGGTACGTCCGGAAGGCGGATCTCCACAGGGACCTGGAGATGCCGTCCATCTGGGCGTATATAAAATCACTTACGAGTAGTTATTTCGAGCGAGCCGCGAATCATCCCAGTCCGTTAGTGGTATCCGCCGCAAACTACGAACTCGTACCCAACACTGGGCGATATAAAAGACGTCCGCGACAGATTTTTACCGACCTTCCTGATGATATCACATCAGTGAACGATCAGTACCAGCCTGTCCCTCGAAACAGAGCGTGCTCACGCCCACGCCCGCGTAACCACAGATCGCGCTGCCGCGGTCTGGGGGTTAACTTCGCTCCCGCACACCCGATTAGGCCTCCCACGGCAGCGGCTCAAGCCTAGGTTCGATCCCTCGGTAGGGAGCCCTTGAGTGCGTTGCTTGCGCGATAGGGTGACACACCAATATATCACTGCTACAACACTACACGATCACCTTCACGCACGTGCACGCCTACATGCTACACATTTTGGTGGAAGGGTTTACTTTTTTTCCCTTGTCGAACTGAAAACTCCCAATTGTTCGGTAAAAAATATATGGAGGAGTTGTTGAAGCGTATATGCTTGGTACACATATACGTTTCAACAACTCAAACATATTGAATAGTTAGCTAGGTTAGCTAAGATAGGTCGCGATTTTGCATGCAACGGGCAACAGCCAAGCCAAGATGTACCATGCACCCTTGAGCTGGTTGCCAATATAAAATCGGCTGAGTGCCTTAAGCGCTCGCCTTAGTAGTCCGGTGAAGCTGTAAAGGCCAAAAAATTAAGGCCAATAGAGAAAAAAAAATCGATTGGTTACTTTAGCATTTAGTAAAATATCGGTTATATGTTCAAACAAACAGTCCCAGTCTTTATCAATATCTCGAATGAAGAAATAACTAAAGATATCAAAGATTATAGATGCTTGTTACAGTTATATTACAATAATAAAAGCTGCTGTTATATTGCAACAAGTATTGTCATAAACTGTTGTACATTATTCTGCCATTGGGTCATTTTCCGTTTGGTGTCAACTGTGACAATATATTTTGAAATGTGGATTGGATGTTTTTTATCGTGCCTTTGAGCATAAGTAACGTGATGCGATCTCCTTTTTTCACTTATTGGTTGTAGTATAGTGCTTGTTTTCACGCATTCCGACAATACTGATCCGGCCGACCATAAACATATAATAATAATGGAATTTTTTTTCGAAATATCTACGCTATTGACCCAGCAAGGTCTTAACAGCTTCACCGGACTACTGATAATAATGGAACGAACAGATTATATTGAACAGTATGATAACGATGTCTTCAATAACTTGTCATCATTTGCTTTAAAAAGGATACATGTTTTTTTCAAATAATAATTACCTGTCCATTCAACTATTCAAATTCACGTTATTCTACCGAGCATCCAAATAAGCTACCATATTTTAAAAGGAGAAATTTTCCTACATCTTTTCCTACTCACTCACTCTGCAAAGCAAAGCAAGCGCCAGTCACCCACTAACCGAGACAGCCCGGTCAAACTGCCTCCCCGTCCACCAAAGCAATGCAACGGAAGTTCAGGTCAACAGCATCTTCCATCCTGGAGCCAACCTGACGGCGAAGGAGATGTCTCCTCTAATACCCACCCTCCTCCCGAAACGCTTCCCACTGTCACTTTTTAATATGATTTCCTTCCACGGCAACTTTAAAAATAGGTTCTAGCCCTCTCCCATCGCCCGAAGGCCTCCCTTATATCACTTTTAACGTGGTTTTCTCGCATGGTGACTTTTTAACAAGGTTTTCTACCTGCACCGTCTGATGGGCGAGCCGAAGCCCTCTGATAAGCAGAGAGGCACTGCGAGGGGCACCGTCTGCCGGGGCATAAACAACGACTCGCTCCGGGAACCGAGCCCGAGGATTATTTATGGGCTTTCCAGCCTAAATCCTCAGTGTTTTCGCGAGACAGCCACCTCGGGCAGGATATGACTCTTCACTTGACCACCGCATTAACAATCCTGGTAGGCAGGTTAAGGCTCCTCCAACGGGAGCAATTTGTACCGGTGCTTCCATCCTCTAAGGACCAGGGATACAAGAATCTCGTCGTTGCTTGACCTTAACGTTACGCTTGATGTTAGGGCTATAAGCATAACCATATCCGTAAAAATTCTCTTATTTGGTCATAGTGATAACTGAACAGGACAAATTCATTTATATCTGAATCTTGATCAATAATCTTGGACACTACATTCGAGGTCATTGAATCATTGAGTAACCACATGTTAATGCATAGGTAACTAATTTGCGCCACTACTATAGACGTATATTTTGTATGTTTGTACGTAGTAATACTGGAACTAACTGATCGAATTATGAAAATACTTTTACTAATCTTACAAAGTTTCAGTGAATATATTTGTAGGAAGTATTCTGTGTAAGTAATTATACGATTATGAATGCTAATTCGTTCATGAAGTATAACACCTGTGTATTTATTGTATAACTTACTTTTTTTAATTGTAATGAACGTGTATTAATTATTTAGTAAATCCCTATTTCATTTTAAATCTAAAATTAGTTTTTTTATTTCATTAATTTCTGCTGGATTTTTTTTCTTAATTTTTAAGGAATTACATCTTATCGAACTATATTATTTTATTTTCTTCTTATTTTTTTCATAATTGTTTCTTCTACTTTTATTATTTTCCGCATCGCATGTTATGTTGATAAATGCTGTAGTCAACTATAATTAGTGTTGTTGATTCTTTATGATAAATAAATAAATGTGAATGAAGTCACAGGAGGTAGTTAGTGTATATTAAATGTCTTAACAAGTAGGAAATAGAGAATTATTTATAGTATAATCAATCATTATATCACTAAGCATGAGTTATTTTTTCCTAACACTCATTAAGGCCATGCAAAAAATTGTAATATGTATTTGGTAATCACAAAATCACTTTTTAAGTAGCCTTTGAAAAGACTTGTTCAATTATTTCTCTTATATAAATTGTAAGGTCACAGATTCACAGGGTCAATTATGAATAGTATTTTTTTATTAATGGTATAGTATAATAATAATTTTATATTAATGAGTCGTAATAGTCGAGTGGTTTAACCAGTGGAATAATAATTCAATATCCATAAGTTCTGATCTTGGAATATAGGCAATATACATTTTTTTTTTCGAACTGATTACGCTATTGACCTAGCAAGGTCTTAACAGCTTCACCGAACTTCACAATATACATACTAAGGAATGTTTGTGTATTTAATAGTTTTAGAAAGATCGATAAACTGTAACACAAAAGTTGCGACAATTATAGTCCACGCCAAACGTCTTGACCGCTCCGAGTATAGCCGTTGTAATTACGGGTTTGCGGATAATATTAAAAGTTTAATACTAAACAAAATAAAAGCAGTATTATATGCAGTATTCTCCCATAAATCTACTAATTATTGCAATAAACAATAACAGACGTAACCGAAGCCACGTGAACGTCTAGTATTATATATAATCGCGATTACGTACATCTACGTATATCTTTACAAATGATGAGTTCATTATTATCTCCTAGTGCACGCCAAGATAATTGAGAGGATTTTTACAAACAATATTTTTATAAATTGTAGTTATATATAGCGTTTATATATATAGCCATGTATCACGCATATATGAAATAGTAACAAGCATCCATCCTTGCAAATTTTCACGTCTATATGATGGCATAAATTATATAATAATTTAACAACTAAATATTGTATTACACGTTTTGCAAAAGGTAATGATATTCCAGAGACCCAATTGGTCCAAATTTCTGCTATTGGTTTTATTTAGTCTATCCAAAAAAGAATACAATGTGTATATTATTTAGTCTGTGAAACCACCACTATCAAATATTCTATCCTTTTTGGCTGCTTTGAAATAAGCTTGCGCATAATACAGTTATGAGTTTAATAGAAAACAAAGTTTAAATATTATTATGCGAATCTAAAATTGTCATTTATTTTTCTTTAAGTTTTCTGGATGCCATAGATATAATATAACGCGTACTTATACTAAGATTTATGTTCGACGTAGCTATATAAAAGCGGTTGAAAAAATTGTATCGGACTATAGTTAATTTTGCGTATACTCTTCGTATTGGATATTTTATACCTTATGCGACGCGCACAGTTAGGACTAATATGTTACAAAATACGGATATTGTCAGCCGGTCGGTCAGGGTAACCATTAGCACTCTGTAGACACTGTGACTATTTATCCGTGCAGAGCTCCGCCCTAAAACAAGTTTCACATAGTAATGCGTGTATATCGTCGTTGTCGCAATCTTCTCGCGCACTGTTTGCACAGCATGCGGGGAAACCGTCCCAGGGTGTGTCCCTCTTACGGTGGTATCTCTCACCTCCCAAATCGCGCGGGAGTGTCAGTTTATTTATTTGTCGTCCGTCTTTCCGGTGGGCGCTCTTGGTTCTCTTGCTCTGGTGACTCGTTCGTTTCTTCATCTTAGTTGTTATTGGTTTTCGGTTGGAAGCACCTGGCCATCGATTTTTTGCAGAGCGTACAGGGCTTTCAGACATTTCTCTATGGTCTCATTGTTGTCTGCAATGGCTAGCGTCTTCAGGAATGCGTTGCGGATAATCTGAGCGGAGTCACCCTCAGTCGGATCTGGCTGCTGGGTGGCCTCCGTCGATCTTCCGGTTCCTCCGATTACAGACGTTCTGGTCTCGGGTTTACGGGGCGCGGCGCTCGCGTTCTTCACACGTCAGGCGTCACCAGTCCGGGCGGCGGTCCCCGCATTGCGGTTACACACCTTGCGGCGAAAAACAGGACAAGCGCGGGCGTTGCTCGAGGGATGCGGCCCCCCGCAGTTTGTGCAGGAGGCCGGTTCTTCTCTGGGGCGATCACAGTTTGTTGCGAAGTGCGGCCCCCCGCACCTCACACAGGCTGTCGGGCGGTAGCAGTGGTGGGAGGAGTGGCGAAACTGTTTGCATCGATGGCATTATGCCGGCCCCCTCCTCCCACGCCATGCTTCAATGGTGATCTGCATCATCAGGAGCTCTCTTGTTTCATAAATGGCCGGGATAAGGCCGGGGGTTCTCCTGAGGGAGATGTGGAAAATACAGCCGGGTCTTCCACTTCTCGCTTGGATTTTTCAGGTACATTCTGGATAGACTATGCGGGCGATCCGGTATCTTGCATTTTATATGCCGAACTGTAGAAGTCAAAGCAATTACTATTTACTCACATCTCCCCAATATAATTAGTAACACAAAGACAATATTTAAGTAGTAAATTATTGTTATTTAAGTGATACGTCAGTCTATATAATTGTCTATATTTATGCATATAAATGTTTTCTTTTTTTTTGTAAGACATCAAAGAAATGGACATGGATTTCTCCTAATGGACGATATAAAAAACGAGATCGACTATAGTATAACCAACAATACTAAAGTTTCTAAAGATTTGTCTATTCTAAGCAATTTTAATTTTAACACAGATCATAGAATGGTTAGAGCAAATCTATCAGGAATACGTGCTAAAAGGGCACGACAATTCTACAACAGTACGAGAGTCATTGAATGTACTGGTAACATTGATATACTTCTCAATAACCTCGAAATATCCTTGCTAAGCGAGAGAAAAGAATGTGTCTCGACTCAAGAAAAATACACCAGATTGCTCAATTGATTAAAAACAGAAACTAAAAAAGTAAACTTGACGAGCAAAACAGAGATATCAGTTAAAAGTAAACAACTATTACAAGAACGGAAACAACTTATATAAGAAGGCATAAATACTAATAAAAATAGACGAAAGATAGCAGAAATAAGCAAAAAAATTAGCGAACAACTTAGGAAAGAACGAAAAACAAAAAGGCTAACTACATTAAGAAAACATATAGAAAAAACAGGGGGAATAAAGAAAGCGCTTAAAGAGATAAACAACAAAAAGGATTGGATTCCAAATATGAAACATAAATATAGGGGAAAGACCAGCAAAAGATCAGAAATAATAGAAATCGCTACGTAATTCTACCAAAATTTATACCAAAGTCGAAAAGAGGAACAAATTATAAAGGAATATGATTCAATAAATAAAGATGAGACTAAACCAATTTTACAGGAAGACACAATAAAATCTATCGAAACATAAAAGCTAGATAAAGCTCCTGGATCGAATTTAATCACAAATAAATTTCTAAAAACTACGTTACCAGTGATAGCACCCAGACTTACAGATTTGTTCAATGAGATCCTCGAAATGGAAATCATCCCGGAAGACTGAACAAAATCGACAATCATACTGCTGCATAAGAAGGGAGACAAGAGCGATATAGGAAACTACAGACCGTTCAGTTTAATGTCCAATATTTATAAAATATTTTCGAAAATTATACTCAACAGAATTACCAATACACTAGATGAAAACCAACCTAAGGAACAAGCTGGCTTCAAAAGCAAATTCTTGATTTCAGATCATATACTACAGAACTCTAAAACAAATACTACAGAAATATAGAGAATATAATAAAACATATTACATTGGGTTTGTTGACTTCAACAAAGCTTTCGATACATTGGAACATAAGTATATATGGCAGGCTCTAAAAAGACAAAGGGTGCAAGAAAAATACATACGAATAATTGGAAAAGTATACACAGCGAGTACAGCACAGGTTAAACTCGAAACGACAGGTAACGATTTTTTTTTAAAAAGAGGTGTACGCCAAGGGGATCCTATATCACCAAAATTATTTTCAGCAGTGCTGGAGATGATATTCAGAAATGCAGACTGGACAAAAATTGGCCTCAATATAAATGGCGAAAATCTTAACCATTTGTGCTTCGCAGATGATTTGTTCTCAGAGAACGCAGGCGCCCTGGGACTAATGATGCAACAACTATCCGATGAAAGTGCTAAGGCCGGCCTGAAAACGAATCTAACTAAAACTAAAATTATGACAAATTCTAAACAAGCTATTAACGAACAAATAACAGTAAATAATGAACGCATGGAATATTTAAATGAATATATATATTTGTGCCAACTTATATCTACAGATGACTGTATGAATAAAGAAATAGAAAGAAGGATAACTAATACATGGAAGCGGTTTTGGTCTCTCAGGGAAATAATGAAGGATAAAGATATGGCAATGAAAAAAGAAAATATACGAAGTATGTATAATGCCATGCTTACTATAACTACAAGAAACAACACAAGAACTACAAGAAAGTAAATTAAAAATCTACCAAAATTCAATAGAAAGAAGTATTTTAGGTATAAAAAGAAGAGATGAGTGAAATTACAAGGAATTAAAAAGAAATCCCAATTTTAAAATGCACACACAGTCTATTATAGGTCACTTAAATGGCGTTGGGCGGGATACATGTTAAGGGAAAATATAGAAAAATGGTCCAAGTTTAGTAACTTGGACCATTTTCAGTTAGTAGTGAGTTCAGTTAGTACTGAATGGTATCCAAGAGATAGCAAAAGAAATAGAGGTAGACAAACCAAAAGGTGGGAAAGTGACTTTAAGAAAATCGCTGGTCCGGTATGGACCCGTCTAGCAAGAGACAGAAATACGTGGAAATCTTTAGAGGCCTTTGTCGACAGACAAGCTGTTCTACACAAACATCCAGTTGCCGTCCATTCACATAGTCGATTAAATTAAATTAGGGTTTAGTTTTTAGCAAGTAGGCATACAATAATTGTAAGAAAAGAAACAGCAATAAAGGCTATTTTATTTTTATTTATTTATTTATGTATATAAATTATGTATCTCTAATAAATATGTTCCGGTAGCGTTGTGGTTTTGCCTCTCGGGTGTGTCGTAGCGGTACCAGACGTAATCATTCACATCTAATTATAACTCATATAGTACTTGGGTGGACGCTACTTTGCACTTCGGTCCGGAATTGATTGGTCCATGTCACGCTACACTCAAGCGATTACACGTATTCAATCCATCTTCCAAATTTTGTTGTTTCTGTTGTATCTGTTTGTTGAATCTTTCAATGAGAGCTGGTGCGTTAAATCGGTTATCGAAAGAGTCTTATCGATCTACATATGATGGAGCGAAACACGTGTAATCAACTGCGACAGAGGCAATAATACAGTTTTTTTATCTTGGACGTAAACCGCCTATTTTATTACAATTACCAATGAGGTCGATGCTTTCATACAAACTTCTTATTTCTATCTTACATATTTTTAGCATACAATTTTGTCTCCTACATAAATAAAAAGATAGATGAATTTCGGTCTATTTATTTTTAATTCCACTTCTTAAACACATAGTTCTTATCTAAAAAATATCATGATATCTTCATTTGATATAAGGTTATTATAATTTTAATAAACTATTTCTTTTATAATCACTACGCATTCAATGCCTAACATTGTTTACAAAGAAATTTTCTATGCAAAATTAAATTGCTCTTTTTTTTGACTGATTTCGTTCTGTACATTTTATATTAGTAGTTAAGATAATAATCAACGCAGACGAAGACATCTGTATATGTTAGTATGACTATAAAAACTAAAAATGTAATAAAATTAATTTTATAATCTATGTGCCTAACGTAAAACTACGAGCACGTTCGCAGAATGACACAGCAAAATAAACATTGCATTATAATTTAACACAAATAAATAATTCAGTAGAGTGAATTAATACTGAATAGCAGTATGTTAAAGAATTTTTACATATTCAACGGCTTGTTAAATAAACCGTTGCTTAAATATATGCTTGTACTTAATCGAAATAATGTTCAAAAGTTACATTTTGAGTTTTTGGCGGGATCTCAGTCTGTCATGTAGTGGATTTTATATTTTATTCATAATCTTGTGTTATTAGACTCTATATTTTGTAAATTTGGTGGTGTTTTGCGTAATATAGTTAGTTTATCGTGCATAAGTTGGAAAGCTTAGGTATTCATGGTTCACTACTAAGATGGTGCGAATCATATATTAAAAACAGATCACAGTTAGTAATGGTTCGAGGTTTCAGCTCTCAAAAGTATAAAGTTCCTTCTGGCGTCCCGCAAGGTTCTTACTTAGGACCGCTGTTATTTTTAGCTTTTATAAACGATATTACTAGTATTATACATTCCAACCACCAACTATATGCAGATGATCTAAAAATATATCGTACAGTCACAAACAGCTCTGATATCGACATACTGCAAAATGATATAAACAACATTCAGGAATGGTGTAACTGAAATCATATGATATTTAATGCAGATAAGTGTATCCATATAAAACTTACAAAAAAGAAAATGCCAACTCCAGCTGTTTATTATATAAATGGTACTGCACTTTCCGAAGTTTCTTCAATTCGAGACCTAGGCATCACTATAGACACCCAATTAAACTTTAGATCACATATAGATAACATAATTAAAAAATCGTCACAATTGGCAGGTTTTATAAATAGACAAACGAAACTGTTTAGACAACCATCCTTAATAATTTTACTTTACAATACATTTGTTCGTGGCATCTTAGAATACTGCAGTACTGTATGGAACCCCTGCTACCAGGTCCACATTGACAGAATCGAGCGAGTCCAAAAGCAATTCTTATATCATCTAGCATTTTTTGATAATCAGTGTCGTACTCTAGATTCATATAATAAGCGGCTACTACATTACAAAATGGAGCCACTGCATATTCGTAGAAAAATGGCTGATGTTGTTTTTCTGTACAAGCTAGTTCATGGACATATAGATGCTCCGCAGATATTAAAAAAACTGTCCTTCTGTGTTCCTCAGCCTTCAAGTCGCTTAAGTAACCGAAAAACATTTACCTTACCACAATCGAGAACCAACTTGGGTCAGCATTCTCCCGTTTATCGGATGTGTTCGTCATATAATAAGATTGAAAAAGATATACATTTGTTTCTCTGTTGTCCTTTAGCCTCATTCAAAACTAAATTAAAGCAGTGTTATCGTAATTAATCTTAAAATTATATATATTATTATATACTTGTATAACCATTCCTTTTCGCCTCGCCTTTGTTTTATGTATTAGTTTTTTTTTGTCTCTGTAAATGAGTACTTTGTAAGTTAAATTTTAATTTTAGTTATTTTGTTTTTATGTTTTCTTACGCATACGCACCGTTTCAAAAGTGTAAGTTGTGTTTACGTCCAGAAGTGTTTAATTTTTAAGTGTAATATAAATTCAAATTGTAAAATTAAACACAGTTTCGTAGACCAAATAAAAAAAAAATAAAAAAAAAAATAAGTGAAGTGAATGGAAAATAATACCACGGAGCATGAAATTCTGAGATGCCACAAAAACTCCCTGGAAGGTTCTAACAAGGGATCCACCATCTTGTTAGAATATTGACTGACACGACGCTTATTATTGAAATGATTGCACGATGCTTGTATATTGACTACGTGACAATGGCAGTAATAATCTAAATGATTGATTACCAAAAATAAAGAAAAAAAAAAGTTACATTTTGTTAAAGAAATAATTAAAAAAAAATACTAAATATATTTACATGCGTTTCTTCATTGATTAATAGTAGTGGTCGAGTAGTCAAAATATGACCATATAAGATATAAGATTTTCTCTGCACCACTTGATTAACTATACTGAGTATTGTAAAAATATTGTAGATTATAATCATAACGAGCGTGAATTATGATGGATAAACGTCTATAAAAACAAAATTTTGACTCCGCGTCGATACACCACACTTTTTTATTATGTAGGGATGTCTTTAAATGAAATTTGATTTGTTTATTAACAACATTTACTTTTTTACGGCAACTCAGTAATACATAATTACGACGATGCCCGTTAATTTTTTTCTATGATAGCGCCCAACGACTGTGTTCCGAAACTTTAATAAAAAAATATGGGAAAAACTTTACAGAGGCAACTCAACTTTTGATAATTTATTTTAATACATTTGGTTTAATGAATTAATAATTATTTACTTCGATATCACTTAGTCGTCCTCAGAAAATATTCTTGGTAAATTTAGCAACCCAGTATAGTGATATCGAATTTGTCATATTTTGTTGAGTACAAGGTTCGTCAAAACATTTTGAGATTATGTAATTATTGAAACTAATTTACAGTGTTCGCTTACTAGTGTCGACCGCCCACAACGTAAACGCGGTGGGACGGTGTTCGAAAACGACTCTTATCAACTAAAAAACTCCACGATGAACCGTGCGGCCGCACTTTGGGGGCGTCACGGGGTTCCGTTAGCAAGCTCCACAACACCTCCAACAGCAGGCGTTTAGCCCACGCCACGCCCGACTGAGGCAGCCCAGTTCTCCGACTGCCTCCCAGTCTGCTGACGCGTGCAATGGGAGGTCAGGTCTCCCGTCCCTTCCCCCCTGGATTAAGCCGGCAGGTGAAAAGAAGATCCCTCCGCCACCATCTCACTGTTGATTAATTAACGAGGTTAACTCCTCATCACCACTACATGCCTCCCAGAAGGCCCCTCCGTCCTAGACTAACCTACTCCTAATATAGCCCCCCAGCCCTAACGCAACCCTCCTAGCCTACCTACCTACTCAACCCTACGCCCCTAAAAAGGTCTAGTCTAGCACAGAGATAACTACAGTTTTAAGAATTCCTTCCGGACACATTGAACTAAAAAAATCCCAGTTCAAAAAAAACTACAATTACCTCTGTGCACTGAGTATAAAAGATTAGAAGATGTAAGTATATCATATTTTTAGAATGTGTCCTTAATGAAATAGAAAGGCGAGAATATTGCCGAACGATAGATAAGGATTTGCGTTGCGTTGAGGTCTGTAATGGCGTTTTGGCTTTACCTTTGTCGGATGAAATCAAAATACTATATAGATTATCCCAGTGGTCAGCAATCCGTGGCTCGAGGGGCGGTTGGTGGCTCTTTCACTTCTTAGTTACGGCTCTTCTAATTCCTTCCTACCTTTTCTTGAATAATGTAGACGCGAAATATCACCTATTAACTTGCCTTGTAAGAGACGATTTAATATTTTTAGGAGGTGCACTTTTAGAAGGAGACATAGCACGGTTAGTTGCTTGCAAACAAGAGATATTTATAAATTATTTATTAAGGTAACAAACAGACATACATAAATATGTTATAATCATAATAGGCCTAAAAGGCCTAAAATAACATTATTTAAAGACAAATATTTTTACTTTATTTTTAAGAAATCGTAGCATAAATTAAATAACTATTTAACTATACATGGTTTAAATTAATTGCAATTAATTTCTTTCCTTACGTCTTGGATAGTAATTTTTTTTCTTTTACAAGCAAAGGCAAGCTCGAGAGTATAAGTGTAATCCAAATTATAAATACAATCTTCTTAGACAAAGCTTGAATCAAAGAGGCTCTTTGAATCAATTTCAGATATGTATTGTTTATATTTGGCTGTTTTGGGTCGTCACCCAATCTCGTCAGATTGCCGTGTAGCTAGTTAATATAGTTATGAGCAGAGCGTAACTACCTATATTGATTCTGTGTACTGTATATCTTCTAATACGGGTGGCATGTTCGCTTTGTCACTAACGGCCGGTCTCAATAATCTAACTCTAGTTAAACTTAAGTAGCTATCTGAGATATATTGTGTCTTCTAATCTATATATGACTGGTGTTTCAATAACAGTATTCCCTCAAACTGCGATAAGGTAACAGATAGATAGGATCTCCTAACTCCAGTTAAAAACGTCCCTCAGATACGTTTTGTTTCTGCATTTAAAATATTTAGTGTCATGTTTGAAATGAACATTATAAGTATATTTAATATTAACTAGTGCGCGCCCAGTGGTCGACATTCGACCATAGTTATTTGATATTTTAAGGTTTGAACTTTATTAGGGTTCTTTTGTCAAAGGGTATACTTCTATATCAAAGGTTTTCATCATGGCTACTCAGTTATTTGCCATGATTTTTAATTATATAAACATTTAAAAAATCTATGTGTAAATGAAAATTGAAATTCATTATAAATTTGAAACAAAAATCTCGTGGTAAAGCTCTCAAATTTTAAGCAAACATAACTTTACGAAAATAAAGAAATTTATCGCAACCCGCGACACAATTTTCAATTCATTTTACACGACACCATGGGTGGGTGTTTTTGGGTGATATTGAATTAAATGTAGTCTTTATGAGAAATAGTGATATGCCTAGTATCATCGTTTGGAAAAGTAATGGATCCACAATACAATCAAATGGTGAATCCAACACAAAAATGTTTTTACTACTACTATTAGCTTTTGAAAATAAATTCTTTTTTGTTGCTACACGAGGTACACGAGGTCGAATGTATTTTTCTAAGTTTTATGTGTGTATATAGAGTCCAATATTACAAAATGTCCTAAGACTTTTTGGAGCTATATAAAGAGTAAAAATCAGTCCCTTTCTTACCCTTCGATAATGAAATCTAGCCTGCAATCATCGAGTCAAGGAGAAGATATCTGTAACATGTTTAGTAGATACTTCAAATCTAATTTTCTTCAGCAAGGTTGTGACGACTTAAATATTGTTAACTGTGAGCCACTAAATGTAACTCCATGTGACATAGAATATGTTGAGATTAATGAAAAAGAGGTCTATAGATTATTACTATCACTAGATTTGAGTAAATCAGCAGGTCCAGACGATATTCCACCTTATTTTATTGTAAATTGTGCTCAAAGCCTTACCGTGCCAATATCACTTATATTCAAGCGTTCAGTCATTGAAGGTGTAGTACCTATAATCTGGAAATCAGCTTTTATTACCCCCGTTCATAAAAAGGGACCTAAAGATATTGTAGAAAACTATAGACCGATTAGTAAATTATGCTTATTTGCTAAAGTTCTAGAAAAAGTAATATATAGACAGCTATACTTTTCCATTAAACATGTCATCAATATTGATCAACACGGTTTCCTGAAAGGCAGATCAACAATGTCAAATCTAATACTATGCAGTGAATATTTGTCAAGGATTATGTCTGAACCTGCTCAGATTGATGTTAGCTACACTGATTATAGTAAAGCGTTTGACAGAATTGATCATGTAATTTTGCTACGCAAACTATTGTCTCTAGGAATTCGTGGTGACTTATTTAGGTGGTTTTCGTCGTATGTCCAGAATAGAACTCAAACTGTAGTTCTCGGTGGTTATGCTTCTGATCCTGTCGAAATCCCTCAGGCGTCCCACAAGGATCTCTATTGGGGCCTATTCTTTTTAATATTTTTGTTAATGATATATCAACATGTTTTACTAATTCTTTCATTTTGCTTTACGCCGACGATATGAAAATTTTATGTCCAATCAGAAGTCATGACGACGCAGTTGGTCTTCAACGCGATTTAGATAGTTTCCAAAGCTATTGCAATAAGAATAAACTTGATCTTAATGTGTTGAAATGCTGTGTTTGTTCTTTTACTCGTAAACTTGATCCAATTAAACAAAATTACATACTTAAGAATACTGTACTGTTACGAGTTACTACAGTAAGAGATTTAGGAGTTGTTTTCGATTCAAAGCTCATATTTGACTCACACATTGATAATATAGTAAATAAAGCTTCCAAAGCCCTTAGTTTCGTATTAAGATCATCGTCAGAATTTAAATGCACTAAGACTCTGAAGATATTGTATTGCGCCTTTGTTCGTAGTCACTTAGAATATGCTTCTCAAGTTTGGAACCCTAACTATAATATATACATCTCACGTATTGAACGGATTCAAAAACGCTTCCTTCGATATTTGCAATTTAGAACTTCTTATTACTTTACAGATTATATAGAACGATGTAAACCTTTTCATTTTTTGCCACTCTACGAGCGACGTAAAATAGCCGATTTAATTTATTTAAGTAATATATAGCCAATGGTTTTATAGACTGTCCAGAATTATTATCTAGGGTTCAGTTATGTGTACCCACAAGTACATTAAGAAAACCGAAGCTTTTACATGTACCACTTGTCAGGACGACATATCGTCAAAATGCCTTTCTGATCCAAGCATGTAAATATTTTAATTCTTTAGACAATAATCTAGATTTATTTTCAGATAGTATATCATACATTAGACAATGTTTAACTAGAGATTTCTTTCCTCAATATTAACTGTACGTAATCATGTTTTATTTGTACATTTATATTGATAGCTGTCTTTTCTTTGTTTATTTATAGTTATTGTAAGTGAAAATTTGTAATTAGCCTTCGTATGTTATTTATTTGTTATTTCATTAAGTGTTAGCTGTAAATTTTCCTAAATAAATATGTTGTGTAAAAATTGAGTAGTAGTGTGAGTAGTGCATATTTTAATTAATTTAATGTACTTCAATGCATTTTATATAAAATAAACAGCTTTCTGCACTTCTCCGCCATATAAAATTTAACTATGCCAAATTTCAAGTTCACCCATTGACGGGAAATAGGTTAAAACGGGATACAAAAAATTTGCTTCACGTATTAATATATAGATATTTACTGAAATTATTATGATTCACTAAAAACTATATTTTAAAATAATAACTATTGAAAAATAACATTTATTGAACAGTGTTTGCTCTTGCCATTTTATAATCTACTAAAAATTCGAAACGTAAAATAACAAAATATTCTTGACTTGACTTTAAAAAAGTCGACGTGATTTGGCGCTGTTTGTGCTTTTTCTAAGAATATAGTGTCTTAATATTGTTTACATTTACATATTTCTTTTTTTTTATTTATTGGGTAACAAGGAAATCCTCTAACAGAAGAAAGAGACCTTATCTAGGTTCACATTATTGTAAAAAAAAACATAACTAGACTTATTACTATGTTACAATATTGAAGAAAATAAAAATGAAATGATTATTAAAACATGTATGTATGTACATATGTATGGATATTCTTATTAATCTTCAATATATATATATATATATATTGTACTTTTTCTTTTTATTATTAAAACAAATACTACACATGAATAAAATTAAACTTAAAATAATTCTTTATAAATAAACAAAAACCCCAAGAAATTTATCTAACTGGATGAGGAAAACGTCAATCTGTCTATCGCGCAAAAAGTCAGCTACTAGATCGCGCTGTGACCGAAGAGATCTCGCGTTGAAAAACGAGAGACATAGACCGCGTGGTTTTATTTTATTAAGACCTATGAATTTTATAACTTATTTAAACTAGGGTGACCGGGAATTGCGCTAGAGCGGTGAGAAGGCCAAAGCCCTCTTCTACCTCGACGATGGCGTAGAAGGCGAGGACCTCCTTCATGTCGTGTTCGCGGAGTAAATGCTTCATCCAGTCGAATTTACCCGCGAGAGAGGATGATGAAGCATAACTCGCCTGTGGCGGCGGCGCCTGGGGCCTGGAAGAGGCCTGAGGCTGAGGTCGGGGAGCCCAGGGGGCCATAGGGGCCCGCCCGGGTTGAGCCGCACGCGGCACAGAGGGTAGCGAGCGCGGTGAGGTCATGGGCGCGGACGCTACCGGGGCGCGAGAGGTGCCCGGCAGGCCCGGGAAGGCCTCCACGGACATGAGAGGTGGAGGCGGAGGGCGGGCGGCGGTTACAGGCGCCCTGGGCGCCTACCTTGCCTGACAGGGACGTTGTGTGCGTGGCGCGCGGGGACATCCGCGATAATTCGCGGGGTGACCCGCGTTACCGCAGAGCACACAGCTGGGAGGATCGGGAGTGCCAGGAGTGCGCTCGCACTCCTTTGTGGCGTGGTCTCTCAGGCACTTGACGCACCTGGGGCGAAGATGGCAATTCTTTGCCGAGTGCCCATAACACTGGCAGTTATGACACTGCGACGGAATATGGGTCTTGCGTGGGGTCTCAACGGTGACGCCGTTGAGGTCGCACACAGATGTGAGCAAAAAGATGGCCTTGCTCTCCAGCGACCGGTCGAGGAGAACAAGCACCATGTTGTAGGGAGCGCGGGTGCGTGGGTGGTACATGCGATGTACCTCACGCACGGGGAATTTCTTCTCCTGAAGGGAGAGAGTGATGTCCTCGACCGAGATTTCGGCCGGGACACGGTGAAGCACGACACGAAGGAGGCGCTCCTCCTCGAGAGCGAACGTGAAATATGCTCATTTCGATTCCGTAAGCAATCGAATCAAAGCGCGATGCTCTTCGGACGTGGGACATTTTACGCGAATGCCCGCCGGTGTACTCAGGGCGGACGTATAATTGACCTTAAGGGTCTTCAAACGATTAGAAATAGCAGTCCATTGGGACTTGTCCTGAATCGTGACTGGAGGCGGGGGGCGCGGCTTCCTACCTGCGGAACCCGCAGGTTGAGAAGGAGTGAGCGAGACGGAGCTAGGTCCTTTCGTCCGCGGTTGACTACACGGTATAGCCGCGGCCGGCACGCGAGCGCCACCTATGTTGGCGACTTTGACCCGGCCTATGGAACCCAAATTCGTCGGGCTAGCCGGACGACGCCTACTGTACGAGACGGTCGTATAACCGTCCTTGTCTAACTGCGCAGAAGGCGCGGGGGTCGCAGTCGCGGTCGCGGTAGACTCAGCGGACGCCGTCACGTCTAGTTCCATCTCGGTAACCTCAAGTAGACCTTTGTCGCGCGCGTCTAGAGAAGACTGTGGCGATAAGGTCGCGAAAAAGTTCGCGGTCGGAATGTTAAAAAGGCCCTCGGAGGCCTGCGATGTAACATTGCGGAAGGTTAAATTAATAATCTCCTGGTCGAGACCGCTCGCGAGGAGATTTTTGCGGTATAATTCTACCAAAGCTAACGGATCCATCGCGGTGGATCGAGGAGAGGGAAGGCCCGCGAAATAACCTCCCTGCCTTAAGGGCAGGCGGGCACGCCGAACGGGTTAATCACGGGTCTATCCTGGGTGCAGATCAAGAGAGCTGTTTAAAATGAGACAGAAGAAAAAAGCAATACAGGAAATACGTTAGCGAGACAGGCAGGGTAAATAATTTGCATAGACATAGAACAAATAAATAAATGGATATCTAGACAAATAAATAATTGAAATAAATAAAGTTATAAAGAAATGACGACTATAAAGGGTAATAAAGAACTACGTAAATAAATAGATAAACTAATGAGTAAACAAATAAATTTACCAATATAATATAATAAACAAAGCAATAAATACATAAAAAGGAAGGGTCTCACTCAATTTCGAGAAAAAGAACTATCAGGTGTTACACAGCTACGGTGCACGTGTGCGCCCCGTCAGGCGGATCGGCACTTCAATGTGAAAGCTGAACACTTCACTCTGTATACACTGTATCACAATAATAAATATCGCTCCGAGCGCGGACGCAACCAATCCCGGCCGCGTCAGAATCGGAACTCCATAAACGAAGATCAAACAAGGGATAGTATGAACAAAGGAGAGTTAACCGTAAAAATGTTATTGAAACGCTTTACTTTTTTTTTCTATGAACTTATACAACTAGGGTAACGGATAGACACTTCTGCAGGTAGTTTATAAGAAAAGATAGAATTCTTTATCTATCTACGTTTATTGAAACCCAGAAACGGGCCAATAGTTAGCTGAGGTGGTTGTTTTAACTGCCAGTTATAGATAGATAGGTTATTGGAACCGGCTGTAAAACTTTTAAATGTAATAATTAAGGGATATAACACAATGTATGTGTCCTTGACAAATTTTAATATGAGAGAAAATCATTTCTGATAACATAGGATTCCTCAAAATAAAATGCAGAAATATGTTAATGTATTCTCACCTCTAACTCTTTTAAGCTTGTCAACAACTACTTATTCAGGCCCACTGACACGGGTCATATGTACTTTGTCATGTTAGATAACGCGCTGCGTCCGATAAACTATGTTCGGTTTTTTTTTAAATAACATGTTTACGTTTTGTTTTATACACTGATTCATTCAAATTATATGTACTTCAATATTAAAACGTTGCGTTCGGAATATAAATCACTTTGTTAAAAGAACAGAATATTCTAATATTGAAAGTAAGTTTGTAAGGTTTCAAAATTGGAAAAATTTAATACGTGTACGGAATCATTGTAAGGGTCGCGCCGTTGGATATAAAAGAGAGATTTTTAGGTAAATTTATTCATTAAATGAAGACACATCTTGCCAAGCAGTTTTCCAATATAATAGAGAACTCGTTGAAGGTAAGAAGGTGCGTTATATTTAATGTTACTGCTTTAACAAGAGTGAATTCGTTTCTCTGTTTAATTTTCTCCAATTACAATAGTTTATTGAACATATTATAAACAACGTATGTCTATATAAGCGAAAGCGTGGTATAATATCCTTAGAGTACAATAATTATAAATTTATAATCTTCAATCGACCAAAGGTGTTTTATCAGAACAAGCACCTTCTTAACATTATTTCAGTCTATAGCCGAATATAAAGCTTTTGATGAATATTCACTTTTAAAGCAAATATTTCTGTAATAATTAACGATTGTTTCACGAATTTAAAGGTATAATATTACTGACAAATTAAAATCTTTTTGAATAAATGCGTGAATGACGTCAGATAAATGTCCAAAATATTAAAATTGACACCATAATCCGAAACAAAGGAATCTATATAAATTTAAAATAAATAATATAAATTACTTTTTTTGTTTTTTTTTAGGTTCAATATTAAAGCGCAAAAGAACATTTCCAAAAAAATATATTGATGTAACTCTTGTTAACACTTACTAAACAAAAAACACTAAAGAAAATTGTATGAAACTGTGATGGAAGATGTACTTAACTGATTTGTTTCATCATATTTACACATAGAAACTTTATTTGCAGATCACAAAATACAATGCAAATTAAATACATTATGTTAGCATTGATGATGGCGAGCTTCTATAGCGATGTTTCCTCTCACATTCTTACTTCGTCTCATAAAGATATCAGTTATAAACACTGTAAGGAATTACTAACTGAGAGAATTTTAAATTATTTATGCCCTCTCAGATACGTATCTTCAGGTAAGTTTAAATCTAGTTTAAACTTTAAAATTCCATAAATAAAGATAGTTTACACTAGCTAGTTGTTCTGATTGCGTGTTGGTGAAAATATATATGTTTTAATGGGAACTACGCTTTTTGATCTAGATTTATTATGAGAATTCTTTATTTATTGTAATTTTGTTATATATAACTACTTGAAAATCTGCAATCCCATTACCTTTTTTAAGTTAGCTTTATTAATGTTTAAATCCTTAGTCTTCGTGTTATAATATATAGCCTAGATAATAACTCTGAATAGTGCTCTATTTGCCTTCAGTATTAACTATATGTACAGCTACATTATGAAATAGTAACTTCGATATATATTTTTTTCAACCTGAGTATCCGCTGTTGGCCTAAAAGGACTTTACAGTTTCAACTAATTACCAAACTTCAAATTAAAACTTAATATTGTATACACATTATTTATGCTATTTTCAACTCTATTTCGTCAATATAAATCAGTTTGCCGTATTGTTTCCTTACGCCTAGTGGACGTTAATATATTTCTATAATTGTATATTAGAAAATAAACATACAATCAAATTAATATCATATGTATTAGATGTATTCCATATTTTAAAGAAATGTCAGGGTGCGGACCATTTTAAATATTCGTGTATCTAACCAAATAACAGAAAACAATTGTCCTAAACACGAAAATATTAAGTATACGTCGTTGACATATAAAAACCCAAGACACGGTTTCGAATAAAAGTAGTTTAAAACCGGCCGCAAAAACTCCCCAATATACGTACGTAGTTATAATTATGCGGTTAACTTCATATTTTGCAAATGCAACCTTACCTGAATGATTAAAAGTTGTTCTTACAAGAACGCAAGCGCCGTGGGGCTTTTGAAATGAGTGCATAATCCAAAATTATGCACTCATTTTTGTGTGCCGGCCGTGAGACGTTTAGTATATATCTTGGGTTTTGTATATCAATGGAGGTGCAACACATGTTTTTATCTATCTTTTTTTAACTATATTTTTGGCAACCAATCTTTCAGATTATTACTGCCATTGTCGTGTAGTTAATAATATTACAAGCGTCGTTTGAAAACTTCTATAGTATATTCTAACAAAATGGTGGCTCGTTTGTTAGAACCATCCAGGGAGTTTTTGTGGCATCTCATAATTTCATGCTCCGTGGTATTATTTTCCTTCCATTCACTTCAATTATACACAGCAAACTAACTATATTACGTAAAACACCACCAAATTTACAATATATAGAATCAAATAACACAAGATTATGATTAAAATATAAAATCCACTACATAATAGACTAAAATCCCGCCAAAAACATCTTTATCTATATTTATCTTTAGTTTTTATTTATCTTTGGTACACAATAATCCCATTCGTTTTTGCTACCTACATAGGAAAAACGCCTCAGTTTAGCAAACGACAATAAATTTATGATTTTTATTATTGCAGAAGATTACGAATTTGAAGATAATAAATGGGAATGGAAACAAAGTATTGTAAAGAAATGCTGCCTACAACCGTGTTCCATCGGTGAACTCATGCAGTTCTGTTATTAGAAGAGGTTATTTATTCTATGTTAAATCGACTTACGTTGGCTAATTTGTCATAATCAGTGTATATTATAATTGTTATGTTTATATTAAATATATTTGGCTCTCTAACGAAACAGAAAATAACTAGAACTCAAATAAACGTTAAAAATAATTATCATTTCTGACTATGTTTTCTCATTCGCCTTGTTAAGCGTATTTACTTGCCACAATCATATTTATGTATAAGGCTGGTCCTTGTTTAATGTACGTATGTAGGATTAACGTTGTTAAATCTATTTATATATTGTAACTGTAGGAAAAATACCAACCAATCAGACATTTTTACACAACCTTCACGTGTTTAAGAACAATTACTTATGTAGCAGTTATGTAATTTTTATTACACCTATATAAATATCTTTCATACGGGTTTTGTTGCTAACTGATATTCAAATTACAAAGCACGTGTTCGATTTATGAAATATTTTAACAAATTTTAAGTAAAGATATCATATTTTTTTAAATAATACACAACTTTTTCAAATGAAATAATTTAACCCCTTGGCTGACTTATTAACACACAGATACAAAATGGCGGATCAAATTTTAAAATACCTGGCCAATTATTTGTAATTGCAATTTTACATTACATGATTTTTTATTGTTCGTTTTTCAAATTTTGTAATAAATACTTGATTTTTTAAACTTATGCTGCCAACAGTCTATTGACCAGTTAATTATAAGGTCTACATTCATTTGTATGGAGCTTAAACCCTTGGTTTTAGACAGTCCAGAGGTTTAATTATACCCAATTTCTCTTTGTAGTACCTATCTTTAGTCTAGTATATGTAATGTATGTTGGATGTGCGTATTTACAGAAATATATTCAATAAATTATTAACCAATAAATTTTTTTTTTCATACTGGTGTGGGGTTCCGTTCTTCTTAAAATAATTTTAACACCATTTATTTGCTCTTAGAATATAATACCGTCAACATTGCCGGCAAGGCACGTAAAATACACATATGTAGGGACCAAAAATGTAAACCCACGCACTACCCCTGGAACTGTAACTTTCACCCTGGACGCGTAGGGACTCTAACGTAAGCCGCTATACTTAGCGAACAAACTTTTGGTATCACGCTGTATGTTACTTGTACTGTATTTATCTGCATTAAAAGGGCTTTCATATCGCACCTTCAGCATTTCATTTCACTCCACCAGTAACAACCGACACGAACTCTTGAGGCCACAAAACGCCAAACTTGAAAGTTTCAATAATGTATAATCACAATTACATCTTTTTTAAAACCTTTTTTTATGTGAAAGGAGGCAAACGAACTGGTGGGTAACCTGATGTTAAGTGATCACCACCGTCCATAGACACTTGCAACAACAGGGGAGTCGCAAGTGCATCACCAGTCAGTATTGGCAGAGGGAAGTGGATAGGGGGAAGGTGAGGAGAGGTGGGCTTCTGGCGCTCTCACTGACCGAACGAAACACAACAATGCAAGCATTATTACTTCACGTCGGTGTTTCTGTAAGAGGGTGTTACTGCCACGGGCGAGCCGATCCATAAACCTGAAGCCAGTAATAGCTTCAACGTGGCTGTACCACCTAGTAACTCGTGGTAGGACTGGTTCTCATGTACAGCTGGCATAACACACCTATAGTTGTTTGACGAAAGATATTCAGCTCAACAGTCGCCACTCAATCAACAAGGTGCGATATTTAAGAAACCAATACTGAGCTATCATCACTTAATAAAAATCAATTGCCAAATGCATAACTACAGAAAGGCTACATCTATCTGACTAATTATTTCTTTGTTGTGTTATGTCAAGCCAAAGTTTACTTTGAATAATCGTCCAAAAATATTTAAAAAAATAGTTTAAAATCTCCATATAAAAAAATAGTACTTAATACAGAGAATCATGCGATTTTTCAAAATATTGACAGATTAGGAAAAATTTGGTGTTATTTTCTCCATCACATACTCGTGCGGCTAAGTAAATATGTTCATTTACAGTATAGGTATACGCAAAATGAATACGTCATTTTGAATATTATTACCACATACATTATAGAGTTTACTAACAACAGCCTGTGACTTATTATTCTTTTGATGTGAAGCATCTATAGGCGCAGGTACACCCGACTGTTGGCGTGGCGACGACGCTACGACGCGATGGTATCCGCAAGCGACTGTGCATAACCTCTCTTGCCGCACTAAGCTCGCATACTTGTAGTGTAATTTGAGAATTCGAGAGTTTGATATTATTTCGATTCAGACAATTTCGATGTTGCACATCTGCCAGGCATCCCGTGACGGCTCATTTTTTTTGTATACTTTATATGCTTTAGCGTTTCACCACAATCTAATCATAAGCCAGTATTTTAAATTTAAAAGATAGCAACCATACTAAAAGCTAGTAGATTCGTGCCCATTACTTAGAACAGAATAATTAATAACAAGAAAGCGTTTTATTCTAATTTACCCAACTATTACTAAAATACTTCTCATAATTAAATCAGCAGTTCCGGAAATTACATCCTAAATATAAACAAACTCTACTTCTTTGTAATAATGTAAATGGTAATAATGCTTATGCTAAGTACAATTAATTAATTTATATTTTGATCTTTAGCCTTGCAATGAATAAATGAACAAAATACATTTGCCAGTCGGAGCACAAACATCTTACCAAATACTAACATTCAATGATAACCGATAACTTGCAACAAAGTAATCTAAGCACGTGGTAAATGTATGACAGTTAACTTTATCACTCGTGGATATACAAAAAAAAAAACAATCTAAAAATAGTAAACGTTCCTTTGACTTCAGTTATCTCATAAATTTGCACTAATACAAACAAATTGATAAATATTTTGTGATAATTATGCTACTTTGGAATGGCTTCCAACCTCATTTGAGTAATTGAGTGTCGTATGGACTAGCATAACGAATGCCAACAAATCGTTTCTTACGTCTTGCCACTGCCATTGAGCTGTGTTGTAGTGTCAAATCCCTATCTCAAAATAATTAAATAGTTGTTCACACTATTCATATATGCACCTACAGGTGCCTCACAAATTAATATTTTTTTACCAAAAAAAAAAAAGAGATCACTTTTACTGTCGCTTGGATTCGAACTAGGGTTAGACGGATTTTCGAAGCAGCCGATTTCCATCAAAGCTATTTTTGTTTTGACAGCGGCGGCGAAATTTACCTTTATATTCTAGCTATTTTTTTTTTCATCGCCTGAAATCTCAGATAAAATCAGTTTTCTATGAATGAATCTAACTAGATCGATTTATCTTCCCCGAAACCACTACATACTACATTTTAAGGAAATTGCTCACACAGTTTCCGTGACCCTGAATATATAAAAATATACAAGAATTGCTCATTTAAAAGTATTAGATAGATAAAGTGATGATGGCTTAGTTAAAAGCGGGTTCGGAGAGTGTCGATGAACATAGGTTCAAATCTTTGCAATTGAGTCAGAGCTTCCAATGTAGGTAGTAGAGCCACACTGATGTCATTACTTTAGCATGAATGGGTCGGCTCGCACGGGGTAGTACCACCCTCTCACGGAAAACCGACCTGAAGTGTCACTGCTTGCATGGTTGCGTTTCGTTCGTGTTGGACTACACTCTCACCTGATGTCGTCATTTAAGTTAAACACGTTAAAACCTAGAGGGAGACTGACCCTTATGTGCAACTACCGGATTATAGTATAGATACTTGAAGACAGATTTTCAACATGAGGGTAATAATACCTAGACCGAGCTGATGTGCCGATTAAACAGTCCCTGCTCCAGGGGCAAAAGATGTTACAAAGTACCATGGAATTTTAATACGTGCATATGAGACATAACCCATCCTCAGCTGCCTAACTGGATGAATCTGATATATAAGGATATATATAAAAGGATCCATGTAAAAAAAGGGTGGTAGCTAGACAGGCAGGCTTAAAACCCCCGTTAGACGCACATTTTCTTCCTGATTTCCATTATATATAAAACTCATTACTGCAAAAAACGGCACGTACGATCCTCTTTATTTAGTCGTCAGAATATTTTCCAACGGTGATGAAATTCAAACACATTACTTCAAATTCACTATTTATTAAACCTTAAACATTTAAAATATATACACAGGTAAAGACATTAAAGAAAATTGAAACATAATATTATATTTTTATTGTATTTCACCAACAGAAATTGTAACCTAAAAATCGACAGACCCGAGTACAAAAATGCACAATAAATTATAGTTACATTACACTGTACCATTTAAACAATTGTATATTGAAATATAATCAGATAAATTGTTTTCGTTGATAACTTATTTGCATTTGTCAATAGAAATAAATGATCTTGGTGTTGTCATATAGAGGAAATCAGAATTGCCAACTACAAAGATAAAGAGACTACAAGTTCACTATTGGTTATTTAATTGCAATATTATTTACTCGGCATGCCCAGTGCTGTATTATATTTAGTAATATTATAAAGCTGGAGGATTTGTTTGTTTGATTGATTGAATGCGCTTATATCAGAAACTACCGGTCCTATTTTTTATTATTATTTAGAACGCGAATCAAGTACAGAGTATCCTGTAAAAATATTGCGAACAAGTAACCAGTCACTCAGTATATTTGCATATAAATATTTTCGAATAGAACATGAGGTTTAATACATCACATACATCACATTGAAGCATTTTAAATATCCAATTAATTTTAAGTTTTTTTTTTTCTCAATCTGACTACGCTATCGACCTAGCAAGGTCTTAACAACTTCACCGGACTACTAAGGCGAGCGCTTACGGCACTCGGCTGATTTTATTTGACAACTAGCTCAAGGATGCACGGCACACCTCGGCTTAGGCTATTGCCTGATACGTGCAATGCGCGACCTATTTGAGCTAACTATTCATATATATAGGAATTGTTCAACCAAGCATACATACCTCAACAACTTTTATATATATTTCGTATCGAATAATTTTCTGAAGTATTTCAGTTCGATAAGGGAAAAAAAAATAAAACCCTTCCACTTTTATGTGTAAGCGTGTATGCGTGTGCACGTGTGTGGGAGTGATATGTGTAATGTTGTCGCAATGATGTAAGATTTTGGTCACTGTATCGCGCGAGCAGCGCACTCAAGGGCTTCACAAAGGGAACTGACCTAGGCTTGAGCCGCTGCCGATTTCTTTTTAACACAACAGAGTGCACTTTCAATTAGTAAAATCTTTATTTTTAGAAGGTTTATGGACATATTAACAACTGTCTATCGATTTTTAGGCAACATAGAGTCAGTTATAATAGTCCCTCCATTTCCCTCATAAACTGAGAGTAGGCATCGTCTTTGCTAGGTGCTTTCGGGATATCTGCAGGTCTTTGGAGAGTAGATTTGTGACCGGGTTTGGCCTTTTTATCTTCACGTTTCACCCGTAAAGCTGACGGTACGAACCTTGTTACATCTGCAGATAAGTTCCTTATCTGTGGTTTAGCACTGATAGTTGCACCTGTAATTTGGTTGTGAAAGAGTTTTTTTATACTATTTTTAACAGTCAACCTTCCAGATTATTTCTACAATTTTCGAATAGGTTATGATTTTACAGGTATATTATGATAACTTCAATGTTCTAAAAAGATGGTGGTCCCCTTGTTAGAACTTTTCATGGAGTTCTTATGACATCTGAGAATTTATACTCCATGGTATTATTTCCACTTAACTTGTGCACAATGACCGAACTATAGAGTTTTTGGCGGGGTTTTAGTCTGTCATGTAGTGGGTTTTATATTTTATTCATAATCTTGTGTTATTTGACTCCATATTTTGTAAATTTGGTAGTGTTTTACGTAATATAGTTAGTTTATTGTGCATAATTGAAGTGAATGGAAAATAATATCACGGATCGTGAAATTCTGAGATGCCACAAAAACTCCCTGGAATGTTCTAACAAAGGGTTCCACCATCTTGTTAGAATAATGGCTCATACGACGCAATATTAAAATGATCGTACGACGCTTGTAATATTATTGACTACGCGACTATGGCAGTAATAATCTGAAAGGTTGATTGCCAAAAACAAAATTAAAAAAAAAACGAACTACATTATGTAAAGCACCACCAATATTACAAAAAAAACAGAAGTATTATAAGATTATAAATAGTATTGTATTACAAAATTCTATATTATAAAATAGTCAAATAATATAGGCTTTTAGGTGGTAGAGCCACGCTGGAGCTATTACTGGCTTCAGCTGAATGGGTCGGCTCGCCCGCGGTAGTACCACCCGACCCACAAAAAACCACCCACGTGAAATAATAGTGCTTGCATTGTTGCGTTTCGTTCGGCCAGTGAGAGTGCCGGAAGCCCATTTCCTCTTCCCACATCTCTTCTATCCCCCTCCCCCTTTCCGACCACACACAGGATGGAAACAAACTTGCGACTCCCCTGGTGTTACTAGTGTCTATGGACAGCGGTGATCACTTAACATGAGGTGGCCCGCCTATTCGTTTGCCTCCTATGACATAAAAAAAGGCTTAGGAATCAAATATAAAATCCACTACATGACACCGACAGAAACTTTTCTTACATATTCGGTCCTCACCTAAAGAAATATCCCAATAACTTCATGTAAGTTTTATTAAGAAAATACAATTATTATAAGTCCTACTAATGTTTAAAAAAAGCTAACGCTGACTGCAACAATAACGAGTTAGTACCTGGGCGACCGAGCCTAGCTCGGTTCTTTAAAAAACATTTTTAAATTAGAATAAACTTTGCCTTATAATTTTTTTTTTTCCATAAAAAAAATCTCTTTTGCTGTCACTCGGATTCGAACTATGGTTAGACGGATTTTCGAAGCAGCCGATATCCATCTGAGCTATTTTTTTTTGACAGCGCCGGCAAAATTTACCTTTATATTCTAGCTATATTTTCTCATTGCTTGAAAATTCAATTAAAAAGTGTTGTCTATGAATAGAATCTAGGTAGATCGATTTATCGTCCCCGAAACTACGTACATACTAAATTTCACGGAAATAGATGACGCCATCTCCGAGATCCTGAATATATACAAATATAAAAATATACAAGAATTAGTCGTTAAAAGGTATAAGATTAGATACGAACCTTGTCCACTATCCTTCTTCGTTATAAGTTGAGGTGCAGCGCTGAGTACCGATATCTGGGGTAGGGTTTTAGGCGGCGGCGGCGGTACGAGGGGACGGAGTAACCGCGGCGGTGCACCGGGCGGGGGGCCGGGGGGTCGCAGCACCGCACGGGGGGGCGCACCCGGTGGGGGGCCGGGAGGCACGCCCGCACGCACGGGGGGTCCGGGGGGCAAGCGCAGCGGCGGTGGTCCCAACGGCGCACGCATAGGCGGTGGTCTCAAACCTGACCACACAACGACTCAATGACATTCTATCAAAATGCCTATTTTTAAATATTTTATTTCGATCTGAAACATCTATAGGCATGGGTAAAACCTCATTGTTGGCGTGGCGCGACGTGGCGAACCGAAACACGAATTTAGCACTATTAATTGCAACCCTATCTGTATAAAAATAAGATTCAAATTGTTTTGTCGGCCACTCGTTCTACTAATGTTACGCATCACACGCCGACGACCTATCGCCCTTTGATAAATACAGCCAAACGCACTGCACCTACGCCTAGTTGTTTTTTTTTTATTTTGTATTTAAGAAAAATGAATATTTATGTAATGAGATAAATAAACAGTCATTATTTTATGGATCACATTTGTAATGCTTTATCTTTTCATTATGCCATAGCTGATTCCTGTCGTAATCTGTTCTTTTAGGCATATAACTTGTACAAAACAATTTCGATGTTTCACATCTGCCAGGCGACCCATGACGGATCAATTTTTTATTTATGAAAATTTAAAAAATAACACGATGATTAAACAATGTGTGTATGGATATGAAAGTAAAACGTCAAGATGTAGAACAACACCTGTCAGATATCAAACATTATAAGTTGTTTGGCGGAATTGTGTATTACTTACACACGGTGCCATAAATTAAGAAGAAGAAGAAGATTAATATTAAAAGATTTTGAAATCAATTATTAAAACTGCTACACAAATAGCAATCGATAATTTGGTACCTATAATCCTAATTGAGTTACTTAAGTGATTGTAAAAGGAGAAGAAACGCACAAGTTTGGAGTAAAATTTTCATAATTAACATTATTTTTGAGGAATTAGTATTTAAATCGCATTCAGAATAAATCCACTAATAAAATTTTATACAAACATAAATACAAAATATCAAACAGTACAGCTGAGAATTAGTACAAACTGAGTGTATAGATGACTTTTACGCTAATCAGACATTTGCGTAGTAGTTAATGTACATTTTACCCCCAAACTGAACCACAAATGTTTCCCATGAAAATGTGTGAATACTGTTTTAAATCAATTTGATCATAGTGAACTTGGAAGTCGCCAATTTCTTTTATTCGAAACTTTTACACTACAAATAGAAAATAATTTAATGTATGAAATAGAATATGAATATATTGTAATGTTGAATAGTTTAGGTGAGACAGTACCAGGTGGCATTAGCGGTGGTGGCATTGGTCTCAATTCAGCACCGGGTGGCTCCAATGTAAAGTCAGCATGGATTTGTGGCTGTGGTGGTGGCGGGACGGCCGGCGTGTCCGTATCGCTGTCGGAGTCACTATCTCGAGCACCAGCAGTACGCTTTAAAGCGCTTAACCTGACCGATAAATACACATTTTGATACCAGAGTTGCTGTCTCGAGCACTTGTACTAACTACGCTTTAAAGCGCTTAACCTATCCAATAAATACATATTATAACATTAAAGTCGTCTCAAGCACCAGCAGTACGCTTTAAGGCGCTTAATCTGGCCAATAAACACATATTATGACAACAGGGTTGCTGTCTCAAGCACCTGTACTACGCTTTAAATCGCTTAATCTGTCTAAAGAACACACATTTTGACATCTAAAACGCTGTTTCGAGCATCAGCGTAATGCTTCAAAGCGCTTAACCTGTCCAATAAACACATATTATGACATTGAAGTCGTTGTCTCGAGCATCCGCACTTTGAAGCACCTAACCTGTCCAATAAACACATGTTATGACAATGGAGTCGCTATCTTGAGCACCTGCGTTACGCTTCATAGCGCTTAACCTGTCCAATAAACTCGTTTTTTTTCGATCTGACTACGCTATTCACCCAGCAAAGTCTTAACAACTTCACCGGACTACACAATAAACTCGTATTTTAACGTTTTATGCGTTTAGTTAATTTAAATAGTGTATTTTTGAATAAAAACTTCCTTAACACTGTTGTGATTTGAAACTTGAAACAAGAAGCAACATTAAAAAATCATAAATCTATAGAATGTAACGTACGAGAGAATAAAATAGAATACATTGCACAGATTTTCTTATATTTACAACCTCCACATTGTATATTATACTGCCTAATACTTATTTGGTATGAGCGCTGTACATGTACAATGTACTGTGGTAATAATAAAATGGTTTTCAGCCCCGAAAAGATGTACTGTTCCAGAGTTATAAATCACATTAAAATTAACGCAGTCGAAGCCACGAGCAAAAGTTAGTATAAAATGTCTTACAAAAGAGTAACAATCAGGTACTGTAGCCTTCGCACCGTGGTGGCCTAGCTACTCTGGGTAAATAAACGATTTGATAGCTATGTTCAACGCTCAATTGGGCTGCAGCAAATACAATGCGCCACGTACCTTGGACTACTACAACACCTTGACTGATCCACCAACACCACCCGAACACTTTGCCACGATTCAGCGAAGCAATTGGAGATTTTAGTGATTTTCCAGGCGTAACGATTTTCACACACACAAAACGATGTTGTCGCTACAATACTTAACGAGTAAGTGACACATGACAGCAGCTGTCAAACTGCGTTTTGCTACTGCATTAAGCATTGAACACGAGTGATAACGAAACAGGTACCTTGCACTCAAATCCGCAGCTCTATCTCTTTCCCGTTTCCTGTGGACCTCTTCCATTTCCTTCATAAAATCATCAATATTTTGCCCGGAGAGTGCCAACATCCGTTGCTGAAGTGATGTCGGTTTCGGAGCCACCTTGCCTGAAGTAGCCTGAACAGTGTTATCCAGCTCTTCAATAGCTTCACCGTCCAGATTCTCTGTAGCCGGTGGTGCTGGTTGTGGTATTTTTGGTGGTGGCGCCTGGAACATTTGAGAATATGAAGTGACAATGACTCTTTTTTTTTTCGAACTGATTACGCTATTAACCCAGCAAGGTCTTAACAACTTCACCGGACTACAGGCAGTATCTCATAAGGGTTTCATCCATAGACATCATCCTTTTTTGGTTTTCATGGGGAAGGTTTAGGTATATGGTTATATGGTTTAGGTATATAATTCTGGGTTTTTCGTTATCAGGGCGGGACAACCACACCCGGGTCGCTAAAACTGTATATAAAAGAAGGCCATAATGGGCATTGTTATATAAAAACCTAGGATGCACAGTCTGAAATAAAAGTAATGCTCAAAAAAGTCCCGAAAATCTCACCGATATACTAACATGTTATACCATAAACTTATGTTTTTGGAAATTCAACTTTACACATATTACTTAAAGTTGTTTTTTACAAAGAAAAAGTGTAGAAAAAGTACAAAGACTATTTGAAATGAACTCAGAATTCTCAATTATGCACTCATTTTATTTGGACAGGTTTGAGGACTTTGGGTTTTTATATATCAATGACATTATTTTTCTCATTTCCTGGCAATGACAGATTCGAATTTAATTAATTTAGTTTATTATACCGTTTCTCCTGGTGGACCTTCATCGGGCATGTCCGAAAAGCGAAGATTCTTCTTTTTAGCTCCATCCAAATTTGTTTCCATTAGAAGCGACGCAAAGTCAGCTGGTGGGCCTGGGGGCACACCAGGTGGTTCGACACCAGTTGGTTTCTCCTGAAATACAAGTTGATTTGTTAACATACTATCTTCTTTATATACCAGGTGATAGGTTAGACGCTTGCAGTATTCAAACAGATGATATTTCATTTATTTAACATATAAAATAATATCAAAACAAATAATAATAAACAACAAAGAGAATCTTAGTTAAAGTTAGAACCAGAGTTAAGTACTCAGTATCCTGTAGAAATATTGCAAGCGACTAACTATCACCTTTTATAAATAAATAAACAGATAGATAGATGTCTGTCTCTCTACACGCACCACGAAAAAGAGCTGGATTACTACGATCAAATTCGTTTAGGTCTTCTTTTTAGACACCTTATTCAAATTAATAACTGTCATAATATCTTTGTTTAATACGACGTTAGTATAGTTTAAAGAAAAATTTCGTTGTTTTTTTTTTGAGTAGAAAAGTGGGGCAAGCGATGTGGTGCGCAAGTGCAGGAGAAGGGAAGTAAACATATAACATTGTTCACAAATAAATTTTGTAAGCATAATATATCTTTACTTTATAAATGTTTTCTTATGTACATAAAATATATTTTTAAATAATAAGCAATACAATGTCACAGGTATGTGCTAGTTATTTATATGAGGTTATATTTTACGTTATAATATTGCTTGATGCATTTTAATTTAGAGAGAAGGTTTAGAGGCAGAAATATAATTCAAGAAACATGGGAAATACAACAAAACTTTATACTTACTTTATATACAGTATCCTTTTTCAGAATTGATTTCACAAATCCATTTGGATGTACAGGATCCAAAGGCAGAGGTATTTGTGATGGCAAATTGCCAAACATCAAATTATCAGGCACCTGAAATTCAAATATAAATGCACTATGCAAATATTATAAATATAAATACAGAATATATATAAATATTACAGTTTTACTTAATCACTATTCAATGGGAAAGATAGTGTAAAGAGATTCATTAATTTAATAGCATAATGTAAAAAACAAAATTATAAAATTCCCATGTATTATGAAAAAAAAAGTAACAGCTAGAAACATCTAGAGTTTGACTATATAGGAGTGAAAGGAGTAACTTTTTCATTAAAGTTAATAAAAGGAGTACAAAAGATACTCCCCATATTCATTTCACAGATGAAGTAAATTATTAATGGCTCAGTGATAACAAAGAGGACATATACTTATATTTTTTTAACATCAATATGAGATTTAAAAGCTAGAAAAATACAGAATTTGATAACCCTTATTTGTTGGAATAAAAGTAGTCACTTTTGTGTATAATTTTCTCTATACTAACCCAACATATTAAGACAATTAAAAAATGTTGATGGACGTTAAAAGTTAATCTATGTAGGTTTTAATCATACACTGAGCCTAAGCTTTCTATGGAGAAAAACATAACGACACAATATTTGATTGAAGAAGGCGTTCCTTTGCGGAAATCCATCATTGAATATTCAACTTCCTAGCAGAAGTGCAAAGTAGCATCTATCTTAGTATTCTATAACGATACAACATTATGGTAGTAAAACATATTTTAATATCCTACAGCCACTCACAAATTGAAAATTAATCACTAAACACCAATAGATTTTGGCACTTGAAAGTCAGGTGAGATCGAAGTCATATAGAGTTCATATGTAGAACCTATATTTAAAAAAAAAAATAACAAAAATAAACTTTACATTTTAGTGTAATGCTCTTGTGTATGTCTATAATCTAACAAATATATTTTAAGTCTAATTTGCATGTCCTTTCTTTGCGGTCTCTGCTTGTAGATACCTCGGTCTGGATATAAAGAAATTTGTTTAATTGTCTGGCACAATCGCCATTTTCTATGGTTGTATTCACTTGACACTGGCAAAATTGTGTGCACACACATGTTGCTATTTTAAAAAGAAAAAAAATGTACTCACTTGAATGGAAGGTAACGGGATATCATCAACTTGCACAGATTGTGCATGTTTCACAGATTCATAATAAGAGATAAGATGCGCTCGCCTCTTTTCATATTCCATTTCTTGACGCTTTAAATCCACCCATTTTTCCGGATCATCTTTATCCTGTATAATAACAAAATAGTATATACATATATATTATGAAACTTTATAAACTGGCTCTCATTTGTGTTTTTACCTTTCATTATTTAAATACTGTTTTCAATTAACTGTTTATTGATTGAATGATACTAACAATACATATTTTTAACAATTGGGTAACTTTCACTACACCATAGTGTATTTTCGGATACTAATTTTATACTTTTATTTCATAAATCTAAATAGCATATATAGTAAACACACCAATAACTATAAATATAATAAGAATGTAAATCTAACGTATTTGCACTTTTTCGTGAAAAAAATTGCCGCACGGGTCTAGGCATAAGTAATAGAATACAGTTCAATCATTTTTAGAAATGTCTGGCTGTCTGTATGAACACTCATCATTGTTAAAGTTCACAATAATACATCACAATAAAATCATAAAGCATATCCTGGAGAGTAACTTAGTCTTTGTTTCATTAAAATCGGTTCACTTTATCAAAACATATTGGAATTTGAATGAGGGCTGGACATAAGTATGAGAGAAAAGTATTAAGTAATCTATGAATATACTAATATTATTATGAATATAATTTGTTTACTTGTTTGGTTAAAAGTGCTAATGTTAGGATCTACTGATACGATTTAAAAAACTCTTTCAGTGCTAGATAACCAATTATCGAGAAAGGCTATAGGGTACATATCATCACTCTAAGATCAATAGAAGCGGAGCGCCAGTGAATAATGTTTCAAAATCGCTTTTTTTCCTTTTGAGAGCTTCCGTTGCGTGTTAGCGTTAGCTTAAAGTAACTATTCCACGCAAACAAAGTCGCAGGCAGAAACTAGTTTACTAATATAAACCACAAAACAGAATATACATATTATTTATCTTCTTTTAAAACAGTTAAAATTATACTACAATTAAGATACACTCTTATTTAACTGAAAGCTCATAACAAGATATTCTACAAACAGATTAAAACTTACTGAATATTTTCTTCTTATCTCTATTATTGATTCAAGTATTTATGATTCAATAAAATTATAGATAATAAATATACATTGGAAAAAAATAAATATTTCATATATACAAAATATTATTAAACAAAGTCGCTTATTGTGTCTATGTGTAGTGTGTTCCTTGTTTCTTCTAAACTACATATTATGATACAGCTTTCACTATTCTTTAGAGAATTTATAAACACTTATAGTCAAAAAGCTGGTTAAACAAAGATACATCAAAATAATATAGTACATCTAAAAATACCTACATAAATATCTGTGATGGTCTATGTATATCATAAGTATAACCCACAGTAACCATTTGTGTTTTCTACATATTCCGAAAAAAATATTGATCATTGTGACACTATTTTCATCAATATAGCATTAAACTTTATCTACTGAAATATTTTAGTTAATGTAGATCACAATATTCCTTTGAAGCATGCCATTAACAAGAATAGAAGATACTTGAGATTTATATGGGACAAAAAATAATGTTTATGTGAAAATTACACAACTTCTATAACCTTCGTGTATTGCATTGTGCCAACAAAAGATAAATCTATATCATTTTGACACTTATGATTCCATAAGCACATTATAACCACGTAAAACCTACATCTGTAGTATAGAATATGACACACAAATATACATCACCGCTACAACACTACACGATCATCCCCACACACGTGCACGCCTACATGCTTACACATGAAAGTGGAAGGGTTTACTTTTTTTTCCCTTATTGAACTGAAAAACTCTCCATTTTCCGATAATAAATATATGGAGGAGTTGTTGAGGCGTGTATGCTTGGTACATATATATGTTTCAAATCAATTAGAAAATTTTTATTTACATATAATTCATTTTAAAATATACCATTTACTTACATACATCTTGAGCACTCTATCAAAAGTTTCTCTTAATTTTTTTCGCTTTTCCTTTAAAACTTTTTCATTGAGAGGTGATGGTTGTAAAACATTGAATTCTGTAAGAATAAACAATGTTGTAAAAAATGATTGTCCTTTATTGTCAATAAATGTTTTACCTTATTTCTGATAAACCATAATTTAATTTTAAACTTCTGCAAAGTTTTAGTGGAATAAACTATATTATATTTATGCAACTACAACAATACGCATATGGGTGGAATTTTGTATCATATAAAAGATTTCCAGGATGGAAAGTAAATTATCCAATTAAGATAATGTAATTGCTAGTCTTTACACATTAGACAACATTAATTAGCCTTACTGACTGTTGACCTATACATCATTTTAATATTAATTTAATCCAGTGAAACCATGAGGGCCCATCAGGCCAACAGAGTCAGTAAAAAAAAAAGTACAGAAGTCTCACTAATCCGACACCAATGAAAACCAGTGGGTGTGGGATTATCAGACTGAATAGAAAAGCTGTACAATTTTTTTTAATTTTAGAACATTATACTAATACTACAAGCATAAAAGGAAAGTAGTGAGGGAAGGATTAAATTTCTGATTATTGGAAAGTATTGAATTACCGAAGTGCCAGACTAGTGAGACTCTACCTTATAGTAATTACTTACCAATTTGTTTCTTATAACTTTATTCTTTCCATGTCAGTTAAGTAACCTTCCTACTATCAATATAATATGATAATTTTACTTTACATACCCATTTCATCAATTTTTTGAAGTTCTTCAAGTATTTGTGTTGGATCTTTCATTTTAAGTACAGCTGCTCTCACCATTTGTCTTTGCCTCTTGTTTTTCTTTAATTCTTTTTTTCTTGCCTCCTTCCCTGAAAATAAAACAAAAATACATTAACACAACTACACATTGGCTAATAGCCTGAAATGTATACCACCTGTGGTACACTTGAGATAGAACATGTTTTTTTTTTTCAACTTAATTTTTGGCAACCAATCTTTCAGATTATTACTGCCATTGTCATGTATTTAATAATATTACAAGCATCTGTGATTATTTCATTATTCTAACAAGATGGTGGCTTCCTTGTTAGACCAATCCAGGGAGTTTTGTGGCTTCTCAGAATTTCATGCTCTGTGGTATTCTTTCCCTTTCACTTCACTTATGCACAATAAAGTACAGTCCAATAACACAAGATTATGAATAAAATATAAAATCCACTACATGACGGACTAAAATCTCGCCAAATACTCCCAATGGAACATGTTAATATCTGTGTTTTCCAGTTTCACACTGATTCTTAGAGTAATATTTTTTTAATTTTTACATATATATAACAAGAAAGTTCTTATTAAAGAAATAACATTCTTAGCATTCTCTGGATTCACAGTGCAAGTGCAGAGTCCATTATACTGTAGAATGAAATACCCAGAGCGAGAGTTGCAACTTGTAAGGGGCACCTAATGATGCACACCAAAATTCACCTTCACTGCCGATAACCATCTCTGTGGCGGTCCGTTGAAGCTATTAAGACCTTTCTAGATAAATAGTGTCAGTACAAGAAAAAAAAATCATCGCTGTGCATTGCTTAATTTGATAAGAACCTACTTGGAGAGTTATGTATTTACTTTCTAATAATGAAATTATGTTTACATTTTGCAAGCAGCAATTTTTTATTAGGTTATATAAGGATTTTACTGGTATTCTGTCTTATCCCAGTTCAACTGCATAAAAATTGATTGTATGGACATTTCTGAGAAGTTTATTTGCAAAATGTTAATATGTACTTATTTTTAACATGTGTTCTCTGCAAATATATGACTCCTTTAGTTTTGAGCTGTTCTATCCTATAGTACTGGATTTAATACTACTTTTGGAAGTAAAGACAATTCAGTACAAAAATATAATCCTTAACCTTTCAGTACTACCACATTTACTGAGGGATGGAAGTTGTCAAGTTGTCTTGGACAGAAGTAGTCTAATCAGTTTTTCAATGAAGCCACATTGTTAAAGTTGATATCACAAACTCATTCTTTTCCAATATATTCAAGATATCATTTGGTGTTGAAATACTTACGTGCTTGATCCGTGGGGTTCATATATTTACCACTTTTCGTGGTATTTATTGATCGGCGCCCCATTTCTATAACCTTAGCTTGCTGTATTCAACTGTAAGTGGTAAATTCTTTTTTTAAAGAAGACAGGCTCATCCACACAAATTAGGAATTAATTATGTTTCCCTAATCCCTTGTCATAATTGTCATTTTTTTATTTATTCACTCACACTTGGATTGTACATACGCTTCGAAACACTAGCTGCACTAGCTTGAAATTGTCGAAATTGTTAGATTGTGTTGTCAAAACAAAATATACAGGATAAGTGGAAAAACTTTAATTGTATGATGCTATTGTACGCCTCTTGTAGTCTTGTAACTTGTAAAGTAAAAAATAAATCAACAGATTAAAATAGTTATAACATACACTAAACAGATTATTACAGGTGAATTGAATTGTATTGTTAATGTACTATAAAAAAACTACAATGTAGGCCAACCTAGTTTAATGCAAGATTTGTTTTAGATATTATGTAAGGCTAAGTAAAAATTACTGTAACAGTTTGTTCTAAACTACTAAATGTATAATAAAGACATATTATTTTCCTAATCAATTTATAGATCAATAGAATCAACACTTAGAATGATCACTAAAAAGTAGATTTTCTTTATAGTTTAGATTTTATTGATCTGACAACACTGTATATGTGTGTTACTGTGACAGAAACCACAGAATATTGTAATAACAGAACGGCTCATTTTTTGTAGTTGTTTTTTCACTCGGTGACGTTATTTTCAAGTAATGATAAATATAATCAATTAATTAACAGTGTTAAATATTACACGGACTGCTTAGAATACTCTATTACTTTCTGTCGATTTGGTTTGAAACTATATCTCATTTTTTTGTTTATACTAATTTTAGAGCAAAACCAAAACTTACTTTAATCGTGAATTAGTATGTAAACCGAGTAATTTACCTTTAACAACCAAAACATAAACTAAGAGCATACACACGATCATACCACTACTATCGACAGTGGTGAGGCTAATTTACTGATGGCCCATTGACGAAGACTATTCTTCATATGGTTATCAATAATAAAAACTGTTAGGGATATCCCAAACACAAAACCTGTTTGTTTCACATAACCAGTAATTATTTGAAATAAAGGCTTCGTATTAAATCTTTATACTACAAAACAACAATTTGTACAGAAGAATAATGATGAATTGTACAAAAACCATTAATTATATTTCTAGATCTTAAGTCGTATGTAATCTGATTTAAGTTTCGTTACGCTTTCTGTATCATATTATAAAAATAACGTACTGCTATTTTAAGTTCAATAGCTAGTTGAGTTTTTGGTGGGATATTAGTCTGTCATGTAATGAATTTTATATTTTATTCATAATCTTGTGTTATTTGACTCTATATTCTGTAAAATTTGGTGATGTTTTACGTAATATAGTTAGTTTATTGTGCTTAAGTAAAGTGAATGGAAAATAATACCACGGAGCATGAAATTCTGAGATGCCACAAAAACTCCCTGGAAGGTTCTAACAAGGGATCCACCATCTTATTCCAATATTGATTTACACGACGCTTAATATTGAAATGATCGCACGACGCTTATAATATTACTGACTACGCGATAATGGTAGTAATAATCTGAAAGATTGATTGCCAAAAATAAAGTTAAAAGAAATTATATATGTCCTTAAAATAGTATAGCTTTCGTTGTCCTACTGAGCAGAATGAGTGTGTTCAAGAAAAAAAAAACTTTAAATGTACATACATTTGAAAAGATCACAGCGTGGAGTCCACAGTAAATAAAGGTCGTTATACTAAGCGTTGTTCTTTCGATTCATCTATATAGATTAATATAAGACAAACATATTTATACTTGATTTGTGGTTCAATTTAGTCGCTGGAACTTTACCGTCCGCTAAATTCAAATAAGAGAAACTAAAATGAGCAAAACCTATAGGCGTTACTTGGGAAAAATATATTATTTGTACACAGTTTAAAACGAACTAGAGATATGGTAGTAATACACGTCAATTAAATTAAAAAAGGTAAATAAGTTTATTCTAAATTTGCAAACATAATTATCATAGTACAATTATTAATAAGTTAATAATAATAATAAAGTTAAGTAAGTAAGTTTTGTTTTATTTCGAAAACTTTAGTAACTTCAATTAGCTATGACTATGTAAAATTTTCAGAACGAAAATCACAAGATATTCATAGTTTTAGGTTGCTTTCCATACATCGAAAACAGTTTTTTCAATTTACTATTATACACTGTGCGATAGGGTAACTGTTCAGGAAAGATAGATTACATTTTGTATTTGGGTAACTATGCCCTCTTTAAAAGAAATCCAAAGATTTTTGTAAAGGTTACCAAGATAGATTTTTTTTTTTACTCAATTTTTTTCAGGATGAGATATATGTCGGCGTACGTTAAATAAAGCGTTTAAGTTACTGAATATAATGTGTAGTGTCATAAATCTATACTATAATAAAACTGGAACAAGTCGAAATCTGTACATTAAATATTTTTTGAAAATTTTAATCAGGGTAGACTATGTTATCGATATAGAAGCCAAAAATAATCTTTTTACAATTTTTGTCTGTCTGTCCCTATGAACACGCATCACTCTGAAACTACTGAACAAATCTTGACGAAACTTGACATAGTGATAACTAATATTACGAGTTTATATCAAATATACTTTTTGTCCCATAAAACGCAAGAGGTTCTCCATGATAACGAAAAACAAAAATTTGTAGTCAACGTAACTAGACTTTTTTGCGACACCTTAGTACAAGAGCCGGCAACGTTAAAAAAAAACAAGAATTTTAGAATACTTGGTTATTTAATTTTTATTTTATTGTAGCACGGCAAAGTGACTGCACTATGCCTGATGGTAAGCACAGTACAATCCAAAAATAATAGCGACCACCGATTGACACACTGTCCATTGCCGGTCGCCACTATCATGCCGGCCTGTAATAAGCTGGATATGCACAGGCTGATCCCGAATCGCGACCCGTAGAAGCGAATCACTATTACGGGCTTTTTCGCCATATGCATGGTGGTTGTGACCCAGTCGGGCTGTAAAACCCTGCCACCCCGCTATCGCCATTGCCTCGTTCGTTATTCAGCAGGGTGCACCACGTGCAGGTGAGGTTGGCTTGGGTGTCTCAAGTCTTATGATGCTATTCGACACCCCTTACACCCCAAATATATCAATATATATTTTTTTGTATCATAGGAGGCAAATAAACAGGTGGGTCACGTGATGTTAAGTGATCAGCACCGTCCATAGACACTAGCGACATCAGGGAAGTCGCAAGTGCGTTGCCAGCCTGTATATAGGAGAGGGGAAGGGGAAGGAAAGGAAAAGAAGGAAAGAGGAAGGGAGGTAGGCCTCCGGCGCTCTCACTGACCAAACAAAACACTACAATGCAAGCACTGTTACTTCACGTCGGTTTTCTGTGAGAGGGTGATATTAGCCCGAAAGGATACTTGGTAGCCGGTTAACGTTGTATTTTCAATGCGCATTTTGATTTATGAACAGGTTTAGGAACATTTTTTTCAGTTACTTTTAAACGCAACTAAAAGCATGAATTTATTACAGTCAGACACATTTCTTTATAAACAATTATATATATACCCGCTGATATATTTTATAAATAAAAATAATAAATTTCAAACCAATTATTTTTTTCCATAGCGAAGAACAAATTTCATTTTTTTATTATTTTAAACCTTATTGATACTAAGATTTCACCATATACAATGAAACAACAATAAACATAAACGTATGACTTGGGATTGACGCCATCTTAAATATATGCGTCGTCGACCATCAGGCTATACGGACCCGAAATACCTTGGGCCAGTGAGGTGAAATATCTCGGCGTCACTTTAGATAAACACTTAAATTTCGATTCACACACAGAGTGCGAAACAAAGCCGCTATGGTCTTGGATCGTCTCTATCATTTACTTTGTCATAAGAGTAAAATGTCCCCCAGACATAAACTCACTTTATAAAAAACTTGCATCCGTCCGATTATGACGTACAGTTGTTCGTTCTTTGCACATGCGCAAAATCGTATTCAAAAGTTGCAGGTTCCCCAGAACCGAGCCCTGAAGACCTGGGACCTAGAGACGCTTTCTGTCTGGGCGTATATAAAATCACTCATACGTAGATATTTCGAAAAAGCCGCGAATCATCCCAGCGCTTTAGTGGTATCCGCCGCGAACTATGAACCCGTACCCAACGCTGCGCAGTATAGAAGACGACCGCGACACATTTTTACCTTCCCTCCTGATTCAATCACGTCAGCGAAAGATCAGTACCAGTCTGTCTCTTCAAACAGAGCGTGTTCACGCCCAGGTCCGCATAACCACAGATCACGACGCCGTGGTCAGGGGGTAAATTTCACTCCCGCACAACAGATTAGGCCCCGCTCGGCAACGGCTCAAGCCTAGGTCCGTTCCCTCAGCGGAGAGCCCTTGAGTACGCTGCTCACGCGATACAGTGACACAAAACTTTACATCACTGCTACAACATCACACACATCACCTATACACATGTGCATGCCTACACGCTTACATGCTGTTTTTCTTTTGCAGAGAAATAAACGACAAAGAGTTCTACCCTTATTTTTTACTATCCTATCCTATATAGTTTAGAGAATTTTTTCTAAAACAAAATATATATAGGAGTTATTGAGGCAGGCATGCTTGGTACACATGCATGTTTCAATAACTTATATACGTATATCTAAATAGCTTAGCTTAGGTTAGCTCAGATAGGTCGCGATTTTTGCACAAAACAGGCTACAGCCCACGCCGAGATGTGCCGTGTACCCTTGAGTTGGTCGCCCAAACATCCCAAGTCGGTTGAGTGCCTTCAGCGCTCGCCTCAATAGTTCGGTGAAGCTGTAAAGACCTTTCCAGGTCAACAGCGTATACATTTTGAAAAAAAAAATGCGTCGATAACATACGCTGCCACAATTATCGTTATCTTTATTGTGCAGCGTGCTGCACTAAACTATACCTATAGCTATATTCTATACACATATTATTTTTATAGCAATAAATCGATCTAAATATTGAGTTAATATTTGAATTAGTGTGAAAGATGAAATTTGTACTTATTTATATCTAAATATAATAATAATAAAATTACAGCTATTCTAACATGGGTTAAGATTACTTTTATCTTTATTTCCAAAAAATAGCATCAAGCAAATTATTGTTAATACCAAAAATGTCTTTCAATAATAATTCCATTTTAATAACGTTTCAAAGTTAGTGAAAAAAACATCCTAAAATTATTTAAAAATCAATATTTTTGTCTGTAAAGGTACGATATGCACAAATAAAGTCTTACCGGCAGCCAGGTAGTCCGTTGTTCGGATAAATATAATATATAAAACTGGCTTAATTAATTCTTTCCGGTATGGCCTCTGCCTATGTAGGTAATTTCACCAATATCGAGTGTGACAAATACACGTTATAAATTTAATGCCAAGTATTTAGTGTAACAATGTAGAATAATCTACAATAGAAACATATCAACATGGATAAATTACTAAAAGGTATTATGTTGTGAGTAGTACTAAGATTATTTATAACAATATATTGTAAATATATTTAAAATATGTTTTCGAAACAGTTTATAACTCTTAAACAATAGTTTCAAGCAAGTGACAGTTGACGCTTCGGCGCGATGTTTGACGCTTCGATACGGTGTTCATATATTTTTCTTTAATACAATGGAGTATAAAAAGGTTTTAATACAAGTTGAAGATTGTTATGAGAAAGTAAGTGGTAGAGATGTTTATTTAGTTTTATGTAGGTTACTTTTTATCTTAATTGATCCTGGTATATGATTTTTTTTCTCGAAATGACTACACTATTGACCGAGCAAAGTATTAACAGCTTCAACGGACTACAAACAACGGAGTGGTAGATGATGCTACGAACGTGTACTAGGCTTATTTAAAAAAAAAGTCACATGTAATTTGGTAATGTTTCAGTTAATCCGTGGATAGTTTGGATTCACAATTGGAAACGATAGTCGTGGCTGCAATCGGGTATCAGTTTTATTCAATCTTTTAACGTTTAAAAATACAATTGAAAGCATTGATAACCAATTTGGTGCAGACGAATTTGCACGGGTCAGCTAGTTATAAATATAAAAACGTAGATAACGTCACGTGTGTTCGCTATATTGAAGTGTATGCTATTTATCAGGGAAACTGCTTCACGTTTGAACCGATTACAACGAGACTTCTGCTGGTTTAAAGACAACAGTGAGAAAGTCATAAACGGTGTTATTACAAAAAGTTAAATACGTATAAAAAAAGGCTTCGTACTAAATGCAGCGCGCTCACCCGAGGCAAGGTCGCTGTAGCCTTTTTTCGCCAGTCAAATCTAACCTAACCAAAGCAAGATGGAGAACATTCAGCAAGCGGTTCATTTAGAACTATGATTTAGAACATAACCTTTTTAAAGCAAGTATTCAATACGAATTTCACTTCCGATAATAAATATATGGAGGAGTTGATGAGGCGTGTATGCTTGGTACACATATGCGTCTCAACAACTCAAACATATATGAATAGTTAGCTAGGTTAGGTCGCGAGTTTGCATGCAACAGGCAACAGCCAAGCCGAGGTATGCCGTGCACCCTTGAGCTAGTTGCCCAAATAAAATCGGCTGAGTGCCTTAAGCGCTCGCCTTAGTAGTTCGGTGAAGCTGTTAAGACCTTGCTAGGTCAATAGCGTAGTCAGTTCGAAAAAAAAAGTTCACCATCTTGCTCTTTTGTCTCGCTTTTGGTTAGATTACCTAATCTTGCCAAAAATGAATAACGCGAACTTGCCCCGGGTGAGTGCCGTGCATTTAGTACGAAACCTTTTTAAAGCAATATTTAATACGTATTTGTTTTTTTTTCGTAATGACACTGGTCGAATTTAAAAGAAGAATTAGACTGCAGCAGCAACAGTGTTTACAATCAAACACCTTCAGACTGCACAAGTTATACTTATACTGTTATCTTTTCAGACGAAAGTAAATGAGATAAAGTAAATTTTCAAAAAAAAGTATTAACCGACTTCAATATTGATCAGAGGCATAAAAATAAGCACTAAAAACCGGAAAATAAATAGTTTAGTCGGTGCCTTTGTACCTAGATGTAGATGATATGATTTTCGGTTGGCACCGACTTCCAATACATCTCTTGGTAGCACACATATTCATATGTTTCATTAAATTTGGTTAATTTGATAAACTATTTATTTTCCGGTTTTTAGTGCTTATTTTTATGCCTCTGATCAATATTGAAGTCGGTTAATACTTTTTTTTTTGAAAATTTACTTTATTTTTCCATTTTTAGTGTACATAATTTTTTTTTCTAAAACATGCGGGTCACCTGATGGTAAGTGATCACCGTCGCCCATGGATACCTGCAACACGAGAGGAATCACAGATGCGTTGCCGGCCCTTAAGAAAGGAGTAGGCTTGTTTCTTGAAAGTTGTGTTACTTTGTCACGGATCCCATAATCAGAACCTAACCAAACTCTCATCAAACTACCCTTGAAGAACATCATTTACAATAAAAAAGGAATCATCGAAATCGGTGGGCATGATATTGAGTTATTCGTCTATTTGTCGTATACACACCAAATGCAAATTTAACACTTATACGGTTTTGCACTGGATGCCGTTGACAAAACTGGACCAAAAAAAAATGGGACCACACGGGAAGCACTAGCTTTCAAATAAAAAAAGAATCATCAAAATCGGTTCAGCCAGTCCAAAGTTATGAGGTAACAAACATAAAAAAAAAAAACATACAGTCGAATTGATAACCTCCTTCTTTTTTTGAAGTCGGTTAAAAATGTTAAATTTTAACCATGATGCACTAAACTACCTAAGATGAAGTTGTCGAATATTATAATAATGTATACTTATATGCAAAATTATAATATTACCGATATTAAGTCACATTTTAAAGGTAAAATATCAAACAATTAATACTTTAAATTGTATGTCGGTATCATATGTAACTCGCATTTTTTGGACCCTTAATTTGATATAACTATACACAACATATTTGAATATAGAACTTACGGGCATTGATCCGAGGTAACCCATCGTAATATATGTTGATTTAATTACTAATAGATTCACTTCTTGTTAAATTGTCTAAGATCTTGCAAATACCGGGAATTCGTGGAATTGGTCCCTTTACCGACGCTTTTTTTTTTCGAACTGACTACGCTATTGACCTAGCAAGGTCTTAACAGCTTCACCGAACTACTAAGGCGAGTGCTTAAGGCACTCATCCGATTTTATTTGAGCAACTAGCTCAAGGGTGCACGGCACACCTCGGCTTGCCTGTTACATGCAAACTCGCGACCTACCTTAGCTAACCTAGCTAACTATTCATATATGTTTGAGTTGTTGAGACGCATATGTGTACCAAGCATACACGCCTCAACAACCTCTCCATATATTTTTTTATCGGAAAATTAGAGTTTTTCCAGTTCGATAAGGGAAAAAATAAAACCCTTGCACTTCCATATGTAAGCGTGTAGGCGTGCACGTGTGTGGGGGTGATCGTGTAGTGTTGTAGCAATGATGTAAATTTTTATGTCACTGTATCGCGCAAGTAACGCACTCAAGGGCTCCCTGCCGAGGGATCGAACCTAGACTTGAGCCGCTGCCGAGGGGTGCCTAATCTGGTGTGCGGGAGCGAAATTTACCCCCAGACTACGGCGGCGTGATCTGTGGTTACGCGGGCGTGGGCGTGAACACGCTCTGTTTGGAGAGACCGGCTGGTACTGATCGTTTACTGCCATTATTTCATCAGAAGGGTCGATAAAAATATGTCGCGGCCGTCTTCTATGACGCGCAGCGTTTGTTACGGGTTCGTATTGTGCGGCGGATACCACTAACGGACTGGGATGATTCGCAGCTTTTTCAAAATAACTACTCGTAAGTGATTTTACGTATGCCCAGATAGAAGGGATCTCTAGGTCTCTATGGAGATCGGCTCTCCGGATGTACCACGGGGCACCGGTCACTTTACGTAAAACACGATTTTGGAGAACCTGCAGCTTATCAAAGTTATCTTTGGACATATGCGCAAAAACGGGGCAGCTATATGTCATCACGGGACGGATACACGTTTTAAACAAAGTGAGCTTGTGTCTGAGGGACATCTTACTCTTATGACAAAGCAACGGATGGGGGCGACCCAAGACCATAGCGGTTTTGTTTCGCACTCTGCCTATATGTGAATTGAACTTTAAATGTTTATCTAATGTAACACCGAGATATTTGACCTCTTCGACCCAAGGGATATCGGTTCCGTATAGCCTGATGGGCTGAAAATTATTAGCGCGTTTCGTGGGATCGAAGAGTATTGCGGCACTCTTATCTGAATTAACTTCTATGCGCCATCGACGAAACCATTCACCGAGTGTGCGAACGGCCTTTTCGATGCGCTTCATAAGAAAGCCCGACCGCCAGCCGGAAGTAAATAACTGTATCGTCAGCATAACAACCTACCTCGACCCCCGGAGACCGAGGTAGGTCACTGATGAACAGATTGAAAAAGCGAAGGCGCGAGTATGGAGCCCTGTGGCACACCTGAGCGTATTGGGTGGGACGAGTATAGTTCCACATCTACTCTAAAGCGGAAAATCCTATCGGTGAGATAATCGCGGATAATATGTATTAAGTAATCGGGTACGTGAAACTTTACCGACGCCCTAGTTGTGAATTCTTAGTATAACGGGACAACTGGCGTCTGCACGCACCTTTCGCGGGACGCGTCGTCCTTCGCCCTAGAAATGAATTCAAAATTAAAACAGTGCGTTTGGTAACTTATTCTCTCATGCACTAGGGCAGCTATACTCATTATTGGTTATACCAAGCTTGTTTTATTGGACAAACATTTTTCGCTACATTAATACGTTATTAATTTGAAATTAGGTTTTTTTTATTTAATACCTTTAATTCATTGTAATTTACGGCCCGCGACACAATAAGTGAAACATGTTTGTGGTCCGTTTACAAAATTGGTTACGTACCACTGCACAAGGAACTTTTGATAAATACTAATATTATTGTGAATTATTATTTATTACTTATTGAAAAAAATATAATTCGATGTGATAATGATGATATTTAAATAGTAGGTTTTTGAAGTTTTAAATATGAATTAGAATCAATCTTGCTATTTCACGATAATATCAATACAATAGTACTCGGGGATAACGAAGCTTACGAGCATTTTCTATAAATATTTTTTACAGCTGAATTAGTTGGTAATTCCAGACAGATTCACAATTATTAACTGTTTATAATAATAGTATAAATTGAATGTAAGTATTATTTTTTTACGAATACATATTGTATTTTTTTTAATGAAGTTATATCATAAATGATATATTATTTCATTATTTATTAGGCACATTATTTATTGTGTAAATACAACATAAATGACATTTAACCTATCGCTTCAGTTAAAATAATGAGTATTTTATTGTTCCCATTATACGCAGAAATGTCTCAAAGTTTGTTGCAAGCACTCGATCGTTACTATATTTAATTACCCACGCGGAATTTCGTAGAATAATTATTTATTTATAGATAGACTCGTCCGTAATAGATTCATTCCCACCATTTACATGTATTTACGCGAGTCTAGCGTATGTGTATTCGTGTCGCATGATCGCATCACGTATCTACGTATGTACAATACATACGAACGCTATTTCTACTACGCAAACTACGCCATATCATGTACATTTACGCACACAAGTCAATTTTACGAGTAATCCACTAGCGTCCACTACACACTGGTTTCATTCATATAACGAAACTAGACCTCTCCATCTCATTCATTCATAAGGAAACCGCGTGTGTGTGAGTGCAACGGCGTACCTCACCCACGAAATGGGGTTTGTTGAACCGATTCGTCGCACGTCGGTCGAAGTCTCGCTCGCTCCCTCGCGCAGTGGCACAGAACGCGTTCGTTCGAGCCGTTCGACTTTCGAGTGGCGACGTACATTAGCGTGTATGTCTTCATTATTGATGCAAAAGTTCCACGATGGTAGATCATAACCAGAAATTATTACAGGAGTTGCAAAAGAAAAGTGGGAACAATGTTTGTGCCGATTGCGGAAGCCCGGGTATGTGGTTATAAGTGATTTATTGATATTTTAATGTGATCGTGTTTCCCTTGAGCGTGGTATTTTCATGGGGTAGTGAATAGGCGGGGGGCGTAAATACGTCCATGCTGTTGAGTTCAGTGACCTCGACGTAAAATGCATTCAATGAAAACAAACCATCATCAAATACGAACTAACGATGACTTAAACAACACACTTATGTTTTGCATGATATAAATCTCATATCAGTGATGTTTGTTTGCTTGTACCTCTCACCGAGGTACATGTAATAAACGTAGCTAGCTAGAGATACGTAAATTTTATGATAATTGATAATTTAGTAAAGATTGTCCAGATTGTGTATTTGCCTACTGAATAAAAAACAATGCGCATATTTACTTTGATTACGATATATATAGATGCCTCAGTATTTTCTTGAAATATACATAAATGTAAATAAATGTACATATTAAAAGTTCCTTAACGAGATAACGAATTTATTTTGCACATTGCTTGATTTAATTTAAATCTCTAGAATTAGTAATAACAATTTTAAATGAAAGTTTACTCTCGTTTTAACCTTTGCATGTGATATACAGTGCATTTGTATGCGTGTGACCTAATTTGACTATAATAGCTGCTTTACTGTCCTACATTTCTTTTAGCATAGCATAGTACTAATACTTTATTCTCTATATTGTCCTGTACCGTAATAAGCATATGTGAATATCTTTTATTAAAATATTTGTTTTTAGCGACTTATAAAAATGTTATCAATTTCGTGATGGTCGGTATATTTACTTCATTACAATTATCTTAATTTGTGAACGCTTATCTTAAATTGATACAAAGATATTAAAGACTTATGAAATGGTTCACTGCAATCAAAATATTTAAATTTTGTTGTAATCTTATAAACTGTGTTATTTTTATCTGTATTTAAAAGTAAAAATCACTGAATATTTGATTGATTTCAAATAGTAGTATTTCTTGGTGGGATATGTAGTGTGAACTGTATGGTACTATGGAGTATGGAAGTCATATCTGTAGTGTTGCCAGGTTCGGTAGGTAAAATATAAAGACTGAAAAGAAAAGTACAGGTTTCGGATTTTTGATTTAAAAGTATCTATTAAAATTGTTTTTAACAAATTACTATTTATCCCATAAACAAATACAAGTCCTTGTCAATTGTATAAGAGATCCGTTTACCTTAATTCCTTACTAATATTATAAATGCGAAAGTAACTCTATCTCTCTGTCGTTATTTCATGCTAAAACCACTAAACCGATTTAATTAAATTTGATACACAAAAAGTCTAGAACCTGAAAAAGGACATAGGCATACTTTTTAATGCGGAGTTGTATGGGGTTGAAAGGGGGATTGTTGTATGGAAGTATCGTCATTTTTAGAGCTAAAAGCCTGGTACCTATTTTTAGTGTGTTGATTCGATATAAAGAAATTTGACATTCAAAATTTGTAAAAGTTTTACCCAAAGAGTTTAAAATAACAATAGGAAGTAAGAGATGAAAGTTTGTATGGAAATATTTAAGGTTACATTCTGATCATCATGAATCATTTGCGGACTCTTTATATTTTTTATTGTTTTTTTTCCTTTATTAATCTTACATTGGGTCTATTAAATTAATTTATTAATTTAATATAGATTAATATCACTATTGCTTCGCTCATTTGGAGATATATGTATAGCAACATTATAAAATTCTTTACCTAGCAGTGAAAATCTTGTCAAAATTGGTTTAGTCATTTTGGAAATAAACTCGGATCGTAAATTTATGAATCTATTCAATTTTACTTCTATGCACTTTTTTACTATAAAATCAAATTTTACATAAAGAATCTAATTTCAACAAAGAATCTAATTTCACAAAAAACAATGCCTACAATTTTTTTCCATTTAGCAAGGAGTGTAGAGAGGTTTTCAACCATTCCTTAATTATTGTTTTATGCAATTAATTAATATTACTTATGAAGAATAATCGAACCTTGTTGTGTCACGTGTCAGCAAAATTAAAAATTGTGTGGTGGAATAATGAAACTGTATTAATAAAAAAAGTTATTTTTAAAAAATATCCGCAAAAATCAATCACTAATCATGGCAACCGTTTTAAATTATGTTAGCGATAAAGTCCTGTAGAAATTTATGGATACTTTTTAACAAACAGTCAAAGTCATTATTTTCATAGCTAAGTAGTTTATGAGTAAATGATTAAAAAATAGTACATGTAGTAAAATTAGTTGCAACGTAACAAAAAAAAATTGGTTACTTTATAACGTTGTACATGGCAACATATTCTGTGAAATAAATTACTAGTTAACTTAACATTGGGAGTTTTTGGCGGGATCTCAGTCTATCATGTAGTGGATTTTATATTTTATTCATAATCTTGTGTTATTAGACTATATATTTTGTAAATTTGGTGGTGTTTTGCGTAATATAGTTAGTTTCTTATGCATAAGTGAAGTGAATGGAAAATAATACCACGGAGCATGAAATTCTGAGATGCCACAAAAACTCCCTGGAAGGTTCTAACAAGGGATCCACCATCTTGTTAGAATATTGACTCACACGACGCAATATTTAAGTAATTGCACGACGCTTGTAATATTATTGACTACGTGACAATGGCAGTAATAATCTAAACGATTGATTGCCAAAAATAAAGATAAAAAAAAATCTTAACATTCTAAAAAAATAATACGAGTAAGTAATAAAATAAAACAAAAAAAAATGATTACTTCACACTGTAACGTTGTATATGACGACAACAAATTCCGTGATGTTATTACCAGTTAATTTATTACCTATAGCTTTAAACACAGGTCGATGTTCCGAAATATTATTTATGTAATCAACTAAATACGTTTTCCCGCTCTGATAATAAAAAAATACCTTAAAAATTATACACCCTCATGAATCACTTTATCTATTGATGAAAACCGCATGAAAGTCCGTTCAGTAGTTCTGGAATTTATCGCGAATAGAAAAACAAACAGAGAGACGTGGCACAGATTTTTTTTAATATATAGTTATAATGTATAGTGATATGTCTGCTCTTACTGTTGTATATAAAATGTAAAAAAATAATTAAATTGCACACTGAATTTAACAGATTATGTGAAATATAATAATAATAACATTAAAAAAGAACAGTTAATTAATTACCCAAAATCCAACACATTAACGATAACCGAATATTGACATGAATTTTGAAAGACAGCAAAATCGGTCTGTTTTCGAAATATTAGCTTTTGATAACAAACTAAAAAATCTAGAAGATACTCTTTTAAGAAAATAATGAACGCTACAGCTCTTGTTATTGTACCGTTATTCGATAATAATACAGAATTAATAAAATTGCTTTTTATAAAATTGTTTTAATTATAAAAGAATTTCTGAGAATTTTGTTATCTTTTATTCATGTTTTATTAATTAAAATAACTTCATCA
>JACEII010000001.1:2299763-2351134 GCA_014332785.1 Antheraea mylitta
TACTTCACTTACAATCGTTGATATGATCGATCTGTTTAATTTATAATCGATTTAATTCAATAACGTGCATATTATGTACCTGCATATTTTTATATTATTTTCGCGAGAACAGAGCTTTGATTATTACCAAATTTTAATATATATTATCTCATATATTCGTCAGAACTGGCACCCTACGTGATTCACGACATGAGTCATTTATTTTTGACAAATGCTACGCCCATATCTTGCTCTATCTAACGTTAGAGATATTTATTACGCTTTACAATTGACGTGTGGTACTGTCCCGTGAAAAACATTATTAGTATTGGAACGCTTACAAATAATTACTTTTTTTCGAATAACGAAACAATTTATTTTTAAAGGAGGTTGTATATGTATAGATATTCCCCATAGTCCATAGTCTCGATAGTTGATACGGTTACACGATGTTATTTACGCGTGGTGTAGAGGCCACGTATCTATGTGCGTGTGCTGCGTGACGTTGTGTCTGTGTAAACTGTGAATGCTTGTAAATACGGATGTCGCGTCGCGACATGGAAGCGCCTATTTTCATCAAAATATCAATTTCCATCGACCGGTTAGAGTTAAGTTTTGTTCGCATTTGCTGTCTTCGCGGGGATCGTTGTGTCGCGTTATACTAACTTACTCTATTTTTGTATCGACCATCGCGAAGTACTGTTTCGTTGCGACGATTAGTACGGCTACGTAACATTTAATTTGGTTTTAGTTGAAAACATTAAATCTATGGTTGAAAAGAATGACGTACGCGTTTCGCTAATCAAATCGCTAAAGAGATTGTTAAACGAAATTGAAATTTCTCGATTGTATTGAGGCACGTTTTTTATATAAGTACATGCTATTTATTATTTACGTCACAGTATTACTCAACGTATGGTGGAACGATTTGTACTATAAAGTCTTATCGCACGTGCGTTTACATTCATTTTTATAATGATAAGGAATGGAAAAATAAGTTGCCGTAATATAGGTCGTAAATTCCCTTTTATATAAATATTTTAGTGAGTTTTCTATAGCTTGTGAACTCTATATTTGTAATTATTCCATACATGGATTAGGTACTTAAATACTTTAATTATCTATACACGAATAATGAGTATAATTAAGGAATTAATTGATTAAGTTTAAACCATCATTAATAATTCATTTGCAAATAATAGTTAATTCATTAGCTTTTAATTAAATTACGTGTTCAAGATTATAACAATAAAATAAATTAAAAGGATATTAAACACTGCTGAGGTTGTTTAAGTGTGATGACCTATTGGATAATATAACTTAGAGCCTCATTATCTTTTTTTATAAATTAAGTAGAAGTCACCCACACACATTATCTATGTGTAGTTCGTAATGGGCTATGTAAAGTACGCGAGGTTAACTCTCCTGTGGCAGATTTTTGAAGTGAAAACTTTTTAGGCGTGTTTAGCGATATCGGCAAGAGATAAATCTTAGGAGATAATCTCGCGTTATGGCATGGTAGTCAGCGTGACCGACCGTATTGCACTTCTGCGGTGTGCGTTAGACTAACGATGCGAAGTATACAGACATATGTACATCCAATATTAGTATTTTATATTGTGATTGTGCTCACTGATTAATTAATACGCTTTACAAATGCCAGTCGATTTGAAAACCAGGCTAATCTTAATAATTTTAATTCACAAATTATGCAATTTAGATAATTCATAGATACCATAATCGATTTTAAAATGTAAAAGACAATACAGTTATTACATTGTTTCGTGCTTTTAATTTTGTCGCCAATTATAACTGCCTTAAACTTGTATTTTTAGTTAAATTATGGGCTTTAAAAATCTGATCCGCTACCTTTCTGTGTACAAAAAGTGATCAGCGTAAATACAGTGTCGGATAGTGTTGAAACAGAAGTTTTCATCCGATCACCGAAGTTAAGCAATGTCGGGCGCGGTTAGTTCAAGGACTTAATATGCGTGGGCCAGCGTCCTAAAGAAATTTCAAAAATCAAAATTCTCAATATGGATTCTTAAAGTTAGTCATTTGCCCACGTTTGCCCATCTTCTACTTTTTTGATAAATCAACTACTAAGCAGCATAAAAGTAATTGAGGATCAAGAATTTTAGTCAAAAGTTGATTAAAAAAAAAAACAGAAACACACGGGCAGACGTGGGAAAAGGTAGTAGATTCAAATGCATCATTCAAAAATTCTCGATCTCTCAATTTTTATTTCACCCCCATTCTCACCCCTTAGGAAGGAGAATGACTAATTTCCCGGATCTATTACGTAGCTCTATAATATCTTTTTCATTTTCAGAGCCAGACTGGGCTTCGTATAATATTGGAATCTTTATATGCATGCGATGTGCAAGCATCCACCGTGGCATGGGTGCCCATATCAGCAAGGTCAAACATTTGAAACTAGATCGCTGGGAAGATTCACAGGTCCAGAGAATGAAGGAAGTCGGCAATACGACGGCAAAGAATAAATACGAAGAGAGAGTTCCTCCATGCTATAGACGACCTAACAGAAATGATCCACAGTGAGTCCATTTTCTCTATGCAAATGGCCTGAATAATAATATTAGAACACTTCGTATACAATACATTAATCAACCTGTCTTTTTAATTAATGCAGACACTAATTTAAATATGTATTTTAATATGTGTATTTTAAAATCTGTTTTGATATAAAAGATAATTAAAAAACGATCGATCGAGAAATAAAAGTTTGGACTTCTCCCTGTTTTGTACATAAATAAAAAGTTCTTTTAAAACTTTATCTTATTTTCGAAAAGAGCAATTTATTATTTGTATAAATCGCTACGTTTAGTTATTCATTATAAACTAGCTTCTGCCCGCGACTTCGTCCGCGTGGGATAGTTACTCTAGGCTAACGCTAACACGAAGTGGAAGTTCTGAGAAGAAGAAAAAACTATTTTGAAACATTCTTCATTGGTGTTCCGCTCCTATTGGTCCTAGTGTAATGATATATAACCTACAGCCTTCGTCGATAAATGAGCTATCTAACACTGAAAGAATTTTTAAAATAGGACTGATAGTTCACGATATTAGCGCGTTCAACCTACTAAACAAACAAACCCTCCAAGCTTTATAATATTAGTATAGATTACTACTCTTCTCTCGTACTTAAGTCCAGTCGTCATTCAAATTACAATAACTTTTGATATTGTGGACCGATTTTAATGAAACAAAAACGAAGTTACTCCTGAGAATGTGTTTTATTTTGAACTCAGTACTTTAAATACTAAGGTGGATGCTACTTTGTACTAGCACTTAGCAGTGATACGTTTTCATACAAATAGACAGACATTTCTAAAAATTATTGAAATATATTTAAATGTAAAATTTAATGTAAACAATTTTTTTCACGAAAATCGAAAAAGTACAGACACGTTACATTTAAATTCTTATTATATGTATAGATGATGTTCAATTCATAAAACTACTTCTCAATAACTTGTAGCATTTGTTAAGGAAAACTTAGAGATGACATCATATCACGGTAGTAGTAATCGTAGTTATGGTGCTTAAAATAAATCGTCGAGCGTTGCTTAGTTGTCCCGGTAACTGCATCTTAAGGTGAATTTTTTGAATTGATATCGTCTTATAAATCGATGAAAGCCGGCTAAACGCACGAAAAAGTATGACTCATTGTCAGGTTCCGCCTGAGCCGAGCGTGCAAGCGTGAGCGTGGAACAAGCGATAGAGAGGTGCGATCGACGTAAGCGTTTGACTTCTGACGCATCTACCTCTTCCATTCCATCGTCCGATGTGTCCGAATCGTTATCATGTAAAATTATCGTCCGTAAACCGACTTTAGAGACGACCAATTTTTTTTTTTATTAATACTGTTAATAACATGCTGTTATGGTTAAAACTTTATAATCCTCGACCAATCTTCTCGCAGTAACAATTGATTTTAAGAAATCCGATTGTAGTTCGTATGTATATATATATATATATATATATGAGAGACATGGTTTTTTATAATTTTTTGTCCTGCAAATTGTGATAATTAAAAAAAAACACGAATGAATGGACCTTTTTATTATTAAATTTGCTACAAAAAATTCTATAAAAGTTCTTGTCAGTTTATTCATATCATCAATAACATCAAAGTTACATGCTCATGTATATTTATTTTTAAAAATTTTTGCTTTTACGAACTGAAATATCGATAATTAAACGAAACATTTGGTGCAAATTATTTTTTCAATTGATTTAAAACGAGAATCGAGTGTAGAGTGTTATCCATAAATATTGCTACTGTCTAAATATTTACCTGGTACAGTATATCACGATTAACGAACAGCTGCCCATGACTTCGCTGCCCTGAAAATAATTCTTCTGCATCAAATGTAGCCTATTTTTTAATTTATTTTCCTTTTTTATTGCAACTTTACCATTAGAACTTAACAGGCGTCTTTTAATTGCCATTTACAGATGTCAAGCTACCTCTGTCATATCTTATAACAACTGAGTAAAAGCTTTTCGATATACAATTTATTTAATACTAAGAAAAGAAATCTGTCCCCTTGTGAAAGTCTCATCAAAATCGGTACATCATTCACTTTAGTTTTAATATAGTTTTACACGTATAGATTAACACAACGTACGGGTAAAACAAAAATAAGTATGCCTCATGCAAAATAATTGCTGCGTTTTTCTGACTTCTCGAGGCCTTCATTAGGGATAATATAGGAATAATTGACAACAACATACTATGTTTAATAAACATTGGATACAGTTCGTATCATTTTATTTTCCTCGTGGAGTCGGTAAATATGTTTGTTTATAAATATTATTATAAACTATAATTTTTTAACAAGATAGAGGGTGTTGCAAGTCCGTTGCCAGGCTGTGTTTGGGGCGCAAGGATTGCGATTGGGATGGCGAGAGAGGGAGGGGAAAGGATGTGGGCCTCCGGCGCTGTCACTAACCGAACGAAACGCAATTATGTATGCATTGTTACTTCATGTCGGTTTTTCTGTGAGAGTGTGGTACTACCCCGGACGAGCCGACTCTTTCATGTTGAAACCAGTAATAGCTTCAACGTGGCTCTACCACATATATATATGTAAACATGTCATTTTTGCATATACCGTATATTTGATGGAACATATTTCAAAGGAGTAAACAAATGCTTATCGATTGCATATCAAAACTTGACCCACATCCGTTATCAACGTATGTATGTGCCCCATAAAATATAAAAGATAAGGAATGAAAACAAATACAATTTCATGGTATGTTTTCTGGCTCAGTTTAATTTACATTCCAGAAAGTTTGGAATTGAGTTCGAGTATCATAGATAAAAAAAAAAAACTAGTCAAATATATTCGCGAATATTCGAATACATACATGACAGTTCTTTTTTTCTAAGTATTAAAACTAGAAACTGCCACCAGTTCCAAACGCATGTTTCATGCAGTATTTATTTTAGAATGTTTTTGAAGTTATACTTCTTTTGGCGCGTTAGGGAAAAATGATGAGAGTAAATTTTTACGATGCGCGCGCACACCATCACGAAAAACCGACATCCTGAAGTTAGCTATAGTCAACATTTTGTTTCTTTGTATTTGTTGTTTGAATTTCTTTGTATTAAGACTTTCAATGTATTAAATACCTTTTTTCTATTGTTAGTATCGTTTTTCCTACAAACGTAGAATAAGGCGAAAGATAAAATTTATGAAAATATATTAAGGTCTTTACATATGAAATTGCCGTTTTGTATGAAAAAAATTAAACTAATTTTTCCATGTATTTTTTATTTGTATTAATCGAAGTAATCATCCATGCAATCAATGCATCTTTGCCAACGCAGTGGCAATTTATTGATGCCCTTCTTGAAGAAATCACTTAGACGGGAGGCAACAAATTCTTCAAAGGCATTTTGTACGGCCTCTCGGCTATTGAATTTTTTTCCCGCCAAGGAGTTATCCAAATTCTGGAAAAAGTAGTAGTCTGTAGGCGCAAGGTCTGGTGAGTAGGGCGGATGAAGGAGAACTTCTAACCTCAGTTCTTGCAACTTGGAGACCGTCTGCTGTGCAGTATGAGATCGCGCGTTGTCGTGCAGGAGCAGCGGAGACAAGCGATTGACAAATGCTGGTTGGAGAGGTGCCAGCTTCTCCATCATTGTGTTCAGTTCTTTACAGTACACATCTGCAGTAATGCTCACCCCATTTGGTAAGAAGCTGTGATGAATCACACCGGCGCTAGACCACCAAACAGTGACCATCACTTTACTAGGGATAAGTTTTCGTTTAGGGCATTGTTTAGGTGCTGAACCAGGATCCAACCAACTTGTTGAGCGCTTGTGGTTATCAAACAGAATCCATTTTTTAATCGCAGGTAACAATGCGGTTTAAAATTCCTTCATTTGTGTGTCTGTTGAGCAGTGCAAGGCACGTCTCGACGCGTACTTCGCGCTGGCGATCATTGAGTTCGTGGGGCACCCATTTGTCAAGCTTTTTTACCTTGCCAATTTGACGCAAATGGACCAATATTGTTTTGACGCTAACGTCGAAAGCTGCTGCTAATTCAGCCGTAGATTGTGTATCTACAATCAGATTCCACAATCGCCTTTAATTTGTCATTTTCGACCAGTCTTCGGACGACCGCGAGGTTTATTTCTTTTTTTTTTTCGAAATGCCTACGCTATTGACCCAACAAGGTCTTAACAGCTTCACCGGACTACGTGAGGTTTATTTTTCAGATCGAAATTTCCAGAACGGAAGCTAGCAAACCAATAACAGGTGGTGCGTTCGTTTGTAGTGTTAGCTCCGTAAACGTCGTTGATGTTGCGTGCCGTTTGTGCCGCGTTGCTGCCACGACGGTACTCATATTCCATAATTACTCGAATTTTTAACGTATCCACGATGACAAAAAAGATTGAAATGCGATTAAAATGTAACACTAATCAATAAACAAATGACTACTTTTAGAAAAAGAATTCCATGTTTTTAAAATAAAATAAATTTGAAATTAGAATTCTCAGCCAAACAAAAATTATTTTGATTCGAAATGACCAGTACTGCAGATTGGCAATTTCATAGGTAAAGACCTATTATTTTTATCTTTAACAAGATAGGTAAAACCGCCAAAGAAGTATAACTTCTAATGCGTGTACATACATATGTACACACACACTTATTTTATTTGATTACAATATGAGTATAATTTGTTTCCTATAAATATTACTGACTAGCCTCTGCCCGTGACTTCGTCCGCGTGGAATAGTTACTTTGGGCTAACGCTTATAACCTTCTTCGATAAATAAGTTATATAACAACGAAATATTTTTTTAAATCGGACTAGTAGTTCCTGAGATTACCCCTGACAACGTCACAAACTTTATCTCTTTATAATTGTAGTCTAGATTGTTTCTAAAAAAATATTGATTTTAGAATGGCATAATAATATTTTCGCTAGGTATAAAATTCCATCAACATTATTTGATAGTAGGCAAAGGTTTTATTTTTTTTATATTTTCCGAAAATCAATTTTGTCATTTTTTGTACCCCATCAATATAGAACTGATATAAGCATTCCGTGCACAAAATGTTATGAAGGTCGGTCAAGCCGTTAACGATTTAAATCCGAACATGCAAACAGACCTACATAAGGAAAATTTTAAATTAACTTCTTATCAGTCAGCTGATGTAGACATGTATGACAAATTTTCGAAAAAAATCCTTAAACGAACTTTTTTTATTTGATAGGAGGCAAACGAATTAGTGGGTTACTTGATGTTAAGTGATTACCACCGTTCATAGACACCAGCAACACCATAGGAGTCGCAAGTGCGTTATAAGCCTGTGTTTGTGAGGAAGGGGAAGAGAGGGAAGCAGGTGGGCGTCCGGCGCTCTCACTGACTGAACGAAACGTAACAATGCAAGCACTGTTACCTCACCTTGGTGTTTCTGTGTTTCGGGTCGTACTAACTCGAACTAGCCATTTATAGCATCAGCGTGGCTCTACCACCTACATAAATGTAATTAGTTTTTAAAACATTATGCAATTCTGTATATACTACATAATACTAAGGCATAATACATCTAGGTATAATCATATGATTACGAACAGCAGCACACCTAAAAGTAATTCAAAATTATATTATTTGTTTAAATTGAGTTTCAAAGATTTCTCGTCTCACTAATTAGTTAAAATACAATATTGACTTATTACAGAGTACTGATCGAGCAATGGATTCGAGCTAAATACGAACGCGAAGAGTTTTCCCATCCAGAACGACAGAGTTACCTATCAGGCACAATGGAAGGGTTCCTCATGAAGCGTGGGAAGGAAGATAGCCGCTACCAATTGAGAAAGTTCGTCCTGAATGAAAACGAAGACACACTTAAGTAAGTGACAGGTTATATGAGATAATAAACATAGTTTGATTTGCTTCAAACCGTGCTCAAACATAATTAACAGCATTCTACATTGTGTCGATAAACGTTCATTGGCTCATTTAACTTCAACTTTCGCTTCATGATTCATAAACGCTTCTCAGTAAAATGTATTAAAAATAATTAAAAGTTACTTTCCTTCCTTAGTATGTCATGGAACTTACGCGGTATTTGGACAATTACTTCGTAATTGCGACATAATTAAATTAATCGTGAACTATAATTGTTTTGGGTTCAGGGTTTTTCTCTGAAGTTTACTCGTAGCCGACTTTTTCATTCGCACGGGTGCGTAAAGAAAAAATGAGACCGAGTCTTCAGTTTAAAGTACAACGATGTACTAGTGAATACACGTCAATCTGTCAGTATTTTTGAAGATCTACCTTCTCTCTTCTGTCTCGCTAACTTTTTAAATGAAGATTTCGTACCACAAATTTGTTACTTTTCCGCACAATTATTTCTCAAACAAACCCAGTACTGACAACAATAAATACAGACATGTGTTTTTGTATTAATAATGTAATATACGAAGTATTGTAAAATACAATTAGTACACGATTTCGCATAAATACATAGAGATTATTTGATAGGCCTTTGCAAACAAAAAATAACTGCAGTTGATCCATATTTATATAATGACCGTACTAAAAATATTTTAACAGTTTTGTACTTGAGAGCCAGTCCCTCCAAGAAAAAAAATGAACCGTCATGGGAAGTATGGCAGATGTGAAACATCGAAATTGTTTTGTATAAGTGATATGCATAAAAGAACAGATTACGACAGGAATCAATTATGGCATCATGAAAATATAAAGCGTTACTAATTTGTTACATAACAGTTACATAACATAATTACTATTTAGTATATAAATATTAATTTTTATTAAATACAAAATAATCAACTAAGCGCAGACGCGGTGTGTTTGGCGGCATTAATCAAAGGGCGCTAGGTCATCGGCGCGTGCCGCGTAACACTCGTAGAATGGGTGGCCGACAACACAGTTTGAATCTTATGTTTGTACAGATAGGGTTGCAATGTTTGTGAGTATTACGTTAAAAGTGCAAAGGTCGTGTTTTGCGTCGCCACGCCAACAATCAGGTTTACCATCCGCCGATAGATGTTTCACATCAAAAGTACTACCATATTTTGGAACATTAGATGATGTGATCTAAAACCAAAACTATAGTCACGCCGGGACGATAACGAAACGTTAAATCGTATTAAAATTATTATTCAGAAAAAACCGGTCTACAATACAATGAAACTTCTAAGTTATATTGATGAAAGAGTCACTCAATTAAATATTTGTTTAGCAAGAACAGTTATTTATCTTCCATCAATTTTTTAAAGATAGAAACATCATAAGTATTATATAGAGCGTATTAAAGCCACAGATTAGACAATAGATAAAAACAAGTAAGGGGGTAGCATTAAACCGATAAACATACAGTACCTGAGGGACCGAGGCTAGGTCGGTTCTTTAAAAAAACATTTTTAAATTAAAATAAACTGTTAGGTTTGCCTTATAAAAATAACATTTTTTTCCAAAAAAAAGTATGTATGTATGCTGTAACTCGGATTCGAACTGGGGTTCCGTTTCCGAGATCCTGAAAATATACAAATAAAAAATATATAAGAATTCCTCATAAGGTATTAGATAGATATATTAATAATAATAAATAAATAATATATTAGATAGGTTTACTGGGAAATGAATAGTCCATATCCTGTGCAGTTTACTAAAAATGTATAAGATATTGTATTTGTAACTATCCGAATGCGACAGTGCGAAGTGGAGAAGAACAGTATGGAAAGCCGTCTCCATTACCATATGGAACAAAATACAGTCAGGAAGAGAGAAAGAGAAAGATATTTCGTATGTAACTTAAAACTAACGTAACAAAGTCATTGTATTGCTAACACTTTCCCTTGGTGTATGGGGTTGAAACACGTTAAATCGGTAGCTGCACGTATATGAGTACATATCATGACAATGAGGCTTAAATAACGACTAGCGATCCGCCCCAGCTTCTCAGCACAATTATTTTTGTAAAAAAAAAAATGGTTACTATGGCTTATCCTTTAGAGATAAATATGTACCACTCTGGACTTTTTAATCAATTCCTTTTAGATATACAATTCCGTAGTACATTAATTTGATCTATCTCGAAAGGTTTATCCAGCGTTTGATATATAAGCGCACAAAAATATGTTTGTTACGACACCAGTAGTCCGGTGAAGCTGTTAAGACCTAGCTAGGTCAATAGCGTAGTCAGTTCGAAAAAAAATTACGACATCATAATTACAAATTTTTTATTCTTTAGGTTTTTTATAATATGTGTGTCTTATACGTATAAACCTTCCTCTTGAAACACCAGTGTTCTATCAACCCTAACCACGTCATGAATTTTAAAATAGTTTCAAACTGGAATAATGAATATTACAACTTATATTTTCAAGCTCCTGAATGGGAAAACGCAAAAGTTATCGATATACACTATATCTAATAACTTATCGGAATTAATGTTTTTTTAAATGCAAATTACCAATCACCACTTACTACTTGAATTTGTACGTTCTCACGCCACATTAATGTTTGATTTAAAATATATTTCACATAAATTAAGCACATACATTTACACTAATTAACATTTTGCCTTATGGCCATGTAAAGACTCTTAGAGGCCAAGTTTATTTGCGTGTATATGAAATCCAATTAAGATAGAGTATTGTTAGCATCATGATTCTGAAAATAATTACGTATTTGAATAGTAATATTGAACGTAATACAAGGTTAATTAATATGTGTAATTTAGAATTTCACAGATCAGGTAATTGTATGACGTAGCAGAGACGAAAAGTTCCACGCCTCTTATTACATTCCTACGTCAAAAGTTTTATGCAAATATTGACCGACTACGTAATCTTGAACTTGCCTCGGTTACTGCACTGACACATTATCACAACATCACGATAATTGAACTGGTAAACACCATCGCGAATTGTGAAATTCTTTTGTGACGTAAAATTCGTACAAGCAGAATAAACATATGTACTTTATTGAACAGTTACTAAGTCATATTTCAGTTGGTTACCTACTAACTTAAAATGACGGAGCGTACAACCTCCAATTTTTTACTCTCTTCGTTAAAACACAATTCGCTATATTTTAAACGTTAATTTTAATTTCGAATAAATTGTTATACTGTATGTAATACATATTAATTAATTAAAAATATTAACTGAAATCGACATTCATATGCATAAAAGAATTAATTGTATAAAATTATTTTACACGTGTATCTCTATAAACTATATATTCAAAGTTATGGACAAATGTACCTATTCATAAAAAATGTCATCGTAGCTGCGTATGCTCGTATTAATTAACCTTACGTTGTTTTTCTAAAGACATAAGAACGTAATAAGAATTACTTGTCTATAAATAGACTTGACAAATATAACTTCTCTTAAGTTTAATTATTTATTTGCAACGCTCTCAATTTTCAATACAAAAATTACGCAACAATCGTCATATTAAATGATATTTTACATTAGTGAGTGAATAAAAACGTCTTCTTAAAGAGTACACTATTTAAAACGTATATATATGTAGTATGTACGTAGATACTATTACGAATTATTCGTACACTATTTATGCACAGTATATATATGAGAAACAGTACGGAAACTTCCTATAATTGCTCGTATCGGTACACTCACACAAACATACGCATCGACGGGATCGCTAAGGGGTTTTCGCGGTGCTGTCCATAGAATATCTTGTAAAACCTCTCGTCGATGGGCATGTTTGTGTGAATGTGCCGTTTTCGAGCGTTTGTAGGTAGTTTCCGTACTGTCTCTCAAATGTATACTGTGATTTAGGTGTTGCCGAGAAGTAATGAAGTAATAATTGGATACTGCTAATTTTACGTGTCGTCACAAATGACGATATATCCTTCAGATTTGTTTTAAACGTCATCTGTCAGTTCTTTTTTTTTTCTCGAACTGACTACGCTATTGACCTAGCAAGGTCTTAACAGCTTCACCGGACTACAAGTCTGACAGTTCGTTTTTCATACCATATTGTATATCACAAATTAGATTTTAACGCCATCTATATATCTTTTTGATAAAATCTAATTAATATTACGAGCCTAAGACATCATATATCTTGTTTGATTGTATTGCTTGATTTGTGGGTACGACATTATAATACCGTGCAATACTTAACGTTAAGGGTCCTATGTATGAGAGAACAACAATTTTTTTTTTTGGCCTCAGGATTTATAACTGGTTCCTTACAATGTTTATGTTATTTAGGTTATAATTAACGTATGTAAAGATTAATGTGGGGCATTTAGACAACTGTGGATTTTGTCCCTGTGGTTAGCTTATCTGTTTTTATAGTATTTTATAATTAATTTTTATAATATAATATAAATAGTACCTGGACAACCGAGCCAAGTTCGGTTCTTAAAAAATCATTTTTAAATTAAAATAAACTTTTTTTTTCTCGAACTGACTACGCTTTTGGCCTTACTAGGCCTTCACAGCTTTACCGAACTACATTAAATAAACTGTTAGATTTGACTTAGAAAATTATCATTTTTTAAAATATATTAAAAAAAAGACATGTCTTTTGCTGTCACTCGGATTCGAACTGGGGGATTTGAAAGATTTTTGAAGCAGCCGATTTCCATCTGAGCTATTTGCGCTTTGACAGCGGCGGCGAATTTACCTTTATATAGTAGCTATATTTTTTTCCTTCCCTGAAAACTCAAATAAAATGAATAAAAACTAGCTAGATCGATTTATCGTCCCCGAAACCACCTGCATACTAAGTTTGCCGGAAATAGCTGAAGCCGTTTCCGAGATCCTGAATATATAACAATATAAAAATATACAAAAATTGCTCGTTTAGAGGTATTAGATTATAGTAAATTTAGTTGGTCCTAATGGCTTTAGCTTTGTATTTTAACTGCTATATATAGATTGACTGGTACAAATATTCACATAATGTTACAGTAAATAAGTTTTAATTATTTTACAAAATTTCCATAATATGACGCTAGTAGAAGAACAGGAAACTTAAATGAAAAACAAATTTAATATTATTGTTGAATGAATGTACAGTTATTTCCTTCTACTTATTTACTCCCATAAACTAGAAACACAGACAAGTACTTTTATACATAACATATATTTTATTGATGAACGTTACTTCGCACTTCTACTTGGAATTGTTTAGACGCTGTGACGTCTTAACTATCAAGACATGACAGCGGCCAAAAAATTCCAAGCAGAAGTGCGAAGTAACGGTAAGTAAGACATCACAGCGGCCAAACAATTCCAAACAGAAGTGCGAAGTGAATATGGTCAAGACATGACAGCGGCTAAACAATTCCAAGCAGAAGTGTTTATGGTCAATTATTACTATGATATTATATAGCAGTATAATTATTACTATGGTCAAGACATGATAGCAGCCAAAGAATTTTAAACAGAAGGACGAAGTAACATCCAACCTAACTTTTGTAACAAATATTATACACCTTACTTCACAATTAATAACATAAATTCGGCTTTAGCGATTCGGAAATTGGAACTAGCTTTTACCCGTGGTTTCGCTCACGTTACTTTAGATTTTATGGCGTCGGAAACAATACTTTTTACTGGATGAATGATGCTCGTATACCTTTCTGTACCTCTGACAACGTTTATGCAAAATTTTATGATAATCGATTGAATAGATAAGTCATGAGAGCGTAAAAAACTTGCATTCTCATAATAGTAACGAGGTGAGAATGGTTAGTTACTAAGTGCTTAGTAAGGTTCGCCTTTGAATTTCCTTATAAAATAAAATAAATTATATTCCCATGCTATATACTACAAAAAAAATATTGTAAAATAATCAACGTTGTGGATATCTCGTAACGAAACCTGTTATTCGTAATATACATAATAAGGCACACGGTTCAAATTATTATGTATATTTTGGTGTCATTAAACTCACCTTCATTAAATTAAAAAAAATCTTATCTAACAAAAACAAAACATAAAATACGAATAAAAATATTTCCGTTATCTTTTGCTCTTATTAATAAGCATTTATTATTAGATTTAAATTAATAAAGTCGTAAAATTCCAATTTATGAATAAGTAGCTTTTTTTCACGGCTTTGCTCGCGTTATCGTAGATTTAACCTTGAGGATGGTACTGTTTTCCTGGATGAAAAGTACCCTATTTTTTGTAATTATCAACATTTATATATTTTTTTTCGAAATGAGTACGCTGTGGACCTGGTAAAGTTTTTACAGCGTCACCGAACTATTGAGGCGAGCGCTGAAGGCACTCAGCTGATTTGGGGTGTTTGGGCGACTAACTCAAGGCTGCACGGCACACCTCGGCTTGGGCTGTCACCTATTTTGGGCAAAAATCGCGACCTATCTGAGCTAAGCTAAGCTATCTAGATACGTATAAGAGTTATTGAAACATGCATGTGTACCAAACACGCGTGCCTCAAGAACTCCTATATGTATTTCGTGTCGGAAAAATTCCTCTGAACTATATAGGATAGGATTGGGTATAGGATAGGAAATAAGGGTAGAACTCTTTGTCGTTTATTTCTCTGAAAAAGAAAAACTCTGTGTAAGCGTGTAGGCGTTCACGTCTGTGTAGGTGATGTGTGTGATGTTGTAGCAGTGATTTAAGGTTTTCTGTCACTGTATCGCGTGAGCGTACTCAAGTGCTCTACGCTGAGGGAACGGACTTAAGCTTGAGCAGCTGCCGAAGGGGGTCTAATCTGGTGTGCGGAAGCGAAGTTTACCCTCAGACCACGGCGGCGTGATCTGTGGTTACGCGGGCATGGTTTTATAATATTAGTTAGGATTGTATTACTTGGATATAGAACAAAGATCTCGAGTATTAACTAGGTGTTTTTTATGTTATTCAATTTTAGACACAGTGTCCTAGTTTCACAAAGTTTCACTATTTCTTTATGCTTTTAGGATTTTTAAGATCATCAAAGCGAATAATGAATTTTGATAGCGTAAATAATTTTACACCACCTCGTTTTTATGTATCTATTCATATATAGTTCACAAGATTAATCCGATAATCTATTTAAAAATTGGCACTTTCAATTTATTTTATTATAATCCAACCCCGATCAATAGTGAAACATATTTGTAAAATAAAATGCACAAATAAAAGAGTGCTTACACATTATTAAAGATTTATATTAAAATAAATGACAGAGAAAATAAAGAAGAGAACAAACCGAGGATTTCAATATAACTTGTTCTTTGTTGAGGCAATAGGCAAATGAATAAATCAACCTCAAAATGTACCTCTACTATTATAAAAAGAAAATATGCGATGTATGGAGTATTGTTGGACTGTTCGATCTTGCTCGCGGCAAAACGAAGATTTAGCTATCAATTTATCGATTATTTTACGTGGACCGTTGAAGTGATAGTTCTTTCAGAAAAGTATAGGCAGTACTAGGTATTTTTTTAAATCAGGGTGAAGAGTGAGACGTCCAGCTAAGATCGCCTTGCTTCGGTTTTATAAAGCGTTGTCTCTATCACACAGCGCAATAACTGCGATAGACATAGACATCATTATGAAACTGAACTTTACCGACTATCTCGTTCTTTCCTCCGACGTGCCAAATCAAAAGTCGGGTACTATATTTGAAACGGCACGGATCATTTCGATAACAGATTTATTAGATGTACAAGTGCTAAACAAAGTAGGACTTCTTGGGATTATTATCGAGGGAAGAGATGGGGGTTTCTTCTCACGCCAACTTATAACGTATTGTTAATTTCAAAAGGGCAAAAATTGTTCTGTATACGTACTAACTAGTAGGATCGCCTCTGAAGAGTTCAGTTTATCATACTATGCTTTAATAAATTAGCATTAATTTTAACTTCTTAAATATTTCTAGTATATGTCGAAATGCGAATTAGGTCACATCGTATTCGAATCTCGAATTATCTTAACCGTTTAACCGGCAAGTTTTCCAAATAAAATATACGTTGATTTAAAATCGAAAACTGAAAGAAATTTCGGCTAAACATTACCGGACTGGTTCTTAGGTATCATCCCGCCTCTGACGGCTGCGGCCGTACTTCGGGTTGTCTCGGTCGTATTATCGATCGTCTCCGGGTCAAAAACTTTGGTCGATTGAGGTAAGGACGACAATTGAAAAACGTTTCACGAACAAGTTGCAAAATACGTCCGTTTCACACTATTCACCGTCACACCATTATACGTGCTTCTCATTGTATAACAATTGTTATTAAGCATTTAATAACCGTTATTCAACTATGTGTTGCTTGCTTTAATTGTCTAGTTTGTGTTTAAATGTACTTATTATGTTTCTATCTTTTACACAAATATGAAGTTTCAATACTGTTCAAGATTATATATTTATTTGGTAGGAACAAATGTTTACACAAATACATTGATTCCTTATCATATTATTTAGTTTTTAATTTCTAGTATTAAACAAAATATATACGAGACAAAAAAAAACATTAAATAGTACAAAAAGGCAAGCTATCAATTAGACAAATATATGAAATAATAATATAAGTTCGCTTTTCTTTGTATTGTATAACCAGCTTCTCTCTTCAGGTATCATGTAAGAGAAAACAAAGAGCCCAAGGGCATTCTGAAGCTTTCTGAGCTGAACGTAGCATTTGCACCGGCAAAATTGGACCATATGAATTCGATGCAGCTCTCGTTCATGAAGGATGGCACTACGCGTCATATATACGTGTATCACGAGGAGCCGGAAGTTATAAACAACTGGTAAGTACATCATAGCTTACAGATCGATTTTCATAAACTCCTCAGCCTTTTATTAAAAAAAATAGCTTTCTGTACTTCTCATCCATATAAACTTAACTATGATAAATTTCAAGTTCATCCGTTCGCGCAATTCGTTAAAAAAGGGGTAGAAAGTTTTAGCTTCACGTATTAATTTATAAGATACTATAAAACATAGCGTTATATAGAACATTTGTTTCAGTCGTCATTTTTATTACTACCATCAATGTTAAAGTCTGTCGCCAAGTATCCAGTAATGTGCTTTTGCGTTCGCACTTCTCTTCATGTGTGCGACTTCTGACCAGTTGAAACGATTGCCAATTGATGTCAATTATTAAATCAGCTAAAGACTGTGGTAGAGACAAGCTGAAGCTATTACTGGTTTCAGCATGAATGAGTCGGCTCGACCGGGGTAGTACTACCTCTCACAGAAAACCGACGTGAAGTAACAATGCTTACATTGTTGCGTTTCGTTCGGTGAGTGAGAGTGCCGGAGACTCACCTACCCTCCTCTTCTCCTTCCTTCTTCCCTTCCTCCCCCCAGACCCAAAACGGGTTGGCGACGCAATTGCGACCCCTCTGGTGTTGTAAGTGTCTATGGACGGTGGTGATCACTAATCAGGTGACCCATCTGTTCATTTGCCTCCTATGATAAAAAATACTTGAGAGGTGTGTACTTGAGAGGTGACACCCGGATGGAACGAAGTTTCTTTCGATTAATTAGTGAAGGAATTGTAATAAAATTTTATTTTTTTAAGTTATAATAATATTTTTTTTATTATTAACAAATATAATGTTATATAAACTTAATCAGTAGGCTCAATTTTTGTAATAATTGGCTTGTGGTAACTGAAGTAGGAAACGTATGTTTGGGATTCTATTTTATTTAAATGTCTTGAAAAAACTGCATCAATGGTTTATTATTATTTTTTATTATTTATAAAAAACCTGTATACACTCAACAAAAATAATCGTCGCGACACCACACTGTTCAATGCGAAATAGAAATGAAAATATCTGGCTTGCTTTCTATAAGAGAGAGAGAGACAGACAGAGAAACATGCGACGCCGCACAGCTTACAATAGCTTACTATAGCAAAAAGTGTCGTGACAACTTTTCGTAAGAATTTTTTCCGTTTAGCCCCTTTCACAACGCGCGATAAGGAACTTCGTTCTAAAAAAAACTGACGGTTCCGTATAGAATTCCCGAAAATCCATAGCATTACCTGATCATGTTGGTTTGTATTATGTAGCCAACACGAGTCTTCATATCAACACCCACTTCACGGTACATTAATATGTAGATTAAACTATTAACGAAACCATTAAAGAAGCTTATTTATACGTCCGCTATAATAATGGTAAATAGTAATCATTACCATATTTTTCCTTACCGCCAAAGAAATATATTTTAAAATCCATAATACATTATATATATGTACGACGGATCTTATTATCTACATTACATAAACCGGTTAATGTCGATTACAAATTATCAAATTAAATTATTTTGAAATTATGACAGCCATTAAGATTTTTTTTTCTTTTGCAATATGAGGTCCTGTAAGATATAAACATTTTCAAATTCCAAATTAGACAAATAGTTGTATGCTTTGTTAATATATACACAATTTAAAAATAGTATTTAAATTTGTTTCTTCGTTAAGGCATCATTAGGGTATAGTTTTAAAAAAACACTTTTCGTTGTAACTGTTCAATTTGACAGTAATAAATACATTTTACGCTCCGTTTTGAATGAAATTCTCGTGTAATTTTATTACGCTTTTAAAGACGCATTTTATTACTTTTTCAAGGGTTTCTTTTTTTTAACTTTATTTTTGGCAATCAATCTTTCCGATTATTACTGCCATTATCACGTAGTCAATAATATCACAAGCTTCGTGTGATCATTCCAATATTAAGCAACGTGTGAATCCATATTCTAACAAGATGGTGGATCCCTTGCTAGAACCTTCCAGGGAGTTTTTGTGGCATTTCAGAATTTCATGCTCCGTGTTATTATTTTCCATTCACTTCACTTATGCATAATAAACTAACTATATTACGTAAAACACCACCAAATTTACACAATATATAGTCAAATAACACAAGATTATGAATAAAATATAAAATCCACTACATGACAGACTAAAATCCCGCCAAAAACTCCCAAGGGTTTCTTAAATCGAACAAAATAGAATAACTACAACATCTATACTTCTATTCTAATATTATAAAGAGGTAAAGTTTGCGAGTTTGTGACGTTGTGACGTTGTAAGGGGTAATCTCAGGAACTACTGCTGCTGCGTGTTAGTGTTGGTGTTAGTGTATCTATTCCACGCGAACGAAGTCGCGAGCAGATGCTAGTACTTGATAAATACAGTACAAATGAAATGCGAGACACAGATGCTATAATCTATTTTTTTTTACTTTATTTTTGTCAACCAATCTTTCAGATTATTACTGCCATTTTCGTGTAGTTAATAATATTACAAGCGTCATGTGACTATTTCAACATTCTAACAAGATGGTGGATCCCTTGGTAGAACCTTTCAGGGAGTTTTTGTGACATCTAAGAATTTCATACTACGTGGTATTATTTTCCCTTCACTTCACTCATGCACAATAAACTAATTATATCACGTAAAACACCACCAAATTTACATAATATAGATTCAAGTAACACAAGATTAGGAATAAAATATATAATCCACTACATGACAGACTAAGATCCCGCCAAAAACTCCCTATGGTCTATTACGTATCGAAACGCGACAAGCTTACTAGATCGACACTAATAGTGATTCGCTTAGTAAAATACCCTACCACCTCAATTCACTTACCACCTCGCAATACATCTCGTGATTCCTTACCAGATAGCACATACCCTACCACCTCAATTTACTTACCACCTCGCAATACATCTCGTGATTCCTTACCAGATAGCAGATACCCTACCACACCGCATTAACCATATGTTGAACAATGTTTTAGATATAATTAAGATTACCAACCTTATTTAAATTGTTTACTAAAATTTTGAACTGTAAAATTACTAACTATATACGTTTGTACTAAATTTCCAGGTACACTGCGATTCGCTGTGCCCAATTACATTTACTCCAAGTGGCGTTTCCATCGACACCTCAGTCAGACCTTGTCCTCCGTCTGCCCAAGGACTTCGCTCGCGAAGGTTGGTTATGGAAGACGGGACCCAGAGCATCTGACGCACATCGTCGACGATGGTTCACGCTTGACAATAGAAAATTAATGTACCACGATGAGCCCCTCGATGCGTACCCTAAAGGAGAAATCTTCGTTGGTAAGTAAAAGATTTTTTTTTAAATTAATGATTTTTTTCACGTAACATACCTACCAAGTAACATAAGCCCATAAACAATGTAGTGTAGATTACTTTCCAAAAAATTCTCTATGAGTACATTGAATGGAAAACATTTAAATCCTCGAATAAAGAGAATAACCGAATAAGCATGAATAACTTCTACGGATTGTAAACTGGAACTTTTTTTCCATCGCCTCAAATTTTTGATGTGAAACATCTATCTATAGGCGAGGGTAAATGTTGGCGTGGCGATGTGTGTGAGACGTGGCGACACCACGCTATGCAAAAGCGACTGTGCGCATTTATCTTGCCGTACTGATCTCGCATACCTATAGTGTATACAGAGTGTTGTTTACCACATTACGCATTGTTTCACATCTGCCAAGCGTCCCGCGACGGCTGAATTTTTGGAACGAAGTTCCTTACGGCAGGCTTGGAGGAGATAGGGATTTTGCTGCGCGACCGAACTAAAAAAAATATGATAGTAAAACCGTAACGAAAAGTGCGTGGAATAAAACCGTTAAATGAGACGTGCACAGGCGCGACAGTCGTATACACAAGCGAGTAGTGTATACCTTTCTCTTTCTCCTTTTTTGTAATTATTTCTATTTCTATTTAATTTTATGTTGTCAAACAAAAATAAAGAGAGATACTTTGTTATTTTAATTGATAATTTGAATTACGATTACATAAAATTGAGCACGATTTTTTTTTTGCAAATTCGTCGATTCTACATTAGCCGAAGGAACTTCGTTCATACCTGGTGTTCCACGACACCACATTCTTTTTCTTTCGTCTATTTATTGCATATCGCATTACACAACGCAGCTACGGCCAATATGTGTACCATTTGAATGATTGTATTTATGTATTTCGTAACTAAAACGCAGAGTGAAATTCAAAATGTAAAGTTGGATATCTTGTCGACTATTGATTTCTCGTTATAATTTCCGTTTTTATATTAATAAGTCCAGATTAAAAACCGCGATTTTAATATCCTAAATCGAATATTTTTTTGAAAATCTTTAGTTAAATGCCTACAAACCAAAAAAAAGTTCCACTTGCATCGTTGTCTCAACAATTCATAATTTCAATGCTTTAAAAAACAATCGATTGAAATCAATATTACTGTTCAGGTCACGAATCAAACGGCTACTGTATAAAGGTGTCGAATACTGGAAACGGTTGCAAGGACGCGAGGTTCCCGTTCCAGCTGGTGACGCCAGAGCGCACGTACTGTCTCGCGGCGACGACACACGACGACCGTGACGGGTGGCTCGCCGTACTACAGCAGACAATCAAACGACCTCTCACACCGCAGGACTCCACTAGTAAGCATTTACAGATACTTATCTTAACAATATTATTGACATAATATGTTATAAATCGACTAGCATCTGCCCGCGACTTCGTTCGTGTGGAATAGATACTTTAAACTAACGCTAACACGCAGCGGAAGCTTTCACTAGGAAAATAAAATTAAACATTCTTCATTAGTGTTCCACTCCTATTAAAGTTAGCGTGATGATATATAACCATCCTCGATGAATGAGCTATATAATACTGAAAGAATTTTTCAAATCGGACTAGTAGTTCCTGAGATTACCCCCTACAACGTCACAAATTCACAAACTTTTTCTCTTTATAATATTTGTGTAGATGAACGTCGGCTGCACGCACGAAAAAGCATGACTCATTGTCACGTTCCGCCTGAGCCGAGCGTGCAAGCGTGAGCCTGGACAAGCGGTAGAGAAGCGCGATCGATCTAAGCGTTCGGCTTGTGACGCATCTGTCTCTATTCCATTCCATCGGCCGATGCGTACGAGCCGTTCTCACGTAAAATTATCGTCCGTAAACAGACTCTACAGACAATCATACTTTTTTGTATAGAGAATATTGGCCCAGTAGTTTCATGCTATACTATAATAAAACTAACAATTTCTCAAGTCTTTCTATCCAGTAATTATTTTTAAATTTTTATTTTATTATTTATAGGAACTGCTTGACTGATGGAAAAGTGATGGATTTGCATATCAAACTTTCATCCTCTGTTTCACCATCTTAGGGGTTGAATTTCCCAAAATCCTGCATTAGTGTAAAAGCGACTATTAATGACCCTAACTCCAGTAGTTTATACAGTGCGTCTACATGTCAGTAACATGATTATATTTATAATTATCGCTTGTAAATTAATAGATACTATTATTAATTATAGATATGATGATTATAAATATAGATATGAGGGAAAGATCGATTGTACATATATGTATATCAGGTTTACTCACTTAATTTTGTGCAAGAGCCTAGTTTGAAACCAAGCAATCTTTGATTTAGTATTGCAATATACTTTAGAAATTAGTGAAACTGAGGACAAACCGCTAGATAATCAGTTTTACTCAGTAATCTATCATACATAAAGTATAAAGGTGACCTTTATTTTACTAGAAATTATAAATTATAAAAACATAATAAATAAGAAAATATTTTTCCAGTGGAGGCGATGCTTGTGAGAAAACGGACGACATCGAACCCTATCAGCATATTCTCAGGAAGGTAGTCGAACATACTACGCTCACGAAATAGCACTACATACTAGACTATGAAATCTGTCAGTATATACTGACGCTAAAGTTACTATGAATTTGACTGCAATTTTAATAATGAATAATTCATACAATTGTGTTCTGCATATTAGGGCAGTACGCTGGTGTTGCGACCCGCGGATGATTGTAATCATCCATAGTGTGTTATATTTCTGCATTTAGCTTAATTTAGTTATAATGTGCAAAAATAAAATGAATAAATAATACGCTTTTATAACATTAATCGCATCGCATCGCATCGCACCGCCCGCGTGGGACAAAGCTTATTATTTAAAACATTACTGGCAAATTATAATATGTAAATAAAATGTGAACTGCAAAATTGTAGCAACTATTATTATGTTTTAATTAGACATTTGAGTGTATTTAATTTTAATTTATTTTATTTAACACAGTGATAGGACTGATACGATAATTTTATTTGTGTTAAATTATTTTTGTGTAGTTTTTAGTGTGTCGTCTTAGTTTTAATCGTATTACGCACAAACGTGTTTACCTACCATTTAATATGTAGGTTATATTACATAGAGAATTCTTAATACGAATGATTTACTTTATATGAAATTTGTACTAAATTAAAATTATAATGACGCTCTCTCGATCATGATAAAATATATTTTACAGGGACTTCGTAAACTATTACACGTATCTACACTGTAAATTACTTCAAATTTGTTTCTTACAATAATTTGAACCATAAATTAACTGCCTTATTTATAAACTTTGATTAAGTATAAGCAATTCTTATTTTTAACGTTATTAAATACACATCTTCTTTGCCCGCAACGTAACCCATTTATCAATAAAATATTTTTAGTCCCGTTTTCTTCTATCGATATGAATTGAAAAGAGAGGGGCATACTTCAACCTGTGCTTAAATTTTAACAAAATTTATGAGTAATGCCGTAAATTAAATAAAAATTGAAAAGTCCAAACCAACGAAACAAAATTAAGCTGTCACGGGACAGCTGGCAGATGTGACACATCGAAATAGTTTTTATAAGTTATATTCATAAAGTAACAGATTACAACAGGAATCAGCTATGGCACAATGAATATATAAAACATTACAAATTTGATCCATAAAATAGTGACTGTTTATTTATTTTATTACATAAATATTCATTTTTATTAAATACAAACTACAAAAATTCAACTAGGTGCTGACGCGGTGTTTTTGACGTCATATATCAAAGGGCGCTAAATCGTCGGCGCATGCCCCGTAACACCAGTAGAACAAGTGGCCTTCAAGATAGGTTTGCAAATGTTTTTGAGTATTTTGTTAATAGTGCAAAGTTCACGTTTAGCGTCGCCACGCCAACAATCAGACTTACCCTCAACCTATAGATGTTTCACCTAAAAAAATATTAATAAATATATTCTTGATTGATCTAAAATATTTCGTAAAATTTTCACAGACATATATTTACTTATATATTTACTTCTCTCTTATTTAATGTTCAGAAAAAATATTATATTTCATTACCTTTTAACATACACACACACACATATGTTACACACTTAAAGTAATCAAGATTAAACTCAATGTTGAAGATCCTAATCATCATAACTTAACATATTTTAGATATGTTAGATATGCCGATGAGATACACTATTATCAATTGAAAAGATAAAAATCTATATGTTTTCTGTAATATATACAATTATAATCAACATCACATATCTTTATATTACGATATGACATTTTTTTGCAGGCCGGCATGATAGTGGCGACCGGCGATGGATAGTGTGTCAATCGGTGGTCGCTATTATTTTTGGATTACACTGTGCTTACCATCAGGCATAGTGCAGTCATTTTGCCGTGCTACAATAAAAAAAAAAAACATTTACTATGGTTTCTGTGACAAATAGTTTTCAGGTTTTATTATTATTTGCTAATATTAGTGTTTGGATGTCGGATCTTTGCATAATTAGTAGGAATTTAAAACAGTAATCACAGGTAATTAATTGTCTATCTTATTTCTTATATTTTATTTTTATATGGATAAGATTTATATATGCGCCCGTACGCAGGAATTATACTTTAATATTTGTATAAGAATTTTTTTATGAGTATATAAATTACTTTATTAAAATCGCACACATATAAACATACTAACGGAAATTTAAAAAAAAATTGTGTGTACTTATGTACACGCGTTAGAAGTTATACTTCTTTGGCGTAACAAGATAAAAATCTTTTCGAAAATTTTATCTTTCGCCTTATTCTACGTTTGTAGAAAACATGACACTAACAATAGAAAAAGGGTTTTGAATACAAAAAAATACTATATCTAACTTCAGGATGTCGGTTCTTCGTGACGGTGTGCGCGCACATCGTAAATGAGTATAATTTCAAAAAGGCTTTTTCCTTTAAAGTCATTTAAAGAGAGCCACGTCCTCATTATCTACATTAAGAAACTTCCAAGTTTAATCACATTTAATAAAACATAGTCCCTATACAACAGCTTAGACGTAGGTTCCGCAATGAAATATCTTTTATAATCGGCACTCAAATCATGTACATAGCAAGAACAAAAAGATAGCAGAAATAGTTTAGTATTGATTAAATTCAGATTATGTACAATACAAACTAAAATTTGCACTTAATTATTAGTAGTAGCTTTTGGTTTAATGGTATAAAGGCAAACACTATCGTTTCCTTCGCCAAGGTCTGCTTATAGTTGGTATATAATCTAAGTATACCATTTTAAACTGGTATTTAGTCATGCCTGCTATCGCTTTGTTATTGCGAAATACATAATTCGATGAACAGTTGTAGAGATTACTTCGTACAAAAGTATGTTGAAATTTTTCTCTTAATAAAAAAAATGTGATATTTTTACAAGAATACTTATCATTGCTTAGTTCTGCTAAAAAGCTCAAAATAAAATAATTATATCGTATCACAATTATGGTCTAGAAAAAATTGGAAACGTAATTTCTAACTATTCAGGACTTTATAACTGATACAGAGATAATTTCATTTTTATATAACCGATAAAGATTTTAATTGAAATTATACGAACTGCGAAAAAAAACGAGAATAATAAATTCTTTTAATACTATCCCAACTTGAGCAATAAAGGAACAGATAATAATTATTCCCCAATAGACCTCGCTTCGACAATTTTTTTCTGAACTTTTACGAATTTAAGATTTCAAATTGAGTTTTTGGTGGGATTTTTGTCTATCATGTAGAGGATCTTATATTTTATCCATAATCTTGTGTTATTTGACACTATATTTTGTAAACTCGGCGATATTTACGTAATATAGTTAGTTTATTGGGCATGAGTGAATTGAATGGAATAATACCACGGAGCATGAGATTCTGAGATGCCACAAAAACTCACTGGAAGGTCCTAACAAAGGGAGCCTCGATCTTGTTAGAATGTTGAAATAATTACACGACGCTTGTAATATTATTAACTACACGATGCCAGTAATAATCTGACAGATCGGTCGCCAAAAATAAGGTACAAAAAAAAGATTTCAAATTTCTTACTCTGTATATGTCTTTGCAAAAATAATTGATATAATCACAGAATATGAAGGCATAGGTAGAAATGCGATAATGTGACATTCTTTGTGATATGTCCGTATATAATTCGCCACAGACAAAAGAGTAAAGCAACGTCCGTAACTTTCTAAATTGCGATCATTTTGCGGAAATAATTTTTGTATATCTTCATTACGTTTGCGGTTAATTACGGGATTGTGGTGTAAATATTTTACTATTTGTGAACGCAAAAGATAATTGCTTCGATTCGGTTTATTTTTTTTAATAACCTAAATTACATATATCTTGTGATACGGATGTTCATTTCCGAATATTTGACATTAAATAAAAACTCCGAGGAACGTTTTCGTAAGATTGACTTATATTCATGCAATAGTCATTCGAATGTTCGTATACTCGTTACTGTGTTTAGAATCAAAATCATCAAAAATAATAACTTATTAGATAACTTATATTTCATTTAATAAGGTATATTTCATTCATTTCCATTTGATGTGTACAATTAATAGACTTGATATTTGAAGACTGAGAAAACGTCCGGTTTGTGTTTATGTTTCGGTACTCTTTGCAAACAATAATAAAAGAATATGACTTGTTGTCAATGAAAGAATATGTAGTGATCGTACAATTTATAATCTTTATTAGACGTCGGTTATTCGACTATACTCGTGGCTGTCGTGATTTCGAAGTATCAAATTGACATGAAACAAGAACTTTTTGCATTTTATATAACTTGCACATCAAGTATGGCTAATTTTATATTCTTTACATTATTAATCTATGTATGTAGATATGAGTATAATGCGATAAATATTGTGTTTTATTTCAATATATTCTAAATACAAAAGCAATAAAAATTAATGCAATATTTAACTCAAAATATTACCTACTTGTTATTTTGACGTTAATTTTCTGTCATATATCTTTTTATAAGTGTTCCTAACGGAAACGTGATGGGACTTATTTTGTAATTAATCTTTTGGTCATATAAACGTACACGCATGTACCACTAAAACGCACACACACAGCACACACTAAAACACTTGACCGCATTGATCCAATAAGAACTAAGAAAACACGCGGGGAAACCTGCTCCACTTTCTCTTTTTTTCGCATCCCTTTGATACCCAAGTTTGTGTACTGCGCATTTATGTTTAACCCTTGGGCTGGGAATTTTAGGCGCGATCTAGGAGTATCATATAGTAAAATATATATTTCATTCTTAATCTTCTGTTATTTGACTCTATATTTTATAATGTTGATGGTGTTTTACGTTATATGGTTTGGTTATTGTTCACAACTAAGGTGAATGGGAAATAATATCACGGAGCATGGATTCCGACTTGCAACAAAGACTCCCTGGAAAGTTCTGGCAAAACGGCCACCATCTTGTTAGTTCATTGAAATGATAGCAAATAACTTGTAATAATGCTTAACTAATAATCGACTAGAAGTTTGGTTGTCAAAAATAAAATAAATAAAACTCTTAGACTGTACAAAACCATAACGGTGTTATTGCAAAAAAATTAAAAACTTATTGAATACTTGCTTTAAAAAAGTTATGTTTTAAATTCACCGCGCTCGCTGAATATTCGCCATCTTGCTTTTTTGTTTCACTTTGGTTAGGTTAAGTTAGATTTGCGAAAAAAGGATAACGTGAACTTGCCTCGAACGAGCGCGGTACATTGAATGCGAAACTTTTTTAAACCAAGTATTTAATACGTATTTACTTTTTTTGTAATAACACCGTAAAAGTTTATGTTCCATACAAACGAATAAGACTATAAAGCACAGGTCAAGAGACTGTTGGTAGCATAAGCATAGAAAAACCTGACTTGTTGAAAACTTCATAACAAATACTGATCATAATTTTCATGAAAAATATATTTTAAAATATTTTTTTCGTTTGTACGAACTTTTTTTTACTAAATCATGAAATTTATAATTTAAAATGAAATTAAAAGAAAAATAAAAACATGGTCACTATTCAGAAAGTTAGGTATTAACAAAATCAACCGAGGCGTTAAAGCGGTCATGAAATTGGCGCCGACTATACATTGATAAGTTGATGAAATCTTGAAGAGCATTTAAATTATTATATAAATTAAAATAACTGTTCTAATATGGAAAGTAATGTATAATTTATAATGTGAATGCGAAGCTAGGAGCCTACCAAAAACGTGATAGAGTTATAGAGATATAGTATAGTAAATTTTAACGTATAGAGAACGGACATTATATCTACAGGTCAGTGAGTAAATTAAATCATATAAAAGGCGATATTATTTTTATTCATAATGCGTACACCATATAGGTGGTATATTTACATATTGTAAAACGGAATTCTTGAATAAATGGCTGGTAAATCATAAAAATGCAAGTAATTTAAATAATACAAAAATGGGATATTCCTGCTTTTGTTTCTACATGACTTGAATACGTTTGATAGTTAAAATTCAATGAATATACTTGCATTATTACGTGTAAAATTGTAAAAGAATTCTGAAACAAAATCTCTCGGGTTTACCTGAAAATGTCTAAGTAACTTGCGTTTAGAAAGTCATCTCATTGTTGGGAATAAGTAATAAATTCGGCTGAGATAAGACCGCATTAATTCGCTGTAATGTTATTAGTTTAATTCATAACAGAACACTTAAAATTATGAGAACTGTATACTTTTTGTGGTTTGTAACACATTATTGAAGTAAAACTTCTTTACGCACCATTGACTTGGGGAGTAAGCTGATGAATTCGTGACGAGAGCGTCACGAAAAGTGTGATCGGGTGAGGTGAACGGAACTTGAGAGAGATATAAGTGGAGATAGCCCATAGTTAGCAAAATCTATAATAAATATAAATATTTGCAGAAAATTAATATATGTAAGTGTACATAAATATAGATGAGTCTAGAAAAGTTTTACTTCGGTTGTGTGGTCTAAAACACACTAATATTTTTTTATATAGATATATAATTGTAATATTCCCTTATAATTTATTGGATTATATATTATATTGATTAAAATCAAATGTATGTATAAAGAAAAATGTACGCTGAAGATAATCGCTTTATGTGAGTGTTTCAAGTATCTATCTAATTAATCTTAATTTAGAGGAATTAGAAGTCGTCTCTTAATGGACTCTGTATGACTCTGTAAACTCGTATAATTTTTTTAACCAAAATACTAAACTGTACTTATATTAAGAGCAAACTGTTTATGCAAGTAGGGACATAAATTATATTTTGTACACATGCAGACAGAATATACTATACAAAACTGTGCAACAGGAGTGCTTCATGCGCAGCGTAGAGTGCGGTCGTTCATTTCTAAATCATTCTTTAATTGAAAAGAGATGAAGGTGTAGCACGTCATATACTCCGCTCTGGTCATGTTTTATTGCCGCACCTGCAGTAAGATTTTCCCCTTAGTATAGTATCACTACACATATATATCCCACAGCCCACCGCTTATATACCAAAACATATTTTGTGCGCTTGTGACTATCTTGATATTTATCTATAATAGCTCCTGTCAGTGTAGTTCAGTGAAGCTGGTAAGACTTTACTAGGTCAAAAGCGTAGTCAGTTCAAAAAAAGTTCCGGTCAGTGAGCGATAAAATTTTATGACTGCTCATTCATGTGATGGAGTAATTTGTGTGTTTTTATACATATTAAAACTACTTATTATTATATGAAGTACATGATATATTTAATACAAAATTAATAAACCAAAAACTTTAAAAAATGCTAAACCGTTTAATATCTAGTTGTATCGCTAAAGAATATTGAGACATATAGGGTTTTAAACCGTTCATTTCTAAATATTATTGTATTCATGCAAGAGAAATATTTTTATTTATTCAATGTTCAGTAATCAAGATATTTTCAGTCAGTAACAATGTACAGTACCCGGCTTTTGATATGCCATGTCGAGAATAAGACCGAGATCGACAGCTAAGTTCAGTTTCGTATATCGTTATCTTTGTCTATCACGGGCTATAGTTTTGTCTCTCTTGGATTACTGTCTAATACCTGCCTTAAAGTTTATAATTAAAGTAAATACCTTTTAAATAATCAAGTAATCAATAAGCCCACCAAGGTTTGTGAAATGTAATAAAAGATTTTAGATCCGATGTCGTCAAACTGCGGACGGTTTTTTATGCGACCCGCGACATGCAATAATTTTAGGTTATTTATCAAAACTGATTTCGCATATGCCGTTAACTAAATAAAAGCACGCGAAACTAGAGGACGAAATAACAAAATACGCGGAACAAGAGAACAAAGTACAGCGATTGAGCGGAAACATGTTTATGTAAAAATAAAAACTATTAATATCTCTTTTCTAAGGTACTCTATGCATTCACACCCACTTTCATAGTGCTTACTGCATTTCAAATACAATAATGTCCAATGAGATAGAAGATATTTTTAACTAATAGTTTCAGGACACAATCTCTCTAAGATACATTTCATTTTAGCCCGGACGATAAATTATATTTTAATTGATTAAAAATGAATTAATTGTTAGTCAATTGAACTGATAAATTACTTCACGGGTTGCTATTGCCAAACAAAGTCTGTAACGGAAATGCATTTTGACAGCTCATAAAAAGTATGACAATTTTTTTTGCTGTCAACTACGTAATGAATGATGTGCGGCCCGCAATTGTACCTCATATGATTATATGTTGCCCTTGGCTAGGAAAGTATGACGGATTCTGATTTAAATATACGACCTAAATAAACATTTACGGTGTTATTACAATAAAGTTAAATATGTATTAAATACTCGTTCCAAAAAAAGTTTCGTACTAAATGCACCGCGCTCGCCCGAGGCAAGTTCGCGTTACCGTTTTTTCGCAAGTCTAACCTAACTCAACTAAAGCGTGACAAGAAAGCAAGATGGCAAACATTCAGCGAGCGCGGTGCATTTAAAATGTAACCTTTTTAAAGCTAGTATTCAATACGTATTTAACTTTTTTGTAATAACACCGTTAAATTTTAATGTAGATGATGCGAGTGTATGTAAGTCTTTATTAATCATATAACAATTTAATACATATTATTTTATAGCAATACGATCACATTTTAATATGGCGCAATGAAATAACCTATTTTATGAAATATTTCTTGTATTAGCATATATTATTAACATAATATATAGTGAAATGAAAAGCATTATTAGAAAATAATAAGTCACGAAAGCAATTTGAACGATTCCTAGATAATGTACAATTTAATTTAATTATGTTTTTTAGCTTTTAAGATAATCGATTTACTATCGATTCCCTGGTTCGGATATTCTGTGAAATGTTTGTGAAACATTTTTATTTTAAAATTTGATTGTCAAAAAGATGTCACTTTAATTGTAAGTGTATTGTAATTATTTAAATAAAATTTTACCAAAACATGCCTCGCTTAGGTTTTACATCATGATATTTCATTGTAAATAAATTATTTTATAATGCGCTCTTGCATAATACTTATAAATATATGATTATTATATAGAATAAATTTCACCTGCTACAATTTACAGTTTTTTTATTTATCTTATGCTACTGCCATATCTTACATCTACACGAAGTTTTGTCTATCGACGCGATAAACATAAGTGTTGAATATGTTATTGTCATGAGTTACGTAGTCCGCTGAAGCTGTTAAGACCTTGCTAGGTCAATAGCGTAGTCAGTTCGAAAGAAAAAATAAGGCAATGAGTTACCATTAGAATGTATGATGATGACGCGTTCATTACAATAACTTGGCTAGTGGTTTTTTACACACATCAAAGGAACTTTAATTTCGAGGTATTATTGGAATGACAAAGGTATGCAAATGTTTTTTAGCAAACGTCCAACGCCAGGCAAATAAGTAAGTATAAGTTTCTACTTCGACACAATTTAAATATAATATGATTGGTTCAGTATTTGAGGCTTGAAAACCTGACAAACGAACTCACATTTGCATTTATAATATTAGTCAGGATTGTAGGCGTACAGAGCTCACAATTCACTTTACTTATTGAATAGATCCATAATAGCTTCGTCTCGTAGATGCAATGCGAAAAAAAATATTTAAGTGATATTTTTTATAGGAGGGCTTTGAAATTCTGATTGGCTAATTTTTTGTGTTATGTAAAGTGGTAGGGATAAACACTGTATCGGGTATAGTGGGAGCAGTGTTTCACTTGCCTTCAGGGATTGGAGAACAATAAGACATACACTGTTCTTGCTTTTTCGAAGGATTCACTTCCACCGCGTGTGAACTACACACATATTTTTCTTTTATATACATACATATTTTATTGAAAAATCTATTGACAGGTTTTAACATTGTTAGTGGATGCATCCAAAACCGCTTGAATTTTTAGTTGCATAAAAAAAAATTATAAACACGAATTCGGACTTTCACTACGTAGTCAATCAGGCAGTGGGTTTTCTACGAAGTTGATACTAGTGGTAAAACCTCACAATCTTACCGCAGTACGAGCATCAAATGTTTTGCGGTATTTTTTCGTTGCGATTTTAAAAACGTATTATAACTTCCTGAATCGCAGTGCGCGTTATCACTAAAGAAAGTATTATTTAGTAATTTGATCATACAAAATCAAACGAACTTGAGAACAGAATTTAGACTGAAAGCAATTTTTTTCAACATGAACTATTTTTGTTTGTTTTCTCAGGTTAAGCGAGGCGTCACTTTCTGACATTTACTTTGTTGCATATCATGTTACCACTTAGAGTTTGAAATATTGAGTCATACGAAGTTGCTATGCGGTCTGAATAGATATAAGCAAATAATACGTTTTAGAAGAGGAGGCGATTCCTTAATCCTAAGTGTTGCCTATACAAACTTATAGATGTCAATAAAACCATTTAGGCTGTTTTTTCTTAAAAAAGCTGAACCAATTCTAAAGGCGTTTTCACTGGCAGATAGAGAACTAGCTCAATGCTAAAACAAAAGATTTAGCAGTAACGATAAAATATAACACTGGTAAGAATTAGTACTGAAAAATCCACAAAGATATTCTACAATTAGTCCAGACACCGCACGTAGTTTTCATAAAAGAGAAAACACATTTTAGTGAGAATGAAGTATGTTTGTACAACATCACGAGCATTATCTTAATGTTAATAACAATAAATTATTATCTTAACTTTATTATAATAATAGCTTCTGCCTACGACTTCGCTAACCTTAATGTAGATATAACTTCGTTAAAAGTGCGTTTTTTTTTAATAAAAGATACCTTATATCCTTGTATTTAAGCATGACAACGCGCATGCTTCATGATATTCGATGGATCAGTTAAGACTTGACATCGTAACAAACAAATAATATATAGAGTTACATTGTTAATTTGTTATTTATGACGTCATTTTTAAAACCCAGGTCACAAAATTGTGGCCAATGTTTTAAAATATCTAGCCAATTTTCTAGAATTATAATTTTTCATTACATAATTTGTCATTGTTCAAGTTTTAATACTGTTTTTTAACAGACTTCAAACAAAGGAGGAGGTTCTCAATTCGTCTGTATTTTTTTTAATGTTTGTTACCTCATAACTTTGAACTGGATGAACCGATTTTGATGATTATTTTTTTATTTGAAAACTAGTACTTCCCGTGTGGTCCCATTTTCATTTGGTCTATTTCTGACAACGGCATCCAGTGCAAAACCGTAAGTATTAAATTTTCATTACATATGTCAACGGCAAATAGACGAATAACCCGTAGTCTGGTGAAGCTATGAAGACCTGGTTAGGTCAATAACGTATTCAGTTCGAAAAAAAATACGAATAACTCAATATCACGCCAACCGATTTCGATGATTCATTTTTTATTGGAAAGGATGTACCTCAAGGATAGTTTGATGAGAGTTTGGTTAGGTTCTGATTATGGGATCCGTGACAAAGTAACACAACTTGCAAAAACGAGCCTACTCCTTCTTAAGGGCCGGCAACGCATCTGTGACTCCTCTCGTGTCCGCATGTTCTTTTGCCACCGATAGTATAAAAAAACTCTTCAATTCTTAGGAACCTACTGTGCTTATGTTGGTTGCTATATTGCAACATGACGCAAGCATTGGAATTGTATTATTTAAGATGTATTATGTATGAAGCGATGGTAGCAGTGTAGTTCGGTGAAGCTGTTAAGACCTTGCTAGGTCAATAGCGTAATCATTTCGAAAAAAAAAAGCGGTCAAAGCATCTCTAGCGCACATATTCATATGTTTTATTTCATTTGGTTAATTTGATAAACTATCTATTTTCCGCTTTTTAGTGCCTTGTGGGTTTTTGATTGATATTGAAATCGGTTAATTATTTTTTTGAAAAATTTACTTTATTTTAACTCATGACGCCTACAGTCTGTTGATCAGTGCATCATAAGGTCTACATTAGTTTATTTGAACCCTTTTGGTTTCGGACAGTTTAGGGATTAAGATTGGGATAATAGATTGTTTTTTCTGACTTTGGTAGTAATAAATAACTGATAGAATACAAAAAGAGATATAAGTCACACACATAAATTTATTTATTTCAGTAAAAATTAAAATACGTTCTATAATTTTCATAAAGCATCACTGCGATAATTAGATATTATTTATTAAATTCTCAGACGAATAAGAATTCCGAATGTCGTAATAGTTCTCTTTGTATCCGTAATTACAGTACTGCATCGACGTGCAAGTTTCATTGTTAGCGACCTCTTCGTAACATCTCTCGTCGTAGTCGTTCTCAGAATAATCGTAGTTTTCATGGCAGTTAGTATTCTGGACGTTATCTCTCGGTGTTATGTTGTTTCGGCAATTGGACGTTTCGTTTCCCTGAGGATTCCACCTTTGAGATATAGAGCAACTGAGTGTACCGCCGTGTTGAAATGCGAACGGCCAAGCCTGTAATATAAATTTATTATTGTTTAAAAATTTTATACATAACCACGTCCGTAGTTTAGAGGTCGAGTCGAAAGTCATTGAATCGGTTCGCAGTGGGCTATACAAATATATTTTCGTAGGCAATAAGCTGGTGTAATAATATCATATAAATTCTAGATTCTTTGTAATGATGACCAACTGAATCGCGACCATCACACGTCAACTATAACCCACCATAGTGATACGCTTAGGATTATAGCGTTCTAAATCGACCGCGTGTAAATCCGACATTTTTCGATTTAGCTGATTTTTTCCTTTCTATCACATTTAAAAAAATGCCAGGAACTTTAGTTTTTCTAAAACTATAAAAGTTATGAATTAAAATAGAGCTGCTTTTCAAATAGTTAACTTCCTCAAAGCAACAGGAAAGTTCTGCCAACTTCACGTTGTGAAGCATCTTTGTGGAATTAATTAATGTTTCTTTTTTGTGATAGCAAAAAATTCATAAAAAAGAATAATTTCGAGAAAAGATGCTTTTATAGAAAAAAAAAATCATAAACCTCAAAATAATTTTACAAAAACCATAAAATTTTTAGGTTGAACCAAAATTTCAAAATTTCCTGAAAAATCTTATCGTATATACAGTCAATATTTAGTCAAATTGAATGTGATTGGGTTTAAAAGTGGTTAATATGACTTGGAACGCCTAATATATAAGTAAACCTACTTACATACCATCTTGGGTTGATTACAACGGTACGTTAATTCGACAGCTTTCAAAGTATTTGATACTAGCCTCTGCTCGCGACTTCGTTCGCGTGGAATAGTTACTTTGTGATAACGCTACACGCAGCGGAAGCTCTCAAGATTAACACGCAGTATTAGTAAACGTGACCTAAGACCTCCCAGTAAGTTAAAATTTTTTAAATTTGAAGATATAATATTTATACGCGAGATACACTGATGAGACCGCACTTTTTATGCGTTTAAATAAACAATCGCGGAAATTGTGTTAACAGATGTTTAAAATATGTAGATCGGTAAAATCATACTCCCGGGATCATTATTGAAGCGGAAATTTGACAATACTAAGAAAATATCGGATTAAAATGTAAATTTCTATCCGTACTTCAGAGTAACGATCAATTAAACAAGACAAAGGAAGATCCATGAAAACAATAAAACTGGAGCAGCTCTTGACGTCCGGAGATAAATTTTATTTATACCGGGCAAACAGCTGCAAACTTTTGGTCAGCCAGAACGCAAGACGTAAAATTCATGTTTGTTGTTTTAACCTTTTTGTTTCTATGTTTCTTCCACTTGGACAAGATATTTCTCCGTGTTTATGGTTTGACGGAAGGGTCGGAAGAGTGGTTCTTATATTATTATTCTAACAATGACTAAAAATCGTGTATGTTTATTTACAAATCGAGAACACACAAGACGATCGGGTTAAAAACGTTTTACAATTGTTTTTGCTTAGCGCTCATTTCTAAATATAATTTTCGGTACTTTCGTATTAAATGCACCGCGCTCGCTGACGGCTGCCGCAGCCGGCTCACGTTTTCTTTTTTCTCAAGTCTAACCTAATCAAACCGAGATGAAACTGTTTTGTTTTAACTGAAAAATGATTAAGCTGGTAATCTACGAAATTACCAGTGATTGTTCAGAAGTGACACATAACCTAAAAACTTTGATCATGATTATCTCAGCAACCATGATATTCCGCGGGGAGGGGAAATCATTTCTTTCCCCCGCTGCTCCCTCTCCACTCAACCTTTAATATCAAGATGCAAATTTCAAATAATTTCAAATAAACAACCCCTCAAAATACTGCTTATTCTTTTGTCTGGGTTTGGTTAGGTTAAACTTGCAAAAAAGAATAACGAAGGTTGGCCGTGGCGGCGGTCGGTGAGCGTAGTGCATTTAATACGAAAGTATCTAATTTTCTATTTGAATATATTTTTTTATTAGGAGTTCTGATTTAATTGTCGGCAACGATGATGGTCAAATGGTAGGGAAGTTGCACGCCTCTCATGGGTCAGAATTTTATAATGTTTGAGCTTACGGTGATGGAGAATAATAACATTTAGGAACGATTGTCATTTTCTAGTTAAAGATCACTATACGTATTTTTATTAAACAAATATGATTTCAATCATATTCCGGCGGCTTCTTTTTTGAGCTTATCATATAATTATTACCGCCGCTATAGTTACTTTAGATTAGTTGTCGGCAAACTCGTCATTCAAAAGAGCCAAATATAAACAATACAAAATTGCAATTTATAGAAATAATTAGAATTAAAAGTACACTGTCAATTTTCCTTTGTTAAATATGACTTTTTTTGCAAATGACAAGCCGTGCTGTTATTGCTTTCTATAATTGTGTCTTTTTTCTAGTAGGCTTGCGTTTCAAAACTAATTACTTGTCTTTTTCAAGACAATTCTGTGTCTGTACTAAATATTTTGTGAAAACGCTGCAACCAAAGTGTGGAGAGCCGGGTTTTGTCGAGCTTTTTTTTTCGAAATGGCTACGCTGTTGACCCAGCACGGTCTTAACAGCTTCACCGGACTACTAAGGCGAGTGCTTGCGGCACTCAGCCGATTTTATTTGAGTAACTGGCTCAAGGGTGCACAGCACACCTCGGCTTGGGCTGTTGCCTGATACATGCAATTCGCGACCTATCTGAGCTGACCTAAGCTAACTATACATATATGAGTTGTTGGAGCATATATGTGTACCAAGCATACATACCTCAACAACTCTTATATATATTTCGTATCGGATAATTTACCAAACTATTTCAGTTCGATAAGGGAAAGAAACAAAACCCTTCTACTTTCATGTGTAAGCGTGTATACGTGCACGTGCGTGGGGGTGATATGTGTAATGTTGTTCCAGTGATGTAAGATTTTGTGTCACTGTATCGCGCGAGCAGCGCACTCAAGGCCTCCACGCCGAGGGAACGGATCTAGGCTTGAGCGGCCGCCGAGGGGGGCTTAATTTGGTGTGTGGGAGCCAAATCTACCCCCAGACCACGGTGGCGTGATCTGTGATTACCCGGGCGTGGGCGCGAGCACGCTCTGTTTGGAGAGACAGGCTGGTACTGATCGTTCACTGCCGTTATTTCATCAGGAGGGTTGATAAAAATATGTCACGGACGTCTTCTATGACACGCAACGTTCGGCACGGGTTCGTATTGTGCGGCGGATAGCACTAAAAGACTGGGATGATTCGCGACTTTTTCAAAATAAGTAATCGCAAGTAGATTTACGTATGCCCAGATAGAAGGGATCTCTAGGTCTCTATGGAGATCGAATCTCCGGATGTACCACGGGGCATCGGTCACTCTACGTAAAACACGATTTTGGAGAACCTGCAGCTTATGAAAGTTATCTTTAGACATATGCGCAAAAACGGGGCAGCTATATGTCATCACGGGACGGATACAAGTCTTATACAAAGTGAACTTGTGTCTGAGGGACATCTTACTCTTATGACAAAGCAACGGATGGAGGCGATCCAAGACCATAGCGGCTTTGTTTCGCACTCTGTCTATATGTGAATTGAACTTTAAATGTCTATCTAATGTAACATCGAGATATTTGACCTCTTCGACCCAAGGGATATCGATTCCGTGTTTTGCCGAGCATTATTTTAGATCATCGCAAATTGTAACCAACCACTGGGATAACAGGTACAATATTATCTTCTATACATCTATACATATAATAAAAAAGTAAATCTATCGTGTCTGTACTCTTTAGATTTTCGTAAAAAAAATTGTTGCAGGTGTCTAGATTTAAGTAATAAAATAAATTTCAATCATTTTTAGCAATGTCTGTCTGTCTATTTGTATGAACACGCACCACTGTTAAAGTACTGGGTTTACAATAAAACCTAAATTAAATTAAAAACTAAATAATCTCAGGCACTACTGGTCTGATCTGAATAGTTATTTCAGTATTCGATAGCTCATATATTGAGGAAGACCACAGGCTATATAAGACCAACAGTAGCGGAGCAACAATGTAGAAAGAGTAGTCCGGTGACGCTGTTAAGACTTTAAGTCAGATCGAGAAAAAAAAATGTAGAAAGTTTCAAAATCAGGATCTTTTTTCCTTTTGAGATCTTTCGCTACGTGTTAACCTTAGCTCAAAGTAACTATTGCACGTGGAAGAAGTCACGGGTGGAAGCTAGTAAGATATAAACTTGTTTCATAAATTCGTTCATCATTGACAGTTTTTACTTTCAGACTGTCATTGTATGAGAATTAGTCAGTGAATTGTGATAACTTTCTAGACACTATGTACAGTGTGTTTATATCATACCAGTAATGAAGTTATATACAAAATGATATTTTATATAAACTATAAGTACATATGTTTTTGTTCTCAAGACTAGCGTAAGAATTAACATAGCAATTTGGGATTTTAGGAATTTGGAAACTGACGCTGAAGCGAGGTTTTTGAAATATTTCGACGGAACTAAACGAAGCTAAAGAATGGTAATCAATTCATTATGACAATCACTAAATGAAATGAAATTCAAGGAATGGTCGTAACAAAAAGATTTTGGAGAAAAATCGCATCACGTCTCTCATCAAAGTATAACAGCGTACCCTCTAAGAATACTTATACGAATACTTAAGTACGAGAACAGTAAGTGTTTTCTAAACTGGCGGTCTTTCGAATGACATAAATGATAAATAAAGTGATCCAATCATACACGAGGTTATAGTATATCGTCTAACATTTTTTTTTTTTCCTTTTTGTTTTAGTCTGCAGACTCTTGGTCCGCACCTTTTTTTTGCTTAGATGTAGTTTTTTTTTTTTACGTAAAGATCGTATCCGTGAGCATATATATGTATATATATATATATATATTATTATTAGTAATTTATTAAATATTCACTGTTTAATTATTATTAACTTTTTTTTTAATGGTTTAATGATGTTATTGTTTTTATAGCGCTTGCATTTCCATTCTTTATGGCCATTTTTAGGTTGTAATCCACAATATCCCGTGCCGGAGCGTCCACGGCCCGACGAATGAACCTACTTATCGCGTCGTCAGTAACGTCGGTACAGTAGACACAGGTGTCGGTGTGTCTAGATATTGCCACTATAGCATGTGAAACGCTATCGTGGATTTGTACCCTTCTGCTCTTTGTTTGCAGGATCACCACCGATTTGAAGGTCAGTCCCTGGGATTCATGGACTGTCAGAACGCGCGATCCTTCCCCTACCCCGTAGCCCTTTTTTATCTCATTTTATCGTCTAACATTTACATGGCTAGCTATATCCAGATGCTCATCTGTATATTGAAAGAGTTGTATTTTATAAAGTACCTTGCTCCTCTATCGGTCTAAAGTTTTTGCTCACATAACTCAGTAAAATGTAATAATTATTTATCTAACATATTCAAATATACGAATAAATAAGATTAAAATGTCTGTTTGTAATGTCAAAATAACTTATACAAAAAATAATATTTTGAATTTTTTTCATGTGTGATATGACTAATCTCCAGAATGGTTGGCGCGATTTTAAAAGGACTTTCACTGACAAATATTTGTTATAACGAATAATTTAGACTACTTTCATTTTAGAAAACAAAATATACATACAAAAATCTATACACAAATAAATAAAATAGAAGTCCCTGTTTGTAATTGATACATCTATACTAATATTATAAAGAGGTAAAGTTTGTGACGTTGTGGCGTTGTAGGGGGTAATCTCAGAAACTACTGGTCCGATTTGAACAATTATTTCAGTGTTATATAGCTCATTTATCGAAAATGGTTATAGGCTATATATAATCACGATACGGCCAATAGGAGCGGAGCACTAATGAAGAATGGTTAAAAATAGAGCTATTTTTCCTCTAAAGAGCTTCCGCTGCGTGTTAGCGTTAGCCCAAAGATCTATTCCACGCGAACGAAGTCGCGGGCAGAAGCAAGTTATTGATATAACGTAACTAATACTTTTTTACGCCTTATCCATCCATTAATTATATGAATTGATCACTTTTTTTTCCCGAACTGAGTACGCTATTGATCTAGCAAGGTCTTAACAGTTTCACCGGACTACGGAATGACCACGGAAGAACGGGGTCAACGCGAATCTTACTAAATCTCACGTGGGAGAGAGAAGAAGATTCGGCAAATATCACGTAATTTTTATCAGGCAAAACATAATGTCAAAAAGACGAGATATAATTCAAGGCAATATTATAAAAAAATAAAACAATTTTTTTTTTCTTAATAAATACTTAAAATACAAATTTTGAAAAATCACACGTGAGATTAGAGAGGGAGATAGGTACGAGACAAACCTTACTCCTTGGTAAGGAGGATCAAAAATCTTCAAAAACACATCAATTAATTAATAGATACCCTTTTAACTACTCAACCGATCATTGTAAAGATTGCATATACATCGTCAGAGACAAATGACAGAGCATAGACTACCTTGCAACCAGACAAAATTTACGCGTTCTCGAGGGTTAGGCCAAATTGACGTTAACGAGACCGACGGATAAAGGCTATTAGAGGGTGGGTCAATATTAGGATGATAGTGACGTCTGGCAATGACAGTCCTCATTCTTCATCCACTAAAAACGAATGTAACTATTTATGTTTGGTAAAAATGTATTATGTGACGAGATAAAAAGATCGAGTTTCTTGCCAGTTCTTCTCGATAACTGGGTTGTTTTCCAACCGATGGTAGCTTTGACATTCATAAGCGCCTTTTCCGGGCCTAAATTGACTAAAATATTTTTTGACTCTGATTTTGACGCCGCGAACAAAAGGTAATCTATATATCCTTAGGTTAAAAGCCGTTTGCTGATTATATTCTTAAAAAAAAATTACAATGCTATTTCGTTTTTTATCTTACTGTCAGCTTTTTCGCGTGATTTGTTAATTAAGCAACTATGTTTTGTTCGCGGCATCGCTCACGTGAATGGTAATTTTTGTCATGATAACGTTTTATAAATCGATGAACGCCGGCAGCACTCACGAAAAAACATGACTCATTGTTACGTTCCGCCTGAGCCAAGCGTGCAAGCATGAGCGCGGAACAAGCGATAGACATGCGCGATCGGCCTAAGCATTCGGCTCGTGTAGTCCGGTGAAGCTGTTAAGACCTTGCTGGGTCAATATTGTAGTCACTTTGAAAAAAAAAAAAACGTGTGGCACTCGGGGACTGCCGCGGTAAAGCTATTGCATAGCATTTTTTATTAACTTATGCAATTATAACTATTTATTTATTTTATTTATGCAGTATTTTTTTTCTTTGATATTAATTCAAGTTACACTTTTTGAGCGTGGTGACCGATAAGAAAACATTTTTTTTTCTTTTTTGGGCAAAATATTTTTACTATCTTACAATACATGTAGGTTATTCAGGAATATTAATCATTGAAACTATGGGTTTATGGTAACTGAAATAAGAAACAAAAGTTTGAGACTTGATTGGTGTTAGGTTTTTTCGTTACAGAATTTTTGGATTCGGTCTCCACGCTCAAGACCCGCGATAGAAGCTATGCAATAGCTTAAAAACTTGGCTCGTTTCGCTTATCTCTTCCAATCCATTGGCCAATACGTCCGAGTCGTTTTCACATAAAATTATCGTCCGAAAATAAATTTTGTAGGCAACAATCTTTTTCAGAATGAAAGGTATCCAATATCCTCTTCTGTATCGCTGCCAAAATGAATGCAAATTTTATGTCAATCGGTTGAGTAGTCAAAGCGTAACAAATAAACAAACTCACATTCGCGTCTATAATATTAGGCTAATATAGCAGTAAACGATACGTTCAGTTCCTTGTAATCCAGCAATCGATCAGGCGAAATTCTTTCGTGGAACATGTTCCTTAATCCCCCGATGACAGCGAAACGACGCGGTGGCGTTTGGCAAACGCCTGCGCCTGATTCATTGCGGTCGAGACGCGCGCGCTCGTGCGGTTCCGGACGAATGAAGGGATGACAACCGTGACAGGGAATAAATTGTCAACAATTATTGTTATATTATCCTTCGTGAAGTCTCAAGTATGGGCGGGTGCAACCTTTTTTTCTACTTACCGTTAAGATAAATCTACGTGTGAAAACAATAGACAAACAATAATTGTATTTAAATCTTTTTAATACAATGCAATATGTCCGACTTTAATCATAATATTAGATTATCTACTACAAGCCTCTGCCCGCGACTTCGTTCGTGTTCTCAAAAGGAAAAAACATCCCGATTTTGAAACATTTTTCATCTGTGCTCCGCTCCTATTGGTTTTAGCGTAATTATATATAGCCTATAACCATTCTCGATAATTAAGCTATATAATAACACTGAAAGAATTATTCAAATCGGACCAGTAGTTCCTGGGATTACCCCCTACAACGTACATCACAACGTCACAAACTCACAAACTTTACCTCTTTATAAAATTAGTAGAGACTAGTATAGACTACGTTCGTGTTTACTTTCCTAATATCAGATTACCACTGCTTAAATATAAGCAAATAATATAATTTACGTTAATCGATTATGTTGTATTTATTTTCCAGAAAGAATTACAGTTTTACCATATTCTAAACTCAATATTTGAGTTTCTGATGGGATTCTGGTCTGTCATGCAGTGGATTTTATATTTTACTCATAATCTTCTTTTATTTAACTTTATATTTTGTAAAATTTGTAGTGTTTTACGCAATACAGTCCGATTATTGTGTATGAGTGAAGTGAATGGAAAATAATACCACGCACCATTAATTCTGAGGTAAAACAAAAACTCCCTGGAAAGTTCTAACAAGAGAACCACCATCTTGTTGGAACATTGAAATTATTCACACGACACTTATTGTGTAAAATATGTGGTAATCTCCATTGAAACTAAACATTGACACTGGTAAATGCTTCTGCGGAGCCAAAACAAGAAAAAGAAGAAGATGTAGAACTTAATATTTACAAAATTGACCTAGCATTAATACAAATCTAATAACTAATATTAAATAAAAATAACTTAAAAACTACTGGACGGATTTTTATGCGGTTTTCACTAATAGATCAAGTAATTTATGAGAAATGTTTAGGTATAGTATTTGTCACGGTTTTGGTTATCATCAAAGCGGAACAACGCACATCGGACCCGTTAGTAACCTACAAATTCAGGCATTATATGCATTTCCTACATAGAAAATTTTGTTGCTGAAATCGGTGAAGCTGCTTTTGAGGTATATCCAAATATGCGGACAAAAGAAAAAAAAATACGAATTATCAGCAGAAATTACAGATATGAAAAAAGATTTATTTTAATACTCAAAAGATAGATTTAGACTATCTTTTTTTGTTTAGTATCTTAGGCGCTTTTTATCTAAAAAATAATTATCACAATATTTTCTTTAATACAAAGTTATTATGATTTTAAAAAGTACAATTTTAATAAGTACTACGCGTTCAGTATCTTTGTTCCTCTTTACATAAAAATATTGTCAAAGTAATAAACAATGCAGTCGAAGTCGCGAGAATATTCTGGGGCAATACCAAAAATTAAGATAAATTATTGTAATGAAATCGATTCTTCATAGTTTGAGATTAAAAAAGTTTATAGCGATAGGTATCTTAACTATTCCGAACATACCATACTTTGTATCATAAGAGAGCAGATCAATTATGATAAAAATTTTACTTCCGCCCTACCTGTAACCAATGCTGCCCATTTTTTTATTAACGTGGGGAAATCCCTTATGAATACGTCATCTTCCCGGGGATGGAGTGGGTTATGTCCGACTCACACGGACTAAAACCTCAAGGTGTAACGTCCGCCGCATGGTAGGGGCAGTCAGGGATCGAACCTGCTGCCTAGCTTTAAAAACGACCAATGCTGCCCTACTTGAAATGCGACTCCAGCTACAGCCCTATAGGATTCTCAAGTGCAGTAGCCAAACACGCCAAAATTGCTCGATGACAGGTTTGCAACTTGAGGTTTGTAGTTACGCAAGCGTACTTAAAAAAACCCAACCACAGTGCTATGACTTCATTACGATACTTTACTTCAACGAAACCTTCGACTTTGTTACAAGGATACTTATGCCCATTAACGTTGTATCCAAACACGCTATCCACTAACCCGTCATCGCTTCAAACACAAACCTGAGATAAATCTAGTATAATAACGGTAACGTAATTACACTCACCAGACTGAAAGGATGCGGCGGCGTGTGGGCTGATCGTGGTTCGTGAAGTAATGCTCGTAGGTGTGCTATGTATGATGCGGCTAAACGTAGCGTATCAAGCTTGGACAGCTTCGTATCAGCTGGAACCCATGGCAGGGTTGTCTTCAACCTAATCATACATTACTTCTTTAATAATATATATACGGGTATATCGACGGAAGAAAGCAGAATTGTCGTAACTTGAAAAACCCAACTTTACACCGGAGCCAAAAAACTATTTCGACACTTTTTTTTTATTGTAGTCCTAAAACTAGACAGAAAACCAGGTCGTACCGATGAAAAGTCGAATCATAGAAAAGTGAGACCCAGAATATTCTAAGCGATAGTTTTTTATACAAAAATATGGTAAAAAGTAATTTAGCCCAAAATACAAGTTAAGACATTTCCGATTTCTCCCGTCGGTAGGGAATTTTTCAAATTTGAACAAAAATCCGAGGTCTATAATACCTATACAAAAAAGGTATGGAATTCCTGGCTGAACTTTCCAAACATGTATTGTTTACTTCTGTCGAGATATTTAGAGATATTTCGTGCACCGATTGATGTTGTCAGCCACACCTTTCGGATGAGTACAGAGTAGCGCGAGCACTTCTACTTTGCTGACGTAGTCCGGTGAAGCTGTTAAGACCTTGCTAGGTCAATAGCGTAGTTAGTTCGAGAAAAAAAAAATCTACTTTGCCGCATAAATTAGTGTAGCTATGTTGTTATCTTGTATTATCTTTCTACACTTATTGTGAGACTCACTACGTATAATAAAACAAAGTTTTCTGCCACGTCTGTCTGTCTGCCTGTTCGCGACAAATTCAAAAACTAGTGAACGGGTTTAATACGTCTTTCACCAGTAGATAAATTGATTCATGAGAAAGGTTTAAGTATATAATGTGTCAAGGTTCTTTATATTATCGGAACATCATCCGCCGGACCCGCTAGTATTTAATAAAGCTCTTCCATATAAGTCATCAAAATAAAAGATGGGTTAATAATACATCCATCCAATGGTGATAGAGCCACGCTGAAGCTAATACTGATTTCAGCATGAATGGATTGGTTCGCCCGGAGTAGTACCACTGTCTCATAGAAAACCGACGTGAAGTAGCAGTTTACATTGTTGCGTTTCATTCGGTCAGTAAGAGCGCCGCAAACCCATCTCTCCTTCTTACGCTTGGGGGAGCGTTAGGGAGAGAGGGGTCTCTCCCTAACGCTCCCTCCTCCCCTTCTCGCCTTTCCCCTAAACACAGGCTGGCAACGCACTTGAGACTCCTCTAGTGTCTGTGGATGGTGGTGATCAATTAATATCAGGTGAGCCACCAGTTCATTTGCCTCCTATGACATAAAAAAGCTAAATTTACCTTCGTGAATTGATTATCTGATATAATGATGTACTATGAGAAAAATTTAATATTCACTAATTATTTATCTTGAAATCGTTGCAAAAATGTAGAAATACTCAAGACTAATAATCGAATTTCGATGGATCTCTCTCTTTATTTCTTTACATATATGCCATACTTATGATTTTTAGAGAAACGAACGTACGAACCTGCAGAAAGCCTTCGACAATACACGCATCCTGGCCCTTTCTCGAGCATTAGCTGCATTTCTATGTTGGGGCTCTTGTGAACTTCGTCCTGCGATTTACATAAGTTGTAATCTAATAAAATATTCTAATACTTATTACATAATCACATTTACATTTTGTATTGCATATTATTTTTAATATCAGCAATAATAGAAAAATGCCTTAGTTATTAATTTAATACAAACCATGGAACTAAGAGGACTTTAGGAGAGGATGGCTCTACCATCGTATTGAAAGTATCGTATTTTTTAACTTGTCTACTGCCATCAGTAGTAAAACAAATTTATAATCAAATCAATAATTTAGAGTTTATATTTTAGTATGCGAAATATTGTTTTTTCAATTTACATGGTTCTGTATTGAATAGCTTTATACGCATTATTCATATAACATAACGTTGTTGTAGCGGATGTAATGTTTTTCAAAATCATGTTTGGGGATTAAATTAAACAAACGTACTGATTAATTAAAGCGAGTAATTTCTATGGATCCCAATGCAAAAGCCTAGCCACTAGCATAAGTTTCAATGTTCTTTGGGTATTGCAATATACGAGAAACATATCGGAAGAGTTCATGACGGGCTCTCAACAATATTGGACAATCGTGAGATCAGTGTAGGCTATTTATTACATATGGATGTAAAATAAGTTTTTGTTAACTTTCTTTTTGGCAATCAATATTTCAGATTATTACTGCCATTGTCGCATAGTCAATAATATTATAAGCGTCCTGCAATCATTTCAATATTAAGCATCGTGTGAATCAATATTCTAACAAGATGGTGGATCCCTTGTTAGAACCTTCCAGGGAGTTTTTGTGGCATTTCAGAATTTCATGCTCCGTGGTATTATTTTCCATTCACTTCACTTATGCACAATAAACTAACTATATTACGTAAAACACCACCAAAGTTACATAATATAGAGTCAAATAACACAAGATTATTAATAAATATAAAATCCACTACACGACAGGCAAAATCCCGTGAAAAACTCCAAAATAAGTGGGATATGATAAACTACAATTTACTGATACATTGTATTGATTCAATTAATCATTAAACCGTTGTCTAACAATTCCGTAGGCCCATGCCTTTTATTTATATGGCATCATTGACTCATTATCTAATTCCGAGATTATTTTATTTTTGCAATGATGATTTTTATGGTTTTCACGCTGGAATACTTTACAAAAATTATAAAACATTGTTATTCTTTCTAAAATACATTGTTAATTATGAAGTAAGTACTTCCAATATAATCAAACTTTGAATAAATTGTATCATTAGTTATTCACAAAATGTTTTGTTTATTACAAAATATTAATATTAATTTACATAATATCCCACATTATTTAAAATAATCGCAGTTACTATAATGCTACCAAAATTAAAATGATCACGTTTATATTTAGAGCTAAAATTTTACAAAGATAATGTTTTTTTTTTTCATATAAAAATCGGTAGTTAGAATGTCATCCATAACTTTTCCTACCTGAATTAGACTGAGTATCGTCGAAGAAAAAATCATCATCGTCCGCATCATCGTTACGTTTGTCAACCGGCGGCGATCTGTTTATACGTTTTCTTGGCATTTTTTTTTTAATTATTGCACTAAATTATCACTTCATATTTTTCACTGCACAAAATTATATACGGTTTCAAGAATTTTAAAATTAAACACGATGTTTTATAAGTCAAGGGTGAGTTACCCTCTTGTCTTTTGGCGTGACGATATTCATTTGAGATGCGCCGGCGCAAGGCGGGCGGCATCGTTACCGTATTGGGCGGCGCTTGCTCTCGCCCCTCCCGAACACGCTTCCAAACTATATTTTGACAAATAAACGTTGGTTTTCGTACATAAATAACGGTACGAAATATAGAACTTTGAATGGTTTTCCTCTCGGAATTCAGAGTACGAATTTGATATGATCTCATTAAAAAATAATGTAATCCATAATTGACTATAGAAATTAGAGAATTCAACAGCTTTCTTTGTACATTGAAAGTCAATCAAACCTTGAGACACAGGTTGTGAAGCACATCTGTCAAAAACTATAAGCATTTACCGGCAAATTTTTAACTTGCACGTTATAGCTACCCAGGTGGGCATTAGGTATATTTTTACTTACAATATTTTCCACCAGTGAAAACTCAAATTTATTACGGGATGTAAATCTGTACGCTATCTAAACAACCATAAAGTCAAATACAAATTTAAGTAACATTTGTAGGTGGTAGAGCCATGCTAATGTTATTATTGGTTTCAGCGAGAATAGGTCGACTCGCCCGGAGTGGTACCGCCCTAACAAAAAAACCGACGTGAAGTAACACTGCTTGCATTGTTGCGTTTCTTTCGGTCAGTGAGAACGCCGGAAGCCAACCTCTCTTCCCCTCCCCTCTCCTCTTCTTTCCTCATTCCCCTTTCTCCATTCTCCTCCCAAACACAGGCTGGCAACGCACTTGTAACTCCTCTGGTGTTGCAAGTGTCTATGGACGGCGGTGATCACTTAACATCAGGTGACCCGCCTGTTCGTTTGCCTCCTATAATGTAAAAAAAAAAAAGATTTATATTATTATAAACAAGTGATGCCTATCCAGTCCACTTTACAGAAAGTGCCTTTGTGGTCTTGACCGTAAATGCAATTCGTGTTCAGGTAACCTGCAAAGATAATTTTCAATTTGTACCGAGTTCTGTGCCATTTGTAATGTGATTATGAAGCACGAAGTGTTATCTATATTCTGTAGTTATGTATATAATCTGTAGTTATGTCTGTATATTCCAATTTTTCCTGAGATATAATAGATATCTATTATAAAGGCTACGGGTAACCAATATAACATTAGTTTTTTGTCGTCTGTTTGTATGGCCATACTGAAATCAAAAAGGGCTTGACCGATTTTTATAAAGTCATGCACTTGACGCTTATGTCATTCCTCATATAACAAGCTATAAAAATATCAAATATATTTTTAGAATGCGTGAGATTAACAATGCTAAAATAAGCTTTATTTAAACTCAGGCTAATTGGATTTTATGTACGAGAATAGTTTCGTAATTAATAAGAAAATAAGGATTGTATACTATTTTATTATGATACTACTTAAAACATCTATCTCCTATTGGCTCATAACTGATAACCTTTAATTCCTTATGTAGATTATATTTCACAAACCATAAATGAGATAAAAATAGGTCTACTTTGATACTTTAAACAAAACATTGAGAAGCTAAAGAAATGTTAATTTGATAGAATATAAATATATAATTGAATTACCTGTAAAGCTGTAACGAGGTTAATCCTAAACAATAACGTATAGTTTTAAAAAAAGTGTTGTACCAGTGAAGCTATTAAAACCTTGCTAGGTCAATAGCGTAATCAGTTGGAAAAAAATAATTTGAAGTGTCCTTTTCGTTAGCCATCGTGGATTAATTATTTAAAATTAACTTACCTCACGATTGCTAATGACATAAGATAAATATATTATGATATACAATTATATCGTTTTACAAAATTAGTTATAGAATCGGAAGATTGTGAAGAGATGTGTGTAGCACGTGTAGGGATCTCACAGCTCTTTGTATAAAGTATTATGTGTCACGGAAGTGTGACCTTCGCGGCACTCTGTCAATCTTTTTGTCTCCTTGTCACGGCGCTAATTGCTTTATATTTTTGACATTTCGTATTTAACACAAATATTATATTATCCTTATTCTCATTATATATCTAACTAGCTTATGCTCACGTCTTCGCTCGCGTTAATGTAGATTTGATATATTCCTCGGGTACAGTACTTTTTTCTGGATTATAAATACACTATGTCATTTTCTATGCCTTTGATTTGTGTGCAAAATTTCATGATGATTGGTAGAGTAATTGAAACATGAGAACATAAAGAACAATCTCAAGTGCAGATTTATAATGTTTAGGTTAGCTCAGATAG
>JACEII010000001.1:2351144-2473011 GCA_014332785.1 Antheraea mylitta
GGTAAAAGGTAAAAGTATTACTGACCCTTTTATAACTATTAATTCGCGAATTACGTATATTTTATCTTATTTGCTATACGGAAACATAAGAAAAACAATCGACGGGTAAGAAATTCGAAAAATAATAATTTCATGTAGCTAGAAAAGACCTCTTCCTTCCAAGAAAATCACTATCTGTAAGCCAATCGTTCCAAGAATGAGCAGATTACATAACAGTTATAAATTCTAACTTCTGCAAAATAATGATACGGTATCACTCCTTATATTGTGAAAAGATTATTATTGATTTTAACTAACGTTATTCGGTTTGTTTGAATTACGTTAGAGTATGAAAAAGAATATCAAAATAAACAAATCGATTTCATTACCTAAGTGGCAGTTCGGTGAAGCTGTAAAGACCTTTACAGATCAACAGCGTTTTCATTTCGAAAAAAAAAAACATTACCTAAGTCAAAAGGAAATACAATTTTTATTATATATAAAACCTTGCCAAAAATATACAGATTAGACACCTCAGTAAAAGTATCATTAACTTCGGCCTTATAGACCCTGAATAAAATCGCGCTAATACATAACTGAAGCGAAACAGAAATCCATATTATACTCAAAGTCAGTTGAAATATAATGAAAAACCTTTTAATTGCGCATTCAATTATGATTTTGCTCCTAGTATCAACCCTACATTGTCCAGGTGGCAGATATCAAAGCATTGAATTTACCGCTCCGACGAAAAACGATTCGTTTTAAGCGCCATCCAGCGAGACTTACTGCGATGCGGTACCTACTGTTTTCTCAACAAATATTATTCTTTGCTCCACTTACACGTATATCCAAACTATACATTGATATCGTTGTTTTTTTTTATACAAACATATTGATTAGTATAAATATTTAACTATTATGGTATGTATTAAATGGTACGCTATTCTAATAATAGGAGTTTTTGGCGGGATTTTAGTCTGTCATGTAGTATTTTTATTTTTTATTCATAATCTTGTGTTATTTGACTCTATATTGTGAGAATTTAGTGGTTTTTTACGTAATATAGTTAGTTTATCGTGACTTGACCTTTGACCTAGGAATGATCGATGTTCATCGATATTGAAGAAACATCGATGTTTAGGTGAAAACTTTGATGTTTTGATGTCGATAATATCGACACATCGATGTTTTGCATCGATGTTGACATCGATGTCAATATCGATGTTCTGCTAATATCGCTCATCCCTAAATGTTGTCCCTATGTTTTTTTAATATTGGCGGCATCTTAAATACTTCGGCAATCGGATACAAGTAAAATCGATAGCCAATAATAACCACAGAGTATGAATTATAAAATGTCACATAAACTCCCTTGAAAATTCTATTAAGTAGTTTTTGGTGGAATCTTAGTTTTTCATGTCGTGGATTTTATATTTGATTCATAATCTTGTATTAGTGGACCTCATCTATACTAATATTATAAAGAGGTTAAGTTTGTGACGTGGGTTTGTGACATTGTAGGGGATAATCTCAATAAATACTGGTCCGATTTGAAAAATTCATTCAGTATTATATAGCTCACATTTATCGAGCATCGTTACAGGTTATAGGATATAACATCACGCTAAGACCAATACGAGCAGAGCACCAATAAAAATGTTTAAAAATCGGGGGTTTTTTTCCTTTTGAGAGCTTCCACTGCGTGTTAGCATTAATCCAAAGTAACTATTCCACGCGAGCGAAGTCGCGGGCAAAGGCTAATATTCTATAATATCCGTGCTATTTTACGTAAAACCGTTCAGTTATTGTGCAAAAGCGAAGTGGATAAAAAAGAACACCTACTACAGAGCATAAATTATGAGATACCATAAAAAATCCATGGAAAGTTCTAACAAGGCAGCCATCATCTAGTTACAACATTGACATTTAAATTATCATAACCGACATGACAGCGGCGACCAGTCCGGCATGACAGCGGCGACCAGTGATGGATAAGCTGTTTCTCGGTGGTTGCCGATGTTTTTGAATTATACTACGCGTTACCATCAAGCATAGCACCGTCACTTTGTCGTGCAGCAATAAAAAAATAAAAAACATAAGACACTTGTAACCTCATTACCTACTCGACAATAGCAGTATGTAATAATGAAGTCATCCTAAGACACTTTGTAATAATAAATAAGGACTGGTCAGCCCAGCTCTTAGTCTTCCACGAGATCTCGGAGATCTCCGCGTACGATGAAGTAGCAAACGATCCAAAACAGGGCCCTATTCGTGCGATCGCGAAGTTTCCCGCTATCGCGGCTACCATTCAAAGGATCGCGCGCGCCACCGTCTCGAAATAATAATAATTTTTCTCAATATAAGATAGAGTAAATTCGCGTGTTTATATCTATCTTCCCCTAGAATCGATAAACAATGTCGTTATTTCTATTTTTAGATACCGGCGCCGGCGCCGTTCGTTTAATCTGTAAATTCGATCTTTTCAATTCAGGTGGCCGGCCACGTTGCGGACCCCTCCCTCGTGCGTCACGAGGCAGGGCCCTCACGTTTTACTCCCACACATACGTCGCGTCATCTCGGCAGCATCTTTGCTCGAGATTACCCGGGTGATCACAAAGATGTTGCTATCGCGATACAGTACACACACACATATATTCAGACATGCACCTTTACACAAACTGGTGGAAGGGTTTACTTTTCTTCCCTTATTCGAACTGAATCGAGTAGTTTAGTTTGTTTCTTTCCGATTTACATGTTGTGTTTTTGAATCATGCAATTGTAATTGTATGATTCAAAAATGAACACATGTATAGCTTAGCATAGTTTAACTAGATCAGATCGGGTTATTTCCGGTAACAGCCCAAGCCGAGGTGTGCCGTGCACCCTTGAGCATGTTACTTAAACAAAATCGGCTGAGTGCCTTAAGCGCTCACCTTAGTAGTCCGGTGAAGCTGTGAAGGTCTAGTAAGGCCAATAGCGTAGTCAGTTTGAAAAAAAAAAATTTAATAATAAATTATACATTTGATAATCATATTAGCGATTAGTGTTTGATCCTCTTTATGTTTGGTTGCGAAGTAGGACTAAGTGGATTATTAATCAATGTTTTAAAATTATGTGATTACGGAATTGGGCACATACGAGTATTTGTTTATGAAAAATAAATGATTCTGCAAAAAGACAATCATTATATTGATCTACGCATAGATTTAATATGTACGGCCATACACTAGGTATAACAAATCTATTGTTCAAGGTGTAAAAAAAATAGTACAATTATATAATAGCTACAATAAATACCCTCTCCCTCCCCCACGCCCCAAACACAGGCTGGCAACGCACGTCACTAGCGGCTCCCCTGGGGTTACTAGTGTCTATGGGCGGTGGAGATCACTTAACATCAGGTGACCCACCTGTTCGCTTGCCTCCAATAATGTAAAAACTTTTACGTTACTTAAGAAACCTTTACTTAAGATTGCTAATATAAAAATAACAATGTTTTTGTTTCCATTTAATTGATATATTGCTCAGAATCATCACTTTTCCATATATTTCAAATAATTCTCATTTCATTAATTCAAAAAATAAAATAAAGGAAAATGGTAATACCTACGTTATTTCAATTATTTGACATAAAAAATATATGTAAAAGTACAATGTCAATTAGTATCAAAAGCCCACGTCACGTTTTCTCTGTTATATCTATAAGATATTCAATACATCCATAGAATTCAGTGTTTGTAAAAAAAAATATCATTAAATTTACTGTTTCTTATAATTTAATATGTATTAATCATAAAAATTATCAATGGCTTTATTATTTAAAACACATTCAACCTTTCGCCACAAAGATTACGCTCCTAAATTAAATCTAATTTATCTTTTAGTATAATTACGGAACTATGTTTTAGAGATAATCATATCAATTCACAAAACATTTTTTTAATCCGAAAAAGGTATAACAAAATAGCAAATTCGAATTTTATCTCAAAAGTAGTAATTTCCGTTTCTCATAATGAAGAATGTTTTTAAGAGCAAATAATTATTTTTTCAGTACATTCGTATATCATTTTAATTTAATAAAACCATTTCAATATCATCTGAAAAGAATACGACCGACTATGAATATGAAGAAGAAGAACGCATAATCAATGTGAATAAATTAAAATTATATGATCAAAGTTTTTTCAATTCTAGTCGTCTACTAACTTATAGAAACCGCAATGTCTCTATTGAATATACTTCAGTAAATACGTCGATATAGAAGTGTTCAACATATTACATTAATTTGGTATGACGAAGCAAGAGTCGATGTTTTATTGAAAACCGTTATATATCAAAACAGTTACTACACTCACTAATTTGAGCAAATGGCCATGAGTCTGTGCTACAGTGATGCCATCTTTATGTATTTCACCCCAAATTCATAGTAAAACGGCACAAGCAGAGCATTTTATGGAACACAAAATTAATTAGGGTATTTATTTAAGGGTGATAATTTAAACGGTATCTTTGATGTAAAATAAAAATATACTTGATATATTTTGAAACTCACAACCACGAAAAAAATTGAGCCGTCACGAGACGCCTAGCAGATGTGAAACATCGAAATTGTTGTAATCGAACGAATCTCAAATTCACGAATTCTCAATTATACTATAGGTATGCGACGTCAGTGTGGCAAGAGAAATTACACACAGTCGCTTGCGATGGCCGTCGTCACGTCGTCGCTACGCCAACAATCAGGTTTACCCGCGCCTATATATGTTTCACGTCAAAAACAAAAACAAAAGGAAAATGGGCCAAAATTTTTTTAAACATTGTGAGACTTCATACACCAATCATAAACTCATCAGAATTAGTAGGATTAATTAATTATTGTAAATGTACAATAATTTTAAATGTTCATTTTTTTATAATACCTATAAGAAGTAAACTTAATAAAACTTAAAGTCTAGTATTAAAGTGAAACTTTTTATACGATTGCTTTGAAATTTTGATCTGCAACCTTTTTGTGTTACAAAAGGTGGTGGGGGTAAATAATGTGCCAGGGAGGTTCTTCAAAACAACGGTTTTCGTTCGACCACTGAAGTTAAGCACTATCAAGCACGCTCAGTACATGGAGGGGTGATCGCTTGGGAGCATCACGTGATGTTGGCTTTTCGTTGTTTTTTTTTACTGTAATACAAAAGTTTTACTTCTATCGTATCTTTATTTTGTAATTCATATATTCCACCCACATACATTCTAATTATATTATATTAAGAGATACATGTTAGATCTTTCAAATGAAATGGATAGTTAACAGTAATTTAATCTGTTCAAATCGTCATTTATTGAATAATCGATATTAAAAAGAAATCATGATAAAGTTGTATTTTTATATAATGCCAGGACGCTTTTCTAAATACTCACGATCATACAATTTGTTGATTCTAGTTTTAGTGACATAATATCGCAACAATTATCTAACTTAAATCCACTGAATTCAATGATCGGATACTTCAGGAAAATTATGCTCATTTTGCGAATACTGATACAATCTCTATCCTGATTAATTACTTAAAAATCATTATCAGAATATTAATACCGAGTGGAAGAAAATTTCCTGATGAGTTACCACCCTTTATTAGTATATTAGACAAATAATAAGCGTTCCATTATTAGTAATAGTTAAGTGTTGAAGTATTACGTTATTTAGGCCGATAAAAATTCGGCGTATTTTATATTAAAAATTAAAATACTAAGGTAGAATAACACCATGCCTAAGGTAATTTAAAATGAAACATCTGGTAACATTACTGTTTTGCAATCTCTGCTAGAAGTATTATTATTCTGTGGTTGCAATGTTTATCTTTCAGTTTGATAATGTAATAATTTGTAATATAAATTATTTCCTGGTAAATGTGATTAAAAATGTATAATCGAAGTCAACAAAAAATACAAATAAAATAAGTTGTATACGTAATTATCATTAAATTATACGTAAATTGTACAAGGATTCGCAGTATAAAAAATTGTCCAAGAAACAATAATGCTGCCGGGAATTGGGGTTTTCGGGACTGGCGCAATTGCTAAAGTTTTAGTGCCATTTCTGAGAGAGAAGGGGTTCCCAGTGGAAGCCATATGGGGAATAAATCTTCAGGAGGCCGAAGCCGCTGCAAAGGAGCTAAAAATACCGTTCTTCACGAATAAAATTGACGATGTGTTATTGAAAAAAAATGTGAGCTTAGTTTTTATAGTATGTGCGCCAAATCTGCACGCACAGATATCTGTGAAAGCGCTCGGTATAGGTAAGCATGTAGTATGTGATAAGCCAGCTGGGTTGTGCCAGGCAGAAGCTTTAAAAATGGTACGTGCTGCTCAATATTATCCAACTCTTATTTCCATTGTTAACCATTCATTAAGATTCTTGCCTGCATTTAGTCATATGAGAAAATGTATTCAAGAAGGTTATCTTGGCAATGCTGATGAACTGACCTTAATAGATGTGAGAGTACAAATGGGACCATTATTAGGTGATACATATAATTGGCTGTGTGATGATACAATGGGTGGAGGAACCCTTACATTAGTCGGTAGCCATGTAATAGATCTGGTGTCATTTCTCACTGGACAAAGAGTTGTTAAAGTTCATGGTGTATTAAGAACATTTGTGGAAGAAACACCAAAAGTAAACGGGATTAGGAGAATTACAGCACCAGATTTCTGTACTTTCCAATTACAAATGGATAAAGGTTTACTTGTAACAGCTACACTTAATAATCATTTACCTGGTCCTTGTTTTAACCAAGAAATTTACGTTTGCAGTAAAAAAGGCTATTTAGTTGTCCGAGGGGGTGATTTACATGGTAAATTACACAAGAGTAACTCCACAAAGAACTTTCAAGAAGAGGAAGGAAAAAGACATGACAAGGAAGATGTAATTTATGTAGATATAGAGGATTTAAGTTGTGCGTCTAGTGTTGTTCCCAAACCATACATAAAAGGACTGTGTAAAATGATTAGTGCATTGAAAGAGGCTTTTTTGCCAGTTCGCGAACAAATGGACTGGTTTAAAGAGCCTGTGAAGGCAGCTGCTACATTTGAAGATGGGCAACGAGTACAAGCAACCATGGAAGCACTGAGACAGTCCAATGAAGATGGTTGCTGGATTTCTGTTCAGTTGTTAACAGAGCCCCCAGATCCAAATCCAGCTCTATCAGCTGCAGTGAGACGTACTGCCATATCTCTACAATAGTTATAAATTGTAGTTTTAATTATATTTAATATGCCATCTTTATGTACCTTTGTTTTATGTTAGCTTATTTGCATATTATAGAATATTAAACAGACCTGTATTGTGTTCTGATATTAAGCTATTTTTAAAACTTATTTTTATTATAACAATATATAATACGTTCAAAGTTCAAAGGGCATATTGTAATAAGTTCTGAAAAAAAAATTCCGAAATATAGTGTATACAAAGTCATTAAATTCATGGAAAGTTGAGTACCTGCTGATAAATTTGTTAAACAGTATTTGACAGTCATAAAATTTTGTAAAATATTTATCAAATTTTCTTTTTAAGGCCGATTGCAGTATGAATGTGTTTATACATTTCACTTACAAAATTTAAATAGGTTAATTAAATCATAAAGATTATTTGTATGTATTTTCTCTAAGTTTCTAATCTTCTAATGCTGATGTATGTTATTGAATGTTTTGTGTGCAAATTAGAAATAAGGTCACCTATATTTAATGATTCTATGCTTGTTGGTGGAAATCTCACACATCTAAAATTTAAGACTTCGTAAATGTTTTCATATCTTATATTTTCGTGACTCTATTAGGTAATTTTTGAGTATTACATTATTTAAAATCTGTGATTATATGTCTGATCAAACTTCCATGACTTATAAAGTATTACTTACCTTTAGTTACATGTTCTTTGCTTTTTAAAGAATACAATGTATCCCCAACATTAATTAGTAAGACACCTATTTTTACCTTTTTTTTTTCAAATTGACAGTTAACCAATTATAGTGCCATTATTTATATGTAAAAATTAGTAGGTCCTACTAATTTATGAACCTACTTTCTGAAAAGTTAAATAGTATTCACAACCATATAGGTGTCAACAATTACTGTATTCTTATTCTTAACCTGGTTCAAATAAGTGATAAAAAGGCTATGTATGCTCTCAGAATGTGAGCGAGTACTTTCAAAAAACTCAGATGACATTTGAACAGAGTAATTCATAAAATGTTTTATCTATGGTAATTCTATGAAGCTTTAATTTCTATATTCAAGTGAATTGTCCATCTTAATTTATTTAATATATATTGATAGCATAATTATTTACTTCAGTACATTCACCTTCATTCACATGTACCTTATAATATGTGGAACATCTGTAGTTAACCTTGTTGTAAATAAGTATTTGTATATTACTAAACAATGTAGGTCCTTTATAAAGTAATAAATGCATTGTAATAAACTTTGATAATTATTAATTCTGTAGAATATATTATGTACAAATATAGAATTTTAAAAATTAAGAAACTGCAAGAGATATGTTTACATATGCTATATGTAAAATAGAATTACCATTAGTTACTGTGGATTATAAAATGTTATGGTGGTTTAACTAGTGGAATGTCGATTACATGTTCTAACCACAGTAAAAACATTTTTTTTATTAACTTACTAATATTCATTTATATTGGTAACATATAAGATGACAATGAAGGAAAACATTGAGAGAATGTGATCTTAGAACTGTTCTTACAGTGAAAACTATTCTTATCACCATATGGGCCAAAAATATAGAACTGCATATTTCTTAGAGTTTGATATTTAATGTCTGGGGCTGGTGTGGTGCTTATTCCCATACATTCCCTTAGGAAGAGGTTGAGGTCTATGGCTGTGCACAGCATGATGCGATGTTAAATATGTTAACAATGTATTGTAAATAGCAAAATGAATTCTAATTTTAAAGAGATAAAACAATAATTGCCTCGGTAGCTCTCTCAGTGGACAAAGGTTATATCACGATGCTAGACTTTATGGTAATAAATAATAGAATAACTAGATTACTTTTCATTAATCATATCTTCAAATTTTAAAATCCACCACAACTCTACAGACATCTTAGCCCACTCGAGTTCAAGAAATGTTTTTAGGTTTAGGGTTTACTTTTCATCAGTATGTTTTATTGAAGTTTTCATTTTATAGCATAAAAATAACTCAAATTTAGTAAACTTGTTGGTTGTGCAAACTACACCAATATGCTTAATTTTTTTTCTATCATCTCCTTTCAATAATCTCATTCTTCTGATGAATTTTAGAAAGGAAAACAATTATTTTTAAAAAAGTATTTATAGTGGTCAAAAGGGTAGCACTGTCAAAAATTATTATTATTAAATCTTGTTTTTTTCTGTTACCTATATACAAGTGAGTTACTCTGATATAACCAGAATTCATATCATATATTTATTCAGTAAATATATTTCTATTCAGATAAGACAATGAGTTCAGAGGATTAAATTCTTATATATTCAGTGATAACTGACTACTCGCATGGAATTTTTAGGTTAGATTACAGAATGGAGCAAATGATGCAATAATTTAGTAACTTTATTAAACGTTTTATATATGAAATAAAAGAGTAAATGCTGTAACATATTATAATAAGAAATGCAACGGATATAACATCAATACATCACCCAATGTATTACACAATCACAACTTGTTCATACACTACGACTACTAAATTATAACTAATAACCGGAATCACTCAAATGTAAAGCTACCACTAAATTTAGTTTTCAATTTTCGCCAGTATGTCAGATTCTCGGAAAAGATGGTATTCCTTTTCATCATTTTCTAAGGAAACCTTGGTGCCGCCATATTCTGGAAGTAAGACTCTGTCGCCAACCTTGACTAGGACAGGGATAAATTCGCCGTTTTCTTTTCTGGAACCCGGTCCAACGGCTACAACTTCACCATGGAGCACCTTTGATTGCGCCTTCTCGGGAATCACGATGCCGCCCGCTGTTTTCGTAATGGCTTCGGCTCTCTTGATGAGCACACGGTCCAACAAAGGGATCAGTCGTTTTACAGCGTTAGCCATTTTGTTATATCTTTATTTCAGGTACGAAGTGAAACAAATGAGATGCTTGCTCGTTTTCTCAGTCTAGAATATTCGAAGCCCGGCGACAATCAAGCGAACTTTTTTCGAGATTGTCAAAAGTGGACCGAATCCATGCGTTTATAATGTTACCATTTTTTATAAAAAAAAAGATTACATTATTCGTAATTTGTTTCATAATATTTTTTTAAAGAAAAAGTATTATTATAAAACAAGCTACTTTATAAACACATAATAATTGTACATACATACATACATATTTGAAACAAAAAATGTTTTAGTTTTTAGAGACATCTACTGTGGAATAGCGTAACAAGGTACTCCATAGTATTTTTTATTTACATACAATAGATACATCTTTCAATTGGTGACTATAGATGGTATTAAGTGTCTAATCAAACACGTACTTTCATAATAATTAATCTGTATATTTTTATTTATACTTGATTTGAAAATTTATAGGAAATACTTTTATAAATTTATATAATGCCTCATCTTTTCGCTTTTAAATTTTACAAGTAATTTTATAACAGTGTATTAAAATATAGAATCACCAATTTTAATCAACACATACCGTAAGCGTTTAAAAAATTAAATTAAAACCCTCCATGGTTTAAATATTTTTTTAGATCTAGTGTAATTTGTTTTACAGCTATTCAGTTCGATAGAAACGTGGTAAATTTTATATAAAACTATGAATAATTATTTTATCGTTTAGATTGTATGAAATTACGCGACAAATTTTCAGCTTTTCTTCGAACGTCGTCCAATTATTCGCTCTAACTCATTATATGTTTTAAAAAGAAAAAATAGGTTACATAATTACTTTATAACAAACACAGTGAATTAATAAAAAATATGGTAAAAATGTGGTATATAATTAGATTTTTAATGACAACTAAAAACTTGAAAATCTGTTAGTTTACTGCACTAATATTATTTGGGTATGGTCCACGACTTTTCTTGTATTATAATTAATTGATGTATAGTGTGCTTGTCTTTGTTTTTTTGTTAGCTCCTCATATACATATGATGGAAGTTTACCTTTATGCTCGCATCATGTAAGTAATATTAAATATATTTTTATATATTTTTTATATTGGACGTCTTAGACACTGCACTCTTATCTAAAATTGTCCATGATATTTTCAATACATAAGCATAACAAAAGATTAAATTTTGTAAGCAAAGTCTATTTTTACTTAACTATTTTTCTCCTGTACATAAATACATTATCCATATAATAAACAACGTAGATAAAGTCGCGGGTATAGTTAGACATTACAAATTTGTACGCATCTAATATTCAACTTTATATGAAAAAATACATTTTCGTGAATTTATCTACAAATCACACTAAATTAACTCGAAAGTTTACAATCAAACTTAACATACTTAAAAGTCTTATGTTGTGGAACAGAACAAAGGATACTTTCTTTTTTCCCTCAACCAAAAAGGGCGGCAATGGTTAGTGTGTAACAAAAATTTAAATTTAATTAATTCTAAGATACATTGGATACATGAAATATTACTGAATCCATTTGAATTATTTCGAGTTATTATTATGCACTGAATAAAATACAACCTATTTATTCTATTTAGTAGTAGATGGTAGAGCGCTGAAGCTATTTACGGGTTTCAGTATAAATGAGTCTGCTCGTCCGGTGTAGTACCACCCTTTCACAGAAAATCGACGTGAAGTAACAGTACTTGAATTGTTGCGTTTCATTCCCCTCTCCCTTTCCCCAAATACAGGCTGGCAACGCACTTGCAACCCCCCTGGTGTTGCTAGTGTCTATGGACGGCGGTGATCTCTTAACATCAGGTGACCCGCCTGTTCGTTTGCCTCTTATGATATAAAAAAAGATCATTTTCTTATAAAACACGCAATTCTCATAAAACATTAAACAATATCATCTGATCGAAAAAGTGTTGCAATTTTAAAGACTTGGCAGAGACTGAACAGTTCAGTACATCTTCCTCCGCTATCTGTCAACCAAATTTCTTTATTTTTCTTTTGTTTAGTGGATATTGACGAAGTTTTCCTTGATCTTGAAACTTGAAAAAATAATGAATTTCAGTCAATTAACGAGCATTAGTGACTATAAAATACAACAGTGTGTTACGGTAGTTTCTTTCGGCGAATATATAAAGGTTGTTTAAAATTGTTGGAAAGTAAAACAGCGTGGGTAGCAGCCCTAGCGTAGTGCGTTGTTCGTCGCTCTGTCGCCACTGTTGCCTTACCTCGTATGGAATGTGCGCCGGCGCCGGCTAGTCTCGGACACACCTGCGCGCCACCAACTTTACACAATCACGCCGAGCCACCTACACATTAGTAATAATGTATGAGCAATGAATATGCAGAGATGACAATGTATATAAACTGTTATTAAAGGCATATTATTTCTGCATTCTTAATACGCACAATCAATGTATAACAATATTCTACTGAGATCGTGGGAGTAGAGTACAGTTATTTCTTTCTTTAAATACTTTCTAATTGTGCACATATTATTCATACTCACTGTTATAATAATATTATGAACTAGCTGATACCCGCGACTTCATCTGTGATGTTTATTATCACAGCAATACATTATATTTACAAAAAAAACGTAACAGAATATACTTTGCTAACAAAATTTCTATATAAACTATGTTATCCGTTTACTGTCCCCCACCCACGCATGCTCACCACACTGCTTGCCCCACTACTGCGTGCTTATAAAAAACGTAGTTTTTTAAATTTTATAGTGAATTAATATATTCTGGTAAGTTTCTTTTCAGATAAAGATTAAGTGTCTAAAAATTAATAAATAATTATCGAAATCTATCCAATACTTTTGCAGTGCTCTTTTACATTTTCTTATATTGTTGAAATGTCTAGCAAAGACTCATTGTGACATTTATAATTTTGGAGTAAAAATTGAGCACCCTGAAACATTGTATTATTCTTACTTGTTAAATTATGTTCGTAAAAAAATCAGTCTACATTGTAATTTTGTCAAGTACTACTGCCAGTGTGTCCGGTGGGTTTTCCCATTGGCAACGATCTCAGGGATTGTCATTTTTAACTCTCTTAGAGGGTGAATTATCCGAAATCCTTTTCTTTTCTACGCTATATAAATAGCTTCAGTGTGAAATGTAATGCTTCTAGATGCAACAGTTTAAGTTGTGGGCTGTCCGTCAGCACGTGTTAAGAAGTTTATAAAATACATACTAGCTTTTATTTGCGGCATCTCTTGCATTAATTTAGATCTGAAATATGCCTGGGGATAATACTGTTTGAAGTGAAACTTAGACTTTGATATGGAAGGACTTTGAAAATCTGATCGCCAACCTATTTGTGTGACGAAACGTGGTGAGGGTAGACATTTTGTCGGGTTGTGTTTAAAACACCGATTCTCATCCGATCACCGAAATTAAGCGACGTCGAGTGCAGTCAGTACTTGAATGGATGACCACCTGGGAAAATCGCGTGACGTTGACTTTTTGTTTTAATCTTTTAATTAAATTGTTTCCGTGTAATAAAAAAAGATCACTTCTATCATGTGTCCTATTTCTTTTTCTAGATGAGAGTTACCCTATGTACTTTTCTGTACTGCTAACAATGTTTGAGTTTCTGAAGGTGGTAGATCCACGCTGAAGCTATAACTGGTGTCAGCATGAATGGGTCGGCTCGCCCGGGGTAGCACCACCCTCTCACAGAAAACTGACGTGAAGTAACAGTGCTTGCATTATTGCGTTTCGTTTGGTCTGTGAGAACGCCGGAGGCCCAGTTCCCCCTTTCCGTTCCCTCACTCCCTGTTTCCCCTTCTACCACCCCCTTCCTAACCAATACAGGCTGACAACGCACTAGCGACTCCTTTGGTGTTGCTGGTGTCTATGGACGGTGATGATCACTTAACATCAGGTAACCCACCTGTTCGTGTGCCACCTATATTATAAAAAAAATGTACGTATATGCAAAATTTCGTGTTGAGCGGTTGAGGAATTAGAGCGAGAAACCGTAACAAACAAACTCAATTTCGAATTTATAATATTAGGATAATTTTATAAAGTTTGACATCTATTTTTTAAAGCACTGGTACTGATTATTATGATATTATAATATTGTTTAAAAATACCATCAATTCATAAGCCAGGATATTTTTATAAAACGTATGATATATATGACACGTGGCAACCCTACATCACGTATTTGTATCTTGAATCGTAATGTGAGTTGCCACATCTTTTATTATATTATGTTCTATTAAAAATCCGCTCACACAAAAGTTGTGCGCCTATCGCGATTTATAGCCAATACGGTGTTTGACGGCAACATAAAAGAGGCCCGTCGCCGAGTCGTTGCCATTGTCCGGTGAATTCGACAACTCTTGAATACAAAACTAATGCTCAATCACATTCTTGCCATATTATTATGGGTTATTAATAAAATTCAATCATACTGAATAATTTATGATGTACGTGATTGATCATCACAAGATATTTTAATAGCTACTTGCAAACGGGTGACTTGTTTTTTATTTACCTTTTATGTACAGTTACATGATAAAAACTAACAGAACTTAAAACAAATAAAACAAAACTTAAAGATTTCTTTAGATTTATTATATAATAGAGTAATTGCTATTTTTGTCACTTTATTTTTTCATCAAAGACAAACAAAGCACCTTTAAAAATATAAATAATATAAATAAATTTATTATACCATGTGAAAGGTTAGACACTCGCAGTATTCTAGGATATGATACTTCATCGTTACATTTAACATATAAAATAATAATACAAAACAAATACTAATAGACAACAAAGAAAAAATAAGTTAAAGTTTGTTCTAAGATTATAAAAAATTAGAGTTAAAAACGTGTGAATAAAATAATAAACCTAAGTGCAATCACCGGTGCCAAAAGCTACAATGGGTGACCTGGAGCTAATAACTTTCGATAGTAAAACGAACAATAAACCATTTGGTTTTGGTCCTGATGTTTCCACGTTCCCTTTCAAAGGATAGTGAAATCATCCGACGGTCATTGACACTGTACTTTAACATAGACGCGTAGAGGATTGGATTATAATTTTTGTATTTTTCTAGATAATTAGGTCAAATATTAAGTAGATATTTTTTACTGATTTAGAACTAGAATCGAGTGTAGTTTGTCCTCCAGAGATATTGCTACTGTCTAAACAGTCACCTGGTATACATGAACAGAGGGTGGATCTATCAATTATTTTTCTGATAGCTGATTGAGTTCATTACGGGTACGCGACTCCGGACTGTTTCAGCTGCTAATGTCACATTACTTTCCGTAACAGAAGTATCCTAGTTCTCTTTCCTTAACTCTTACCTTGTTGGGCTTATAGGAGAAACAATCTCAACTTTCTCCGTGATGGTAGCAGTCAGCTTTTAAAATCGCTGCTATCCACAATCGTCAGACACCAAGATCTAGTCTCTGAATAGATAGAAAATTGGTAATAAACCCCTTAACGGTGCATCCGCTAAAACATGAGCCAGCTACCTGCGATCATACTAACATCATATGACTAATTTATCTTTCCTGTGGGTCCTGCTGGGAAGGAGAAGAAGATGGTATTGGTGCTGGGTAAGCCCGTGTTACAATAAACTAATTATAATAAATAGTAGGTAATATACATAGATTAAACAATGGTGCAGATTGTTATTTTATTTTAAATTTATATTAGGACTAACCTCTGCCCGCGACTTCGTTCGCGTGGAATAGATACTGTGGGCTAACGTTAACACGCAGCAGGGAGCTCTCAAGATAAAAAAAAACGATTTTTAAACGTTCTTCATTGGTGCTCCGCTCCTATTGGTCTTAGCGTAATGATATATAGCCTATAACCATTCTCGATAAATAAACTATATAACATTGAAAGAATTTTTCAAATCGGAACAGTAGTTCCTGAGATTACCCCTACAACATTACAAACTCACAAACTTTACCTCTTTATAATATTAGTATAGATATAATAACGATTTTATTAGTATTCAAGTATTAGAAGTATTAGTATTCAAATATTAGATTGTTATAATGATCAATATACTGAAGTGAAGTGAAGTGAAGCGTGAAGTAAATAATATCTTGGAATCAACCATTTTATCGAAAGTATTCTTCGACGACCACAATAAAATATTTCACAGGCAATTATTTCAAAAGAATTTAAAGCGAATTTCTGAATGAAAAGGTTATCTTAAAACGTTTTTGTGTGTCTGGAAAACCATAATAAAGCCGTGATCGCGTTCACACGCCAAACCATACAGCCTTATTTCGCAAAATACTCACGTGTTCATTCGTACGTTCAGCATATTTTATAAAGTTTAGGGACTTTTTTTTTTCTCGATCTGACTACGCTTGACCTAGCAAGGTACTTAACAGCTTTCTCAAGTGAAATGCATTTAATTATCTTCTGCTATATATTAATAACATTTGTACTTTGCAGCTGTTCTCGTATCACGCTGAAATTGCTGGTTATATTCTAATCATTTTTTTAGGATTACTTCTTAGGCACTAGATCCTTATCTAAAAAATGATCACGATATCTTCATTTAATGGAAAGTATTACAGTTTTAAGAAATTTCGATTTTCGTAAGCACTATAAAAGCCTAAAGAAATTTTGTATGCATTTATGTTTTCAATTTTTTTGATGTTTTGTTTTGTAGATATATTGTAGACATTGTTAAGATAATTAATAACACAGATATGAAATAAATTGATATAGTATTTTTTTCATAAAATTTAATTTTTTAAATTTTAATTTCGTGCCCTTCACACTCTATGTTTCTATGATCCTATTTTGTATATTTCTTCTTACTTCTCGTTCTATTAAAATACAATTTGATATCAACAAATATAGGGTGAGAAATGAAGAAAAAATACTATATATAAAATTAGCAATAAATAGGTTCCTATATCTATTAATACAACTTCATTGAATTAAAACAATAGTTTGCCTTAAGAACTATAATAAATTACAGTTATTTATTTTAGATACTTTGACAATTAAGACAGACCGTTACGTCAATACTATTTCTATAATATATAACTTTTTTTTTATGTTTTAGTCTGCAGACTCTTGGTCCGCACCTTTTTTTTTGCTTAGATGTAGTTTTTTCTTTTTTTTTTTACGTAAAAATCGTATCCGTGAGCATATATATGTATAATTAGTAATTTATTAAATATTCACTATTTAGTTATTATTAACTTTTTTTTAATGGTTTAATGATGTTATTGTTTTTATAGCGCTTGCATTTCCATTCTTTATGGCCATTTTTAGATTGTAATCCACAATATCCCGTGCCGGAGCGTCCACGGCCCGACGAATGAATCTACTTATCGCGTCGTCAGTAACGTCGGTACAGTAGACACAGGTGTCGGTGTGTCTAGATATTGCCACTATAGCATGTGAAACGCTATCGTGGATTTGTACCCTTCTGCTCTATGTTTGCAGGATCACCACCGATTTGAAGGTCAGTCCCTGGGATTCATGGACTGTCAGAACGCGCGATCCTTCCCCTACCCCATAGCCCTTTTTTATCAGGGCTTTTTTCTCCTCCTGTGTGTGTACCAGGAAGAGAGTATCGGGAGTGTTTGAGGGTATTCGTTCGCCCTGATAGCCCCTGATGCTTAGAGATCTTACTATCGGTTTCGGTGAATATATACCGTCGTATACTTGACTCAGTGCATAGGCTACATCCATCGGGTTCCTGTAAGTGCAGGTGAGCTGTTTGTTAATACTGGCTACGGCCGTTGGTCTGGTATATGCCATCCGAAATAAATTTTCCCGGTCGATGTAGGGTAGTTGGTTGATATCTCCAATGAGGAGAATTTCGCTTGCTTCCGCTAACCGACCGGCAGTCAGGATTGCTCCGAAATGGTTCATGAGAGCCTCATCCACGATTAGCCTTGGACGTTTATCATGCTCTCTGAAACCATTTACTAATATGGACGCCATGGTGCGCGCATGCTTTTATGCTTTTTTGCCGTGTGCCTGCACCAGTTTCTCCTGTAGATCTTTTGCCGCTTCGGTTGTGGTAGTCGCTACAGCGTCCCTCTCCACATTGAAGTTTTTAATCAACCACGTAGTCTTTCCACAGCCGGGAACGCCGTTCGTCCATCTGACCTTAGGTGTCGCTTTAGTGCTTTCCACTACTACTGGATTTAGAACCCTCGAGGTAGTTTTTACCCTATCGAGTATTTTTTCCTCCAGCATGATTCTTGTGCACCGAGCGACTACTACTATTGGATCCTCCGGGGGCGTTTCGAACATTTGAGGCTGAGGTGCTTCCCCTGTCTCGTTCTCTTTCCTTAGTACGAAACCACTGGTGGAATTGTAGGCGGTCATGTAGCTGCCCGTCATTACTCCTGCTATGACTTGGGCACAGTCGTTGTTGTAGATAGCCGCCTCCGCTTCCTCTCATCTAGCATCTCTCAAGGCCACGATTTCCAGATGGTGGGCCTCTAGGATTTGTCTACACGTAAGTGTATTGACTTTAATCGTGGCTTCGAGTATGGCTTTGAATTCGAGTATAGCATTTTCCATGTGATCCAGTGGTCTTGTGACAGGAATTTGAATAGGTGGGATGACTTGCAACATGTCCGATCTGGTTTTCTGTGGCAGTGGTTTGGATTTAGCCTTTACAGCTCTACTTCGAAGACGGTCTATTGCTTCCTGCTGTTTATTACTAGTGTATTTATCAGATTGAGATATGATCATCTGTGTTATTTCTGAAGATAGTTGTTTCTGCGGTTTACCTTCTCCTAATGTTTTTGTGGCCTCTGCTCGTTCGGCTGTTATTTTTGCCTGTAATCGTTCGGCTCCGCTTGGTTCGACGTATCCGAGATCGAAAGTTGGTGTCCCTGTATTGTAGGTAGGGTTTTTACCTGGAGACGTTTCGTGTAACAAGAAGTCCAGCGCCTCTGTTCTCGTAGGCAACTATCTCGTGATACATCGATGCGCTTATGCAGCCCAGTAAGTCGGCTACCTCCCCCTTCTCATATGCGACTGCCATAGCGTCGACGCTGATCCTGCGAGACGTTATGTGTTCGCATAATCCCACGTCACCGATTCGGGATAGCAATATACTTGCCCGTGAAAATGGCGTTTTGTTATCCCATGCAAGCAGTGCTATAATCTTGTTTTTGATTCGCACTAGCCTGCATGTGAAACCCGCTACCATGGTCACGGGCAAAGCGTCAAAGGCTTTTCGCTTCATTGCTATTCTAGATGTGCTCCCGTTTATCAGCTTGGCGAGAACGGGCGAGATCGCAATGCGGTTTCGGGGACTTACTGTGCAGAAGCTTATACCAAGAGTCTCATAGTTATTATCCATGAAGAGTGCCACCCCCCGGGTTCTAATACCTGGTACCCCTCTATCGCCGTGTGCCAGTAGTTGACCCACTGACAAGTATTGCGTAAGTTGGGGCCCGAGTATGGGATTAGAGTTTTGGTTCGATACTGTGGGCATCTGTAGAGGGTGCGCCGGAGTGCAGTTTTTGTTTGCTTTGGTCGCGATTTGGAATATTTTCTCCGCGAATTGGAGGAATGTGGGCCTGCTATCCTTATCTGCTAGGATGGCATGCAGGTTTGGCAGGTCAAGAGACATGTCCAATTGTGTTTGGAGATCCTGCCTAGCGGCCGAAAACCTTGGGCATTCGAGTAGTAAGTGCCACACTGTCTCTCTCTTGTGGGTCACACACACAGCTTGGGTCGTCCTTTAGCTTAAATCTATGGAGATATTCTGCTATTCCTCCATGTCCTGTCAACATCTGCACGTGAGTAGCGGACCACTTCACTTTTCTCGTCAACCGGTAAGCTTTAGCTATGTCCGGAAGGAGGGTCTTCGTGATCGCGCCTGTGGTGGAGGAGTTGTATCGGTCCTGCTATATCTGAACTGACTCCTCCCTGATTTTTCTTTTGACATATGATACTGGGATCTTGTAGTAGTCGTGAGGTGCGCCTTTAAGCGCTGCCGATTTCGCAAGCTCATCTGCTCGCTCATTCCCGGCAATCCCGACGTGAGCCCTTAGCCAGAATAGTTGAATATCTCTGTCAGTTATATCTGTCATGACATCTGTCATAATATATAACTTAACTAATACTATAATATATTAAAATGTAAAAAAGGTAACTATTTATTATACAAAATATTTTTAAAGTATATAAATAACAAAATTGTAACATTAGAAAATGATAATTATTATACTACCGGTTCTATGATCACCGATATAACAAAATAAATATTGATTAAAAAGGTAATCCATAAGTATTAGTAGGAACCATGGACACCTTACAGTAAAAAGTAGCGATAATAGCCCATACACGGATGTTTAAAGCGTACAAAATAACACAACAAACACAAAACACTGAACTCTGTATGGCCGTATATAAATTCCACCAATCACAGAATTACAATCGAACTTTATAAAAATGCTCTATCTCCGTCGCAATAGAGTTGAAATTGTATTATATTGATAGTAAATATAAAGCTTGTTTAAGAATTCGTGGTCGGTTCTCACGACTGAACACAGGTGCGCATCCGCTATCTCGGTTCGCTCTGAGCCAGATTTGAATCCGCCTAGTGATGTGTTCTAATTATAATGCCGAAACAATGTGACGGGACAGACGCAGTAAAGGCACGATGTCTCTAGAGGACAAAACGTGAGGTTTCATACAGTATTTAAAATTTATATAGATAATAACTAATTATAGTAATTCATTTATAAATATATCTGTATTAAAATAGTAATAAATCCTTATATCTAACTTTTTTTATATCGTAGGAGGTAAACGAACAGGTGGGTCACCTGGTGATTAGCAGCGTCCATAGACACTCGCAACACTAGGAGCGTCGCGAGTGCGTTGGCAGCCTGTGTTTGGGGGAACGGGAATGGGGAGAGGGTAGAGGGAGGGGAGGGGGTTATCCCGCGCTCTCACTGACTGATGCAAGCACTGTTACTTCACGTCGGTGTTTCTGTGAGTACCCTGGGCGAGTCGACCCATTAATGCTGAAACTAGTAATAGCTTCAGCGTGGCTCTACCACCTACAAGATCTATCTGTGTATCTATCTACAATGTAACTTCTTAATAATGAATTTCAAGGGACCGAGCATTCTTATTCGTTATAAAGAGTCTTTTTTCTACGGAAAGAAGAGAACAAATAGATCGTTTTGTGGTAAACCAACTCTTTTATTGCATATGTATTTGTCAGGATTAAGGTTTTTATGTGAGAAAATGTTTGAAAAATGAACATTTTCGGTTAAAAATTTACATGTAAGAAAATTGGTGAGTGAGACAGAGAATAATAGGAAGATCACCAAAAATATTGAAAGAATTGACTGATTGAAGATCAGTTGCTTAGTTATCATTTTATTTCATTATATGGTCTTGCTGGAAGGGGAAGATTTGGTCGCGTTTTCTTCGTTATTAATCCTGCGCGAATTCGGAGTGGGTAAATAGTGTCAAATAATGTTTTCTCATTAGCGACAATACATTTTCAAATGTAATAGGTAGGTGTATGTTACAAAGGAAAAAGGAGTTTTATTTTTAACCAACTTCAAAAAAGAAGGTTCTGTATTTAATCCGTATGTATGTATGGTGTATGTAAATATGTTTGTATGTCCGCGATTTTTCAATTTGGATGGGGTTTTCTTTGTTGGGTGATTACTTTATCGGGAAACGTTTTTTTAAACGACAAAATGAAGATAATTAATTTTTCCTTGAGAGACAAATGGGTATTGAGAGTCACTTAGCTTGATATAGCTTAAAAATGACATTTCAAATAATTTATTTTGCATTATCAACAAAACATATACAAGCAGATCCTATAAAATTTCGCGCTCATGTATATTCTAGTTTCTTATACGGACGCCATATAAACATCAAGAATTCAACATCAAAGTATTGAATTTGATTCATATGTACAAGTATTCAAGATGACAGTGTATAAGAAATTCATTGTCCCAACTCCCATGGTTTTTTTTTTTTCGAAATGACTACTTGACCCAGCAAAGTCTTAACAGCTTCACCGGACTACTAAGGCGAGCGCTTAAGGCACTCAGCCGATTTTATTTTGCCAACCATCTCAAGGGTGCACGGCATACCTCGGCTTGGTTGTTGCCTGTTGCATGCAAAATCACTATCTATCTTAGCTAACCTAGCTAACTATTTATATTTATGTTGTTGAAAAGTATATGTGTACCAAGCATACACGCCTCAACAACTCCTCCATATATTTATTATCGGAAAAGTGAGAGTTTTTCAGTTCGATAAGGGAAAAAAATAAACCCTTCTACTTTCATGTGTAAGCGTGTAGGCGTGCACGTGTGTGAGGGTGATCGTGTAGTGTTGTGTATTTGTGTGTCACCGTATCGCGTAAGCAACGCACTCAAGGGCTCCCTACCGAGGGATCGAACCTAGGCTTGAGCCGTTGCCGTGGGAGGCCTAATCGGGTACTCCCATGGAATATTTTAAACAAATATGAAGTATTATTGTTTTAGGCGTATGATGAACAAGTATTGCGCATCTTATTGTTCACAATCAGCCAACCTTTGACACGTTATCAGCTTTTATTTTTTTCATATGAAACAGCCGTTAATTTTAGACACTGCAACTTGTTTTTAATATAATTTATATGAAAGAATGGAATCCTATTATTAATACTTTAAGCTAATCTTTAACAAGATCTCCGTTAATTTGTTATGGAGAGTAGTTAAATTTTAATGAAAGGGATATATCCAAAATCAAGTATAAACGGATTACAGAAAAATCTATACATAGAAAGATTATACATTTTTTATTCTATTGGATATGGACAAAATATAAAATAAGAGCCATCTAGTATTACTTACTGAAACTATTTTATAACTGAGCCCATGTTGAAATGATGACTATTATTATAATAAAAAAACAGAGTTAGGTAACGATTAACAGTTTTGTTTTTGAATCTTAAGCGTTTTGTTCTTCACTTTAGTGCAAATACTAACTAGAATACGTCGCCTGAGATAGAGTTACCGATCTCTGGTCTTAATGTTTTATAATCGACGGTGCTAAGGTTCTGTGCTCGTGATTCTTGTTTGTATATAATGTCGGAAATCATTGTCGAAGTTGCAGAAGGAAAATTGAAAGGGAAAGTATCAAAAACTGTAAACAACTTTCAGTACTATAGTTTTATAGGAATCCCTTATGCTAAACCGCCAACTGAAGAATTAAGATTTACCGTAAGTTCATTCTTTTTAGTTTGTAATTCTTAAATCGGAAATGTGACATATATTTAAAAAATAAGATATTATATTTGATAAATAGACTTACTATAAATTGTAGAATAATTTGTTTTGATTAAGTCCAGTGTTTAAATTATGTTTTTATTAAAATTATCAAATTAATAAAATGGCTGGTATTTATTCACTTAGTTCTAATCAATTTATCATTTGTGTATTGTGGTGTGATATTACGCATTCTATGTGATCTTTATAAATTACTAATAATGAATTCTCGAATTATATTATTACTAGATATTAAAGAATACATTGCGTATTCTATTGGGATACTTATAGTCTTTCATTGTAGGTACCTCAACCCCCAGAGCCATGGGAAGGAATAAAAGATGCAACTAAAGAATGTAACATATGCCCTCAATATGACAAAGCAAATGAAACGGTAATAGGTGATGAAGACTGTTTGTATTTAAACGTATATACTCCAAAATTACCTCTCAATACTACCCCTCTGCCTGTTATGGTATTTTTGCATGGAGGTGGGTTTGCCTTCAGAAATGGTACGGACCCCTCACTACATGGACCCGATTACCTTGTATCCAAAGATGTAATCCTTGTTTCTATTAATTATCGACTTGGTGTTCTCGGTTTCCTTTCCTTAGACCTCAAAGATGCCCCTGGAAATATGGGATTGAGAGATCAAGTGCAAGCTCTTAAATGGGTTCAGAGAAATATAGACAAATTTGGTGGAGATCCGAAAAATGTAACTGTTTTTGGTATCAGCGCTGGTGGTGCATCGGCTGAGTACCTTATGATATCGCCGATGGCTAAGGGATTGTTTCATAAAGTTATCGCACAGTCTGGTAGTACTCTACTACACTGGACACAAAATGATAGAGACAAAATTAAGGTACTAGCGTCAGCTATGGCGGAGTTTAGTGGAAGGGTCATAACAGACAACGTAACTTTACTGAATTATTTGAAAAGCTTACCGACAAAAGATTTAATTGAATTATCAAAGAAAGCTTTAGATGTGGATAGTTTTAGAGGTGGGATTCATTTCGGCTTCGTGCCAATTGTAGAGCAGTCAGGTGATTGGGAACCGTTTTTGGATAAATCTACGTACGAAGCTCTAGCTAATGGAGATTTTAACAAGATACCCTTCATGATTGGATTTTGTGAACGGGAAGGTCTTATAACATTGGCGCAAGCAGCACCAATATTGGAAAAATTAAAAGAAGAGAAAATATTTGTCAAACATTTCCCGTTTGATTTAGATTCTGTTGATATAATGGAAGTTGAGACTAGATTAAAGAACGTATACTTGGAAGGAGAAAAGAAAAGTAAGGACGCTGATGCGTTTGCAATTGATTTCTTCACAGACGTAGACTTTCTAGGTGGTATATATGTTGCAGCTAAACTTATAGCTAAACATAATATACCCGTTTACTTTTATCAGTTTTCGTATGACGGAACATTGAATTATGTGAAAAAAAAGTTCAATATTGAACGTGAAGGTGCAATGCATGCTGATGACGGAGGATACCTACTTAAATGTGATACACTAGAAGATGTTTTAACTAAAGATGATGTGCTAGTTCAGGACTTTATGTTAACGGCTTGGACCAACTTCGCTAAATATGGGTTAGTAGTAAAAATCAGACTCAACGTAACTTATGAGAATGTATCTACAGTATATATATTGATCGCTATTGGGACCTGCTAGTTGTAATATCGGCGCTTAGGATTATCTAATTTATATAAATATCCAGATTTTGGATTGAGAGCTGTTCTAGCAATTTTTAAAGTCGTATGTACCTGATAGATTTTTGTTACTATCACTAAGTCTTATTACATTAAGTAATTTGTGGAAAAAAGCAGATGAAGATGAAAATTTGAACACGATATCTATGATTTTATATATTTTAATATATTAGTTTTTTTTTTTATATCAGAGGAGGCAAGCGAACAGGTGGGACCCTTGATGTTGAGTGATCACCACAGGCCATAGACACTAGTAACACCAGGGGAGTCGCATGCGCGTTGCCTGCCTGTGTATGGGGGAGTGGGTAGAGTTAGAGGAGGAGGGAGAAAGGGTGTTGGGTTATCCGGCGCTCTGACTGACCGAACGAAACGCAATAATACAAACACTGTTACTTCACGTCGGTGTTTCTGTGGGTCAGGTGGTACTACACTGGCCGACCTATTCATGCTGAAACCAGTAATAGCTTTAAAGTGGATCTACCACCTTATAATATGGATACCATGTCATACATTTTCAGAAATCCTACGCCAGAAATTAATACAGTTGTTCCTATTAAATGGCAGCCATTCTCAGAGACGAACACAGTCTGCCTAGTTATAGACAAAGAGCCATACATGATGAAAGAGATCTATCCCGAGAGGACGAGGATATTCGAAGAAATGTATGAAAAGAAATAAAGTAATAAAAATAAATAATTGTAGTAAAGAAATACAAATGTATGTCGGTTTGTTTACATATATATTGATAAATGAAAACATATTCTGTTTAAAGTGTTTTATTGATATTAATTATAAGAAAACCGACGTGAAGTAACAGTGCATGCATTGTTGCGTTTCGTTCGGTCAGTGAGAACACTGGAGGCCCACTTTCCTCTCTCTTTTCCCTCTCTCCATCTTTCCCCTTCCCTCTCCTCCTTAACCTTCCCCTCCCCTTCCCCACCAACCCAGGCTGGTAACGCACTTGTGAGTCCTCTGGTGTTTCTAGAGTCTATGGACGGTGATGATCACTTAACATCATGTGGCCTTCCTGTCCGTTTGGCTCCTATGACATTAAAAAAAATTGTTTATCCAAGTAAATCATAATTATGTCTTGGGCCGTAATTATATTTCAACATTATAAAGAATCATTAACATATTTACAGATAATTAGTTAATTATATTGTCAAATACTTGAAACTTTAAATAAGTTGGATACTACTGTACGGACATAGGATACCTTTCATCTACAGAAATTATGCTGATAAATTTCATTCAAAAAGCTGGCGATCAATAAAAGAATATTTAATATAAGAATTTAGCAATCAATGTTAAGTATACATGAATATTATCATATCATTATTTTATGGTTCTAGTTAGCCCGGTGGTAGTACTGATAGCTGTTTGAAATATGTTTTGGGTTTAACATTTATTACAGCTTGTCAATTCATAAGTAAATCGATTAATTTAATTAACAATCGTATCTCAAGCAATCACGATATTAATGTAACAATATTATATAATAAATTATGTAACATAAATTATAGTTCCCGTAACCTCAAATGATTATGGTCAAATTGTAAACAAGTTGTAAATACATCTTACAGATACGTAGCGGTAAAGTCATAATGTCATAACATTCTCCGATATCATTCAAGAAAACATTATCTGTTACACATAAATAAAAATCAACTGCTGAATGTATGTAAGATTAAACTAGTATTTCAAAATGGCCGCCACTTCACCTATTTAGCTAATTTTTGTTGTATTTCTGGTCAGTAGAATAAAGTTTGTGTGAAAGAAAAATTGTCAAAATTCGTACGGAAAAGTTGAAATTACATTTATGAAGAAATGAGAAGACAGTGAATTAGAAAATAATCTGAAGACCTTTAAAAATACTACCAGAATATTGACGTTCATGCGTTTAGCTTCAGGGTCCGTAATTCGAAGGACTGATGGCCGATGGTGGAAAAAGGAAAGCTTAGTGTGGAAAGGCTTTCCGGTAGAACAACGTATATTGTAAAGGTTGCGGGGAGCCGTTGGTTACAGGTGGCAGAGAGCCACTCATCGTGAAGAAAGTATAGTGAGGTATATGTCCAGCAGTGGACGTATGTAGGCTGAGATATTAACGATGACCGTAAAGAGAAGAGTTGGTCTCTTCTGTGTGTACTAAATATGTATACGAAACGTGGGCGAGCGGCTAGTTTTATGTGTAAAACACTCAATATTAATGACGCAATTTTATTTTTACTTTTTTTATGCCAAAAGGCAGCTAACAGCCAGATGGCCCATCTGATGGTAAATGGTTACCGTCGCCTATGGACAACTGCAACACTGAGAGCATCACTGTTGTGTTGCCGACCTTGAAGAGCGCGTTTCAGTCCCTTCTTGATGAGCACCATATCATAGCCCTTAGGAAAATCGGTGCTGGGTAACCCATTCCACAACGCTAGCGTACGCATAAGAAAGGTCCGAGAGAACCTCACGGTGGTTGCCATCTTGCTGGCTTTTAATGTATGCGGGTGAGCAGCCAGCGGTGGGAGGTGCGATTCTGAAATGGTGAAGAGGGCACCATATTAAAGAGGTAAGAATTGTGATGGAAAAAATATAAGTAAACGAGATATACAATAAATCTTGACTTCTGTGAAATGCAATAATTTAATTTCTTAGGTAAAAATATCAAACACACGTATTCACTTGAGCGGGCTAATTAAAGTATTTAGAGAAATTGTCCAATGATCATAGTTGTCCAGATGTCCCGCATCATATCTCAGCGTACCAAACACTAGACTAGACTAAGGTTTAAGTTACTAGCGTATGAAGATTTATTCATGTGGATTGTAAATTGGAACCCTTGTATTCGAAATTATTTTCGAGACAACCAAATTTTAGTTATAAAATTAAAATTACCAAAGAAAATAACCGAGTGTTCATCAGTCCATTCTTTCATTCATTTTCATTTTTCCTTTCCATTACATTTTTCTTTAAATTAAAAGACATCATACCAATGTTTTACCACAGAAGCCGGTGCGTTTGTAGTGTGTGTAATCTATGTATATAATTATATCTTATATAGCATGCTGTGCAGCTTAGATATTTTAAGGGATAATTATTTATATAATTATATTTTTTTTTAACGTGGGGAAATCCCTTATGGATACCCACCCTCCCGGGGGAGAGGATGGGTTATGTCCGACTCGCACGGACTAAAACCCCACGGTGTACCAACCGACCGTAGTGTCGGGGCGGCAAGGGATCGTTCTAAGCTATTCGCCTTAGATAGCCGCCCCAACGGTCCGTCCGGCGGAAGGTGGCCGCCGGGCTCCTACCTATAGAGAGGCAGCTGGGTACACACCAGCTGCCTCCCCTCGTCCGCCGGACCTGTGTAATGAGAGGATGACCTTCCCGACTACATCCCCTCAGGTCCGGCTACGGTGGCAGGAGGAGTTTGGTGAAGCGCCGCCTCCTCCTGCCGGTCCTCTGTTGGCGAAGACGGCCACTGAGGGGGTTCGCCTCACGGGTCCTCTCCGCCGCCTCCTTTTGCGAGATGATTTCCTCGCAAAGGGAGGCCACTACTCGCCACGCCTGCTCGCTGCCGAGCATGGACGAAACCACGCTCGGCAACGACAAATTCTCCCCCACCACCGCCGCCAGAATGCGGCGCTCCACCTCCCACGTAACACACTCAGAGAAAGTGTGCTGCGCGGTATCCTTCTCAGCGCCGCACTCATGGCAGGCGGCGGTCGGCTCCCTGCGAGCGATCCGGTACAGAAACCACCCGAAACAACTGTGTCCGGTCAGCACCTGCACCAGCGTGAACGACAGGGAGCCCCATCTCCTCCCAATCCACTCCCGCAGGACCGGGCGGACGGCGTCGATGGTGTACGTCCCGAAGCACGCGTCTGCCAGGTCCTGCATCCACCGCTCTACCGCCTCTTCCCGCAACTCCTGCCTTTTGGCCTCTATTTCCCTGGGAGCCGGAGGCTCCCCACTACGTTTCCTCGCCGCCTTGAATTCGTATACGGCGGCGAGAACTCCTGCCTCCAGCTCCCAAGGAAGGGAGCCGGCGAGCGTGAAAGCCGCCGCAGAGGACACCGTCCGGTACGCCCGGATCGCCCTCAGCGCCAAATTGAAGGAAGCCTATTATTTAAGAGTATTTGCGGCTGTTTTTTTTGCTATCTTATATTAATAATTTTATTTGTTTAAAATGTCTAAAATTTATTATGAAGACTCGTTTAGCATAACGTAGTTTAAGATACTTATGATATATTAAACTATTTTCTATTATACTTTATATCGTTAACTAAGCCCTGAAATGTGTTTATTGTTATAGTTAAGCAATTGTTTATTGACGAAATATTACAGGAAATATTTACAAACATCTAATAGTCATTTGATCAATTTATACAAAATAGTATTAAAGTGCTGTCAAAAGATATACTAGTTGGCTAAAAATAAAAATTATTTTATATCATAATATAAATTAAAATGGAATAAATAATCCAAAAACCTAATAAAAAGTATTTTTACAACTGTACAAAAAATATGAAATAAGTGCCATCTAGTACTTTTACCAGTAACTATGCAACTGAGCATAGATTAAATAATGGATTGTCGATGATTATTAAAATTAAAATAATAGATTTAAAGTATTGTTATTGAAATCCGAATTTTTCGGTGCTCACTCTACTGTTAATACTAGATAGAGCTTGCCGCCTAAGATAGTTGACCTTGATTCAGACCGATTAAAGTAACTCTTAACTGCCGGTGTTAATTTGTGTTCATTATTACTTATTTAAATTATGTCTGAACCCATTGTAGAAGTTGTGGAAGGAAAATTAAGAGGAAAAGTATCTAAAACTTTGAACAACTTTTTATATTATAGTTTTATTGGAATTCCTTTCGCAAAACCACCTATCGGAGCCTTAAGGTTTTCTGTAAGTATAAACTATTACATAGATATATAAACAGTAGCGTTTAATACTCTATTATAACCATATTAATGTGTAGAATATTTATATTATATTTAGATACACTCTGATGTATTCCAAACAATACACATCAAAAATATATTATCGGTAAAATAGCTGTTATCACCTATTTCTATGGCATATAATATCTGTTATGATATATATTATCAGTATTATGTGTGATGAAGTGATATTATTGTTTGTGTACTTACTGAAAAGTGAATTACGCAATTCAGGTAATTATTATGAATTACAAAAAATGTAGAATGTAATCAAAATATTTCTAAAAAGCTTATACCGCGTCTTCGTCCGCGTTTTTATTCTCTTTGCACTATATCAAACTTCTTTGTCAACATTGTTTTCCTTTTATTTCCACTCTCTTGTGTAAGCGCACCACACCGGTCGCCCTGCTTCATACATCGCTGAAAGTGTAGTGATTACAAAAATCTTCATTATGTAAAACTTGAATAACCTTATATTAAACAAAGATGTCGTGATATTCTTTTTAAATAAAAGCCAAATATCTAGTAAAACTAAAATAATTTGTTCGAAATCTATTCAATACTTTGTGCGTGGGGATAACGATAGAACTCTATCATGTTAGTATATATCTAATAAAAAAAGTAATTCTTGATAATTATTTTGGATGAAACATATATAATCTTTCATTACAGGTACCTCAACCCCCAGAGCCATGGGAAGGGATAAAAGATGCCACTAAAGAATGCAACATATGCGCTCAATACGATAAAGTAACTCAGACGGTAATAGGCGATGAAGACTGTTTATATTTAAATGTCTATTGTCTAAAATTACCTTCAGTTAGTACTTCTTTGCTGCCTGTTATGGTCTTCTTTCATGGAGGTGGCTTTGTATTTGGAAATGGCACTGATCCCACTATACATGGACCAGATTACCTTGTAACCAAAGATGTAATCCTTGTTACTATTAATTATCGACTTGGTGTTCTGGGGTTTCTTTCACTAGATCTTAAAGATGCCCCTGGAAATATGGGGTTGAGAGATCAAGTACAAGCTCTTAAATGGGTCCAGAGAAATATAGATAAATTTGGGGGGAATCCGAAAAACGTAACTATTTTTGGAATAAGCGCTGGTGGTGCATCAGTTGAGTACCTGATGATATCGCCTATGGCTCAGGGATTATTTCATAAAGCTGTTGCACAATCCGGCAGTTCTTTATTACACTGGGCCCAAAATGATAAAGACAAAATTAAAACTCTAGCATCTAAGATGTCTGCCTTTAGTGGAACAGTCATAACAGATAGCGAAACACTGCTTAATTATTTGAAGAACTTAACAACAAAAGACTTAATTGAATTATCAATGAAATCTTTAGCTTCTGATGATTTTAAAGGTGTTATTCATTTCGCTTTCGTACCTACCATAGAAACATCAGGAGATTGGGAACAGGTTTTTGAATAAATCTACATATGAAGTTTTAACTAGAGGAGAGTTTAACAAGGTACCTTTTATGACAGGATTTTGCGAACGAGAAGGGCTTTTGTCAGTAGCACTAGCGGCAGCGAAATTGGAAAATTTAGAAAAGGAGAAAATATTTGTCAAACATTTCCCATTTGATTTAGATCCAGCTGAAATAACGGATATGGAAACGAAATTAAAAAACACGTACTTGAAAGGAGAAAAAGAAAGTAAAGAAGCTGATGCGTTTGCTATTGATTTCTTTACAGATGTAGACTTCTTAGGTGGTATTTATGTTGCAGCTAAACTTATATCTAAAAATAATTCACCGGTTTACTTTTATAAATTTTCCTATGACGGAACTCTGAATTCCATTAAAAAAACTTATGATATTGACCGTCAAGGAGCAGTTCATGCTGATGATGGAGGGTATCTACTTAAATATAACAAACTAGGTGATGTTTTGTCGAATGATGATTTGCTTGTCCAGGATGTTATGTTAGCAACATGGACCAACTTCGCTAAGTATGGGTTAGTAATAGAAATTATCAAAGCTATATATACTATCACGGGTTACAGGTTGGATTATCTGTAAGAGATTGTTAACCGAGAAATCGACACTTACCACTCTCAGTATCTCTTGAGCTGCAGTTTATGTTATTACAGCTAAACTGTTCAAAGATCTCTTGGATGCAATTGAGTCTAAATGTGTCGCAAAATATATGTTAAGTAACTCACAATCATTCATCGCTTCTGATGAGGGAAATTCAGGATTCTGAGAAGCTACAAGATTCACAGTTCTGATTTCTCTTTTAACTTTTTGTTGGCTTCAGTGTTCGTATCAGTCAGTGCGTGTGAGTAGACAAGGTAATTCCATTGGGAAAGAATTAGGAAATCAAAGAAGTATCAAATATAGCTGGTAACCGTGATCATCTAATCAAGTAGGCGCTTTTTGACATGCACGGTTGCGTTTGTTTACTCATTTATTTTAACTGTACATACATACCGGATATATATTTTCGTTATGTTGTAGTCATATACATACTTATGTCTGTATAAATAAAATGATAGAAGTCTGCTGCTGCACGCGCATCACACAAAAACTACTGAATAGAACTCGATCAAATACATTCACAAAAAACTTAGTACTTATCCCAAAAACTATCACGATATCTTCATTTACCATTCACTTATTAGAGTTTTGAAATACTACGATTTTTACAAGCACTGTGCGCTCAGCGATGTGTTGCGCATGCGCAGGAGAGAGGATGTAAACAGATAACATTGTTTACAAGAAAAATTGGTTGTCTGTAAAGACGGTGTAGGGACGATAATTTTTCATGATAACGACTCGTACGCATCGACCGATGGAGTGAAAGAAAGATAGATGCGTCACAAGGCGAATGCTTAGATTGATCGCACCTCTCTACCGCTTGTTCTACGCTCATGCTTGCACGCTCGACTCAGGCGGAAATTGACAATGAGTCATGCTTTTTCGTGCGTGCAGCCGGCGTTCATCGACTGATAAAACGCTATTACGTCAAAAGAATTGAGAGCCAACTATATATTTACTTTAATTATTTTTTGTTTTTCTTCTGTCTAATAATGCGAATGTTAGGTTATGTGTTTTTTACGCTTTCACGCCGTAACTATTCAATCGATTATTAGGAGATTATGCTTACACGTTCGCAGAAAATCTTTCAGCCTGAAAAGATATACTGGTCCCGAGGGATAGGTCACACCTACATCAACGCAAGCGAAGGCCCGGGCAAACCCTAGTAAAATATATATTGTTAAGATAATAAACAAAGCAGATATATAGTCGTGCGTATCACGTGTTAATTAAATAAATAGTCAATAAGACTTAATGCTTTTTGCTTAATATATTTGTAATTATATATATTTTAATATAATATAGTTATAGATATATCAAGAAAATATTTTTAAATTTACAGAAATCCTACACCAGATACTGATAAAGTTATTCCTATTAAATGGGAACCAATTTCTGAGACGAGTACACCGTGTTTTGTTATAGATAAAGAACTATGCTTGAAGAACGACATCTATCCCGAGAGGATGAGAATATATGAAGAAATTTATGATAGGAAATATGGTAATAAAAAAAAATAATTCTAGTAAATAAAATCTATGTACATGGTTTGTTTATTAATATCAATAAATGAAAATGTACTTTGTTAAAAATGTTTTTAATTACAATGAATGAAGTAGATACATAAATAATTTATTTATTACATTGACAATTTGTGTCCGCAATTGCGACCGCGTCACAGTATAACATGTTTATACTGCGAACGCGTGGTACCTAATTAAAAAAAAAAACAGTGACCAATAAAGCATCTATTAAGACCATTTACTTATCTACCATCGGCTGAGTGCCTTAAGCGCTCGCCTTAGCATTCCGAGGAAACAGTTAAAACCTTGCTAGGGCAATAGCGTAGTCAGTTCGAGAAAAAAAAATACTATTTTTCTCTTGTACTTAAGTCGTGTCGTCATTAAAATTACAATAATTTTTGATGGAGTGCACCAATTTTAATGAAACCAAGATTAAATGTAACTCGAGAATATGCTTTATTGCTTTATGCTTGTTAGTTTTATCGTTTTATGAAGTTTTATCGTAAACGCACTAATGCGTGTTCATAAAAATAGACAGAAATTTCTAAAAACGATCGAAATGTATTTGATTACGTAAGACACCTTTTTTATGATTATTTAAGAACCTTTTCTTTTTTGTTAACACTTTTTTTTCCCCAAAAATCTAAAAAGTACAGATAAGGTAGATTTATGATCCTTATTATATGTATATTCACTCAAAACCGCATGTAACAACATTGAGGATACCAGAAAAATAGGACGGTGTATCCGATAGTTGTTATAAGCAATACATATATACACAAGTACAACTACATAGTTATATTTTCATATTTTCATCTAGTATAGGTATAGGTAATGTATATGAACTTGTTTTCAAATGAAATGTTAAAAAAGAAAATAAAATAATTGGAGTACAAAATTTACTTCGCTGCTTACATACAATACAGGTTATAAGACTACAATAATTCTTTAAGTAATCAGACATTTTAGCCTGTTTTTTTATGCTCAGTCTCAGATATGTTTTCATTTTACTTTTCATACTCCTGAAGGTATGAGTATCATCAGTATTAAACTGGTCGGTAAAGGCAACAATTTTTTGCAAAACTGTTATTCAGTTAGCATCCTAAGCAATATGTGTGAATTATTAAAAATCAAATGACCAGGAAGTGGTTTAGAGGTGGTGGGAGAAAGTGCGTAGGTTTAAAATTTAGTCCTTCAACGCTGAGTAATAAGATCTAAAATCGTTCGTATTTTTTGACTTTGCTGGGCCAAGTAAACGGTTGGTCGTTATAGTAGATGAATATCGATAGAGTTTCGTCGTTGTAAGCGATATGTCGCCATATCAAATGTTGTTATAGGCGGTACGTTTACTGAATAGTTTACGAGATTCAGCCAGGACCTTACACTCTGGTTGTAATAACCGATCGGTCGTTGTAAATAATATCGTTATAATCGGTCTTCACTGTATATGTATAGGCAGATGATAATTTTATCTCCAAGGTAGCAAAGAGTGATATATATATTTATAGAATGCAAATAAAACTAATTTATTGCGATTATTGATTATTAATTCAGCGTTAAATAAGTGTTGGAGACATTATTTTGCGTATTGTTTATAGATCTCTTCAAACATGGCCATTTTTTTCGGCTCATAATCAGTTTCAATTGTGAATTCCTTATCAATGTTTAGATACAAGTTTGAACTGCTTGTGAAATGAGGCCATTTCACTGGTACTTCTGGGCAATTATCCGGAGTAGGATTTCTGTAACATCAAATTAAACAATACATTTTAAAGCTATATTAACACTTCATATACAAACGCGCTGCAGTATGATTTTAGTCCAATTTATGAAATAGCGTGTCTCTATTTCTTGCCTCTTTTAACAAAATACGTATCTGCATTAATCCATTAACCTATAATAATTATATATTGAGTTTATGATGTTACGATTTCACGTCATTATTCATCATGAAATCTTATATATACATTGTCAGAAGTAAAAAAACAACATCGGGTATATTTCGTCTAGAAAACTGTACAATTCTCAAGGTCAAATTTATAGTAACCTGAGCAACGGTCATAGTTTATATCTTGAAATTTACAAGGCCACGACAACTACTCTAAATATTGCTTTTTATTACAAAACGAAATTGAGAAATTTAGTGGGTGGTCACAACGTGTTATGTAGTACATAATTATATAACAAGTATTGAAATCCCCTAAACCTCAGATGATCGTCTACTTGTTTACGATTTTTAAATATATTTTTGATAAATATGTACTCTGGTAAAATAGCAAAGTCATTACTCCGATAAGATTCAAGTAAACGTGATTTTATACATAAGTCACCCTTTATCAATCACGTAATTTTAAAGAAAGATAAGCGAGCTGATAAAGAAGAATCTAAATTAAATACGAGATACAAAAATAATCCGTGACTTAGAAAAGAAGGTAAGTACCAATGCTTATTCACTACAATAGTATCAATAACGTATACATACCCAAATTTAGAAAAATTAGTCCACATTTTTGTAATCTTACTCCGTACAAATTTATCTGTTTCAGTAATCTTTCCGGATAATGCTATTGCTTCATGCTGAAGAACATAAGTTAAATCGTCTCCATGGCCCGCATCATATTTCATCATGCCATATAACAATGTACTAAGATTTATACTACCTGCATAAGTAAACTTGTACATATGGATTGGAACACCTGCATCTGACATTATTTTTCCAGATATCCAAATTCCAGCTGTAAAGTATAAATCTCCGAAAAAGTCAACTACCCATTCATCACCATCCTGCTTAATGTCATCTAAGTATAAAGATTTGAGCTTAGTATTATAATTAGAAAGATCTTCAGAATCAAGTATATGAGCCCAATACTCTGTAAAGTTTTTGCTGTTAAGCAGACCTTTAACGGCTAGTGGTTTCATTCCTGTTATGAGGCTTCCTTCTTTTTCACAAAATCCTTTTAATATAGGCACACGATTAAAATTACCGTCTTGTAACAGTTTGTAAGGACATGTAGTAAGTAAAGCGTCCCCACTGCCAAAATCTTTTTCAATTGTTGGAACGAAACCAAAAAATAATTTATCTGACGTATATTGCTCTGCTACTTTAAATGAAAGGCCGGTTAAAATAGGTGCCGGAATTTGTAATAAATATTGATGGATAGCATGATTGTCTTCCGTTGATCCTTTGTAACCTAATTCATTAAGTAGGTTAACGATCAACTTTTTAGGTTCGTGATTTATCGCCCAACCATTGAGCGCCGAACCTGACTGCAAAATGACTTTATGAAAAAGTCCTTTTGCCATTGGAGATAAAAGGAGATATTCGACTGAAGCAGATCCAGCGCTCATCCCAATGACTGTAACGTTATCTTTATCACCACCAAAGTGAGATATATTATTCTGTATCCATTCAAGAGCCTTGATCTGATCTTTTAATCCCATATTACCTGCGGCTTCAGGGATATCTAATGAAAGAAAACCAAACACTCCTAGACGGTAGTTAATTGTAACTACAACAACGTCATTTTCAACCAAAAAATCAGGTCCGCCTTCTCCTTTGTTAGTACCGGCACCAATAACAAATCCACCTCCATGGACGTAAACCATCACGGGCAACAACTCTGAACCAGATTTAGGTAACTTTGGTGTATAAACATTTAAATAGAGACAGTCTTCGCTGCCGGTTATTTCTCCAGTGTTAAAACCTATTTGAATTGCGGTATATTTGACGTCATATGCAGAAGCTGTAGCGTCTCTCTCGTTGTCCCATGGTTCTGCCGTTTGAGGGCTCTGAAAGATAGTATTATTAAATCTTCTATTAAAAATATTATCATCAATATATTCTTGGTTGATTAGGCCGTATGTAAATTGTTACACTTTTAAAACTATGTATCTCACCTTAAATCTTAAATCTCCTACTGGTGGTTTAGCATAAGGTATTTTCAGAAACTCATAATATTTAATACCATTTTCTGTTGTTACTTCTCCACCTTTAAGCAATCCCTGGGTTATATTTATTGTAGCCATAAATAAAAGTTACCACATCAACGAATTCTTATAGTTAAATGAGGACTTAATCATTTTGTCCAAGGAGGTAATAAATCGATATCAAAAGATAGTATGATATATTATCACATAGTCAACATGACTAGCGATTTTTTTAAATAAAATTAGTATTTGCCCTAAAATAAAAAGTTATATAATTTAAAATAATATTTTTTTCAAGCTACCATTACCTATTTACCTATATGCTTTTTACCTAATAACATTATTGAGATTAACTAACAAACATGAATTGCTTAGGCTAATAGAAGCATTAATTGTACTAGAGTTAATTGTACAGTGTAGAATGAGGTTGGAGACTTAGGACTTGTCGTTGTTCTTGAAATGTTTTTGGATGCCCTGGATACACATGTACACAGTCCCCTAATAGTCCGGTGAAGCTGTTAAGACTTTGCTAGGTCAATAGTAAAACAGTCACCTATACTACGCGTCACTAATTTGACGCAAGTGCAATAAGGCCGATCATGCTGACGTGGCATTTCATGAATCCAGATGGTTGGGAACCATTTTTAGATAAATGCACGTACGAAGTTTTAACTAAAGGAGAATTTAATAAGGTACCTTTTATGACTGGTTTTTGCGAACGGGAAGGTCTTTTGGCGATATCACACGCAGCACCGATATTGGAAAAATTAAAAGAAGAGAAAACGTTTGTCAAGCATTTTCCGTTTAATATAGACTCCGTTGAGATAACATATATGGAAACTAAATTGAAAAAAGTATACTTGGAAGGAGAAAATAAAAACAAAGACGCAGATGCATTTGCTATTGATTTCTTCACAGATGTAGACTTTTTAGGCGGTATATATGTTGCAGCTAAACTTATAGCTAAACATAATTCACCAGTTTACTTTTATGAATTTTCTTACGATGGTACTTTGAATTATGTTAAGAAATCTCATGATATTGATCGTCAAGGAGCAGCTCACGGTGATGACGGAGGGTATTTACTTAAATGTAATAAATTGGGCAACGATTTAACTCAAGACGATATTCTAGTTCAGGATATCATGGTAACGACTTGGACCAACTTCGCTAAATATGGGTTAGTAATAAAATTTAGACATAACATATTTTTTTTAAATTTAGTGTATGGTATGAAAAGTTTTGAAAGTTTTGAAGTTCTTAAAGTAATATTTCAGTTCGAAGGGAGTTAGAAGCTGCTTAACAGGAAATCGGCCCTTATTTCTGTATTTAGATTATTTATTATTTCCCACAGATTTATTCACTTATTCACTATATATTTTTGTTTTATTTTTTATGTCATAGGAGGCAAACGAACAGGTGGATCACCTGATTTTAAGTGATCACCACCGTCCATAGACACAGCAACACCAGAGGAGTCGCAAGTACGTTGCTAGCCACTATTGGTGGGGAAGGGAGGAGAGGGAAGGGAGAAGGAAGGAAGTGGGCCTCTGGCGCTCTTACTAACCGAATGAAACGCAACAATGCAAGCACTGTTACTTTACGTCGGTTTTTTGTGAGAGGGTGGTACTACCCTGGTCTAGCCGACCCATTCATGCTGGAACCAGTTATAGTATCAGCGTGGCTCTACCACCTACTTTTGTTAGGTTTTGTCCATAATTTAATCTGATATTAAATTACGATCGGGTCTAGAAAGGTAAGCACGCTAGACTAACTAACCTAGACAGGTACTGGCTTTCAAGTATAGCTGTCAAACACAGAAAAAGATTCTTAGTGACATTTTTTCAACTCGAGAGTGGTAGCTAGGTCACGTGGACTTAAAAAAAACCCTACCAACATGGTTACAACACGATGTTTTCTTTCGCCAAAAGCTGCAAGGATTCGAACCTACATCGCTCTAAGGCGTTGCATAAACACACTATCAGGTAAACCATCATCGTTTCGCACCATAACGTATATTTAAATGTTTTTAAATTTTCAGAAATCCAACACCGGAAACTGATAAAGTTATTCCTATTGAATGGCAGCCAATGTCTCAGACGAACACAGTTTGCTTTGTTATAGACAAAGAACTATATATGAAGAATGAGAACGATATCTATCCCGAGAGGATGAGGATATATGAAGGCATTTATGATAAGAAATATAGTAGTAAAAATAGCACAATACAATAAGCAAATACTGAAAAACAAGTATTATTACTTTAAAGATATGAATAAATTAGCTGTTCACATGCGGCTTCGCACAGGTGTATTAACAAAAAAAAAAAAACTAATTCTTCTTTTAAAATGGCCACAGGTGTGCGCGCATAATTTCGCCAATGTCAAGTAGGTAGAAACATAGACAATGAAGGTTGCACCAAAACATTAAATAAATATATCTGTTTATATCTAGACCGATCTATCGTCTTTGAACGATACCACACAGAAAACAGATGTAAATCACTGTTAGACACATTGTTAGATTACGAATATACACAAGAGAGTGGCACTAAAATCAAAAGTTTTATTTTGTTTGTTTTAATAAATTCCGCGACAAGCATTCTACAATTAGGTGATTATCCCTAAATGGAGTTAGGAGATCCTAATGTTAATAGGACGGGGAATAGAAGGAGGTAGACCATCATAGAGAGAGAAACTGTTTCTAGAACATTTAAAGATCTGTGATCAAAATTTTACGATACGAAAATGTAGTGACATAAACTGGCAATACAACAACTGAACATTAATGTATCAATTTTGTGAATATTTATGAAATATCACCCTATTGTTGTCTTAATCACGTAGTCACCTTTTTATGGAGATTTTTTTAAACAAAATTATTCACTTTTCCGTACTATTTTTGAATATATTCTTTCGTGCAAACTTAGTTTTTTTGAAATGACTAGGCCTCTAACCCAGCAAGGTCTTAACAGCTTCACCGGACTACTAAGGCGAGCGTTTAAGGCACTCAGCCGATTTTATTTTGGCAACCAGCTCAAGGGTAGGTACACGGCACACCTCGGCTTGGCTGTTGCCTGTTGCATGCAAAATCGCGACCTATCTTAGCTAACCTAGCTAACTATTCATATATGTATGAGTTGTTGAAACGTATATGTGTACCAAGCATACACGCCTCATCAACTCCTCCATATATTTATTATCGGAAAATTGACAGTTTTTCAGTTCGATAAGGGAAAAAAAGTAAACCCTTCCACTTTCATGTGTAAGCGTGTAGGCGTGCACATGTGTGGGGGTGATCGTGTAGTGTTGTAGCGGTGATGTATATTTGTGTGTCGCCGTATCGTGCAAGCAACGCACTCAAGGGCTCCCTATCGAGGGATCGAACCTAGGCTTGAGCCGTGGGAGGCCTAATCGTGTGTGCAAACTTAGTCCTAGCAAACGCAACACAATAAGAATTAGACAAATAGGATAGGTTTGCGTACATTTAACAATTGATTTTTTATATATTATATATATTATCTATACTGATATTATAAAGAGGTAAAGTTTGTGACGTTGTGTTGTAGGGGGTAATCTCAGGAATTACTGGTGCGATTCGAATAATTCTTTCAGTGTTATATGGTTTATTCATCGAGAATGGTTATAGGCTATACATCATCACGCTAAGATCAATAGGAGCGGAGCACAGATGAAAAATGTTTCAAAATCGGGATGTTTTTGCCTATTCAAAACGCGAACTAATTCGCGGGGCGAGGCTAGTATGTAATAATTATTGCACAGGCAGAACTACAAATGTATGTTGATAACTGAAAAATAATCGTGTAAAATATGTTGTTTTTCGTTAAAAACGTAAAATATAGAAATTTTCATAGATTGATAAAGTTGATTAAATTTTCTAAGTTAATTTTATAAGAGGAAGAATGATCTGAAAATGAATCTTTATGCTGTCTGTGTATAAATTTTTAATTAAAAAAAATTATATAGAGATCGTAATACATGTTATCTTCAAGAAAGAGTTTTTTTATATCAGTAAACGCAATGAATTTTGAGTTAATGTTATATTTTAAGTTTATTTAATATACACTTGATATTTTACAAGTAGCTATAAATTTTTTTTATGGGTTCCTCCTCCCCTCCATATTCAAGTAATTCAGAAGGGATACCATCAATCCCAACCGTCATATTATTCTTTTGATCTTTTATAGCCGTGGCAACTTCAACTGGCAAGGAGGCTCTTCTAATTCACGAACTGGCTGGTGAAAGGGAATGGAATCAAGATACTCGAGGTTTGCCGAACGGTTAACATTTAGCAATTCGGTGAAATGCTTCATCCATAGTTTTAAAATATCTCTATTTGCTGTTAGTAATGTTGTACCATCCCGTGACTTCATTGGTACAGAATTTCGATGTTCAGAACCAGTCAATTTCCTTACTTCTGCATGAAACTCTCCCAACTGCTTTGTATCGGAAAGCCATTGCAAGTATTCTACTTTTTGTTGCCACCAACTATCCTTATTCTTTTTTTTTTATTCTAGAGAATGGGACTTTGCAAGCCTTTAATGGTCCTGTATCACTGCGACCAGTAGTGATCTATTGTGATCGCCCCATGTTACTAAAGCTCTCCGCCTAGTCCTATAGTATTCAGGAACAGCAGGACTTTTTTGGCTGAGAGCATCTGTTACTCATCCGGAAGCAAAACATGCTTTCCCAGAATCCGGTTTCTTGTAGGTTTTAGTGGATCACATTCGCACAAGAGGTGTTTAGGGGTTTCATCTGCAATATCACAGAATCTGCACTCTCTTGTGCTCTGGACACCAATGTTGTGAAAATGCTTTTTAAGACAACAGTGTCCAGTTAGTGCTCTCACTAAAGTCCGTATTTGATTCTTGCCGAGTGACAGGGCCTTATCAGCATATCGCTGATTAAATGCCCTGATGAGCTCCTTGGAATGGTTTTGTCCTGGTAAGTTATACCAGAATGTTTTAGCTTCTTGATTGTAATGGTTTCTAAGGGTCAAGAGAGCTAGGCTTTTGGGTATTCCACAAAACGGTTCTGGGCCGATGTGTATTCCCATAGCTCCTGCTCTTGCAAGTTCATCAGCAACTTCGTTGCCACGAATGCCTGCATGCCCCGGAACCCATCGCAGAATTAGTCTGTTTTTTTGTCCCAGACTGTTTAATACAGCCACGCAATTTGACACAAGTTTCGACTCAACTGAGTCTGAAGCAAGTGCCAGTAAGGCTGCTTGACTGTCCGAGTGGATGTAACTTGTATGGTTAACGTAGTCTTTTTGCAGATTTATATGGGCACACTCTAAAATAGCGTACACTTCTGCTTGAAAAATGGAGGCGAAACAACCAAGGTTAGTGTGATGCCTAAACTTAGGTCGCCCCCCATAGATACCACAGCCTACGTTAAGTCCCATTTTGGACCCATCAGTATACCACAATAGGCTACCCGGTTTCCACGTTATTTCACTGTTAGTCCAGGAGTCCCGTGGCGGTATGTCTACTGTGTAGAATTTTGTAAAATTAGTTTCAGGTATTTTTATATCTGATATCATACCTAAAACTGGGGTTTCTATCACCGAGTCCAGTATGGATCTCAGGGACAGGGATAGCCACTTCGCCCTTCCCTGTACGTACATTCTGTGCATTGTTGACCTCGCCACCTTTTCTACATGAAGGTGAAGGGGCAGAAGATTCAACACCGCTTCCAGAGCCGCTCCAGGGGAGGTCGACATAGCTCCCGTCGCTAAGATAGACGCTGTCCTTTGTACCGAAGCTAAGCGGGTTCTAACAGTTAACTGGCTAGTTTTACCGCTCCAGAGCACGCAGGCGTACGTTATTGTCGGCCTGACTATTGCGGTATAAAGCCAGATGACCAGCCTAGGGTTTAAACCCCAGCGTTTACCAGCCAGTCGTCCGCATATACCCATTGCTAATTTTGCTTTCTGAATTGAAGCATCAATCTGTTTGTTCCAAGTTAATTTTTGGTCTATAATTACTCCCAAATACTTGGTCTCTGTTGAAAAGGTAATTGTCTTGTCATTTAAAGTAGGATTTACTAATTTGTCAAGACGCCTTTTCTTCGTAAATGGTACCAATACGGTTTTGTCTGAATTGACTTTTAACTCGTTATCGTTTCACCATTTGTGAATGGCAAGTAATGCTTTCTGCATAAGGTACGAGATAGTACTTTGACAGAAGCCTCGGACAATCACCACCAGGTCATCGGCATAGCCCTGGGTGTCTATCCTCAGTTCGTCCATCTTATGCAGGAGCTGGTCAACCACCAAGGTCCATAATAGGGGTGAAAGCACCCCACCTTGAGGGCATCCCCTTGTGGTTACCACCTCATGATTTGTGCCATGTAATGTCAGTTTGACTGTTCGATGAGTAAGCATTGCTTCGATCCACTTGGTGATAGTGGTATCTACTCTTTTGATCTCGAGACCCTGGATCAAAGTTTTAATTGGGGTGTTATCAAACGCACCCTCAATATCTAGAAATGCACATAGTGCAATTTGCTTGTCTTCCAATGCCTTTCCTATCTTGTCTGTCAGACATAGCAGGGCAGTTTCGGTAGATTTACCTTTGCTATAGGCATGTTGGTTAGCGTGTATAGGGCTTGTGACCAATATCACCTCCCTCATATATTTATCAAGTATCTTCTCCAGTGTTTTGAGAAGAAAAGATGTAAAGCTTATAGGTCTGAAAGACTTCGATAAAGCGTAGTCTTTCTTGCCGGCCTTAGGTATGAATAGGACTCGTACTTTTGTCCACAATTCAGGTATAAATCCCCATGCAAGACTAGCTCTGAAGATCTTGATTAAAGTCGGTGTTAGAATGTCCATTCCTTGCTGTAAAAGCACAGGTTGTATTCCATCCTCACCGCTTGATTTATATGGTTTAAAAGTTTTTATAGCCCATTTCACGTTCTGTGGTCTTATGATTACTGTCGCTCTACGCCAGTCCTCCAACTGGGGTTTACCCTTGGGAGGCATTAATTCGCTTTGCGACATAGGACTCTCAGAGCCTGGAAAATGGACTGAGGTAAGAAGCTCCATAGTCTGCTTTTCATTAGCAGTAAAAGTGCCATCTGGTTTTTTGAGGAGCCTTATTTGATTAGGTTTGTCCTTGGCTAGCACCTTGTGAATTCTTGCTCCGTGAGGCATATCATTTATTTCCTCACAAAATTTCCTCCAGGATGCTCACTTGGCTTTCCTAATTTCTTTGTTATAGTTGGTTAGAGCCGCTAGATATGCTTCCCATTCTTTGGTCTTTTTGGCTCTATTAAAGAGGTGTCTAGTTTTTTCCCTCAGTTTCATGAGTTTTTTGTTCCACCAAGGTACTCGTCTTGTTGAGGTCTTTTGCCGCACAGGGCAACTTCGCTCAAAGGCGTCTACAATCGCCTTTGTAAGAGCAGTTGTTGCCACTTCTAGACTCTCAATTGTCTTGATAGATTTAGGGACTGTTTCCAGGTTACATCTTAGGTTATCTCTATAAGATGCCCAATGAGTATTCCTAGGGTCCCTATATATAAAGTTCTCACTTTGTAGTGAGTGTAATAGTTCGTATTTTACATGCCTGTGATCAGACATTGAGTTTTCGACACTTACGTGCCAGTCAGTTATGTACCTAGCAAAATTTTTTGTGGCGAATGAGATGTCCAGAACCTCTTGTCTAGCGCGTGTTACAAAGGTTGGTTTACACCCTTTGTTTAAAATTACTAGAGTGTGAGAAGTGATAAAATCGTAAAGTAACTCACCTCTGTCGTTGATGTTGCTACTCCCCCAACCTGTATGGTGTGCATTGGCATCACAGCTCACCAATAGCTCAGCGTTGTGTTTCACGGCATAGACCACAACTCGCACAAGCTCTTCTGTTGGGTTGATCTTCTCTCCAGGTAGGTAGGCTGAACACACAAGTAGTTTCGGGCCCTGCCACCCGTCAAGATTAAAGTACGCTGCAACCAGGTCGTCTGAGCAGAGCTCTGGAACAGGTAAAAATTTAGTTCTTTTGCTAAAAACTATACTAGCTCTGGGCTTAGTCCCACAGTTATGCGCTAAGACGCTCCCTGCGGTGTTCAGTCCCATGACTTTATTTTGGCGCAACCAAGGTTCTTGTATAAGAGCGAGGTCAGCAGTGCCTTCTGCAAGGCACTTCTCCAGTACCGCCGTTGCCGCGACAGCATGGTGGAGGTTAATCTGGAGAACCCTCGCTTTACCCTTTGATGACGTTATTGTTTTTTACGTGCAGGTGTTTTACTGGCGGTCGCCCTTCCTGTCTGGGGACGTGAACGTCCACCTCTAGGTTGGGTTCCGCCGGTCTTTCCCTGTCTGCCTCCCCTACCAGCGGGCCGTGGGTGAAGGCTTTTTTGCGTCACTTGTGACACCAGCCTTTCTCCCAGCCCAGTGGCTGCGGAGGTAGAAGGGACAGGATCACCTACAGTATTTACAGGCAAAGAGGTTTGTGCTGCCGCTTGGGCTTGCTGTCCCTAAATTTGCCCTATGTTGGAGGAAGGACCAGCCAGTGGCTTAACCTCCTGAGCTCCTTCCGTTCCAGTTTTGACTTTAAACACAATCCATCTAAAGCCAAACATAACTTTGTTATTATTTTTTTGGAGAGTCTGTAGCGAGGGATCGTCAAGAGCGAAAGCAACAAATCTTCCTCCCTTTTCCTCCCTCGAATGTAGCACTCTCCAATGTTCTGGGTTTAACTCAGGGTTCTGTAACCGTATTAATTCGAGTGCGTTTTCAAGGGTCGCAGCCTCGTTATCCGGCAAGAACGCTGAGCCAATTGCTGGTTTCGGGAGTTCACTCTCCGACATGATTGATAGGTCAGCCTCCGGCCAGGGTTTTATTTTGGGAGTGGTTTCTGTTAGCCACTTCCTACTCATCTCATCCATGCATGTGATTAGTATCCAGCCCGGCCGGTGACTGAGTCCTAGGAATCGAGGACCAGCGCCCTTGATTCCTATTTTTAAAATTTCCTGTGTGAGTGCACCATGAACCAGTTTCATTTGTTCCACGCTCATGGGGTCCACATTACGAATCCCCACTCGCGTGGATCCGGCAACCTCACCAAAACTAGGCCTAACCCTGGTATTAGGAGCAGGCTTATGTACCTTTTTGGGGTGAACATCAGGAGATACCTCTTCAGACCTAATTCGTTTTACCGCCTTAGGTCTTCCAGGATTTTCCACTGGGATTTCGGTCCAGGGCTTTCGGCATAGCGTTAGCGCCTCATCAGGGCTAATGTTCGCTTGCACCAGCTTCTGGAACCTCTTCCTTGCGGCTCCTGACATTTTACGTCTTTTACCTCTTTTCTGTTCAGAGTCCGTCTCCGCGGGCGGTGTGGTTACCATGGCAACCTCCGACCCAAGGTTCGTCCTCTCAACTGTAGAGGTGGTTGGTCCGGGCGTCGGGGAGGCGCTACCTCCCCCCGTCCCAGATGAGATGTCGTCCCTGGAGTCTTCCAGGGCGTAAACTAGGGAATTTAAATCTAATAAAACTTTATCAATATTTTCATCCATTTTGTTCCCACGAGAAGCAAGGGAATAATGAGGTTACACACCGACAGAGCCCCGCATATCGGTGGGAGGGCATAAATTACTCTCCGAGGTGCCCTGGTATCGAAGAGGTACCGTTAACGACTGAACTCACCTTCAGCCACGCATCCCTCGGCACGGTTCACTTAACACCTTGGATTGGTATGGTATGGTCCTCTTCGCCAATGGCCAGCAGCTTCCATTTAGGGAAGCTGCTGACCACTGCCCAGGATGCACCATGTGGAGGTGGGACCATCTTCGCACCCCACCAACTATCCTTTATCTCCCTCGTCATTTTTCTGAGCTCATATCCACTCTTCTTTATTTTATCTGACAGATCCTTGTCATTATATCGACAATGATTTTCTTGTCATAATGAGCTGCGGTGTAAGCTTAATGACGCTACTAACTTCTTGTCATTTTCATCAAACCAATCCTCGTGGATACGCTTCTTTACGCCCAGAACCTGCCTTCCAGCTTTAATAATTCATGAAGAAAGAGCATTCCAACTTGCTGATAGCTCACGTGTCTGGGAGTTAGCCCCTTGGGTACGGTCCATACACTCCTTTAGTAGATCTACATACCCTTGGCGTATATTTGGATCTTGTAATTTCTCCACAGAAATGCCTTTTGGCTTAGTTCTACAAGATCTTCTCGGAGGTTGCAACTTTAAGCGAATTTTTGTAATTACAAGCCGGTGATCTGTCCAGCAATTGGCGCCTCCTATAGCACGCGTCACCTGAACTTGAGAAATATCTCGTTGTCGAACAATCGCGTAACCAAGTAGGTGCCAGTGTTTTGATCTGGGATGCATACAAGTAGTTTTATATTTAGCTGGTAGTCGAAAAAGTGTGTTAGTGATGGTTATACTAAACTGACCAGACAAACCAAGCAACAGTTGTCCATTGCTGTTCGTATTACCAATGCCATGCCTACCCAAGATTTAAGCCACGCTTTAAAATCACATCCAACACGGACATTGAAATCACCCAGTTATAGAATCTTCTCATTTGGACGAATGCTTGTGAGGGTTTGAGTTAGGTCTTCATAAAATCTATATTTAGTTTCGTTATCCTTATCCAAAGTTGGAGCATATACACTGATCACATTAAGATGGTTGCGGTTATTAAGGTGTAAACGTAATTGTAGTCCGGTGAAGCTGTTAAGACCTTGCTGGGTCAATAGCGTAGACATTTCGAAAAATAAAATAAAATATGTAAACGTAATGAAATAATACGATCCGGATTATTGTCACGATCAAGATGTGTGCGAACATTCCACGCACCAAATATTATCGTAGATATCTTATATTTATTATTTTTATATCGTCGACCACGTAAGATGGGATGCATAGGTAACCGTGGTTATTACCTCCCAAAAAGTAGATGGGATAAGCATTTTTTTGAGGCACCTTTTCTAGCCCCGTCCCCGCCTGAGTGGAGGAAGCAGTGCCACCCTAAATAGGGCTGCTTGGACACTCGGGATGCTGCCGAACGCGCGTTGTTATCCCAAGTGCAACGTAGGAGCGACCATCAATACCCAAGCCGCTCGTGTGCAGGCTTTGGACAAAGCCAGGTGTGCATGTTCACCTGACCTCTCTACTACCGCCCATCGCCATAGGACTTTAAGTTCAGAATCCAGTATTCTAAAACAGTCTGATGCGCAGGAGATATTATAGTGCACAAGCATACGCCCAAATACAGGTGCACCCTCTCGTCCTTACTCTTCTTATTCCAATGGAACGACAAATCGCTACAACCGGAGAAAATTGGATGCTGTGTCTAGGCGACGGTTTCATAAACCCTTTACCGTCGCCCTGGGCCATTCACCTTGCCTTGCTATCTCCTTCTTCCAAATTTCGTCTTGATCGCCATGCTTCACAAGCGAATTCGCGATCATAGATTGATTTGGCAAGCACTCAAAGGATACTGTTGCCCGTCCTTTGGTTGATCCCTTAGTCGCCTTTTACGACACCCACGGGAAGAAATGGGGTGATGCTATTCTAAGCCAGCACACACACGGACAACCATCCAATAACTCATATACTATGAATAGTTAGCTTAGGTTAGCTCAGATAGGCCACGCATTGCAAGTATCAGGCAATAGCCCAAGCTGAGATGTGCCGTGCACCCTTGAGTTAGTGTCACTAGAATTGGCTCAGTGCCGCAAGCGCTCGCCTTAGTAGTCCAGTGAAGCTGTTACGACTTTGCTAGGTCAATAGCGTAGTCAGATCGAGAAAAAATATATAAATCCAGTGTTATAATGTTTGTCCACGACGACCTCCGACAAAATTATTCAACTGATTTTCTTGAAAGTTGGTATTCATGTATAATTTGATCCAACTTGAGAGATAGGATAATTTATGTTTCGATTATTCTCCTCAATGTTTTTTAATTACAAAATTAAATGATCGTCAATGTTGATTATTTGTATTAATAGTATGTTTCATCAGTCTCAGACAGACGGCGCTTTTAATTACTTCGTTAACAGAAAACTGTAGGACCGACTGTTATGATCTAGTAGATGACACCTTATTTTAACATTGAGCTTCTTTTTCGACTCCAGTATATTTTATGGTGCACGGGTTTTATCCAATTCAATATGAAATAGCTGAGCCACAGCAACGCGAAGCTTGGTCAACTAGCATATGATAAATAAACGTTTTTTTTTCTCAAACTGACCACGTTATTGACCCAGCGAGGTCTTAACAACTGCACCGGACTACCTACACATTTATAGAATGTATATATTTCATAATTTGTAGGTGATTTAGAGGTACATTTGTGAAAAATAAAACAACTATTACACTATTAAAGTGAATCTTTAACAGGATTAGAAGTTCAAAAGTTGAGTAAAAGTGCACATCATTCCTAAGATAAAACTGTTGTAAAAAAACAAAACATTGAACAACCTGTCCCATATTTCCATTTCTCAGAATAATTAACGGTAAACACAGTAAAAAGATCCAAAGATTACACATGTATCTTGTTAATGTTTTAAAACAGAGAGTTACTTCCTTATTCTGATTTAATTAACCACAATCACCGATTTAATTGTTTCTTAAAATATTTATCCCCACTTCAATTAGGTTTTAGTTCAATTTAGGTTTAACTTTTACTTTTAAAGTGTTCTAGAAATCGCATACCTTAAAATATCTAGGAATTTCGATGTCTCGTCCTTATCTATACTAATTTTTTTGTAGGTGGTAGAGCCACGCTGAAGTTATTATTGGTTTTAGCATGAATGGGTCGGTTCGTCCGAGGTAGCACCACCCTCTCACAGGAAACCGACGTGAAGTAAAAGTGCATTCATTGTTGCGTTTCGTTCGGTCAGTGAGAGCGCCGGAGACCCATCTCCCCTCCCCTCCCCTCCCCTCTTCTCTCCTTCCTCTTTCCCTTTCTCTCCACTCCCCCAAACACAGGCTGGCAACGCACGTGCGACTCCTCTGGGGTTGCTAGTATTTATGGACGACGGTGATCGCTTAGCAACAGGTGACCCGCCTGTTCGTTTGCCTTATATATGATATATAAAAAAATATATCTATACTAATATTATAAAGCTGAAGAGTTCGTTTGTTTGTTTGGTTGAACGCGCTAATCTCAAGAACTACCGGTCCGATTTGAAAGTTTCTTTTAGTGTTAGATAGCTCATTTATCGAGGATGGCTATAGGCTGTAGATATCATCACGTTAAAACTAATAGGAGCTGAGCACTGATGAAGAATGTCTCAAAATCCGGCTATTTTGGAAGCTTCCGCTGCGTGTTAATGTCAGTTTTATATGCGTTGCCATGTTAACGCGATAATATTCTATCGAAAATATTTTCATGGTTTATTTTGTGTTCCTATTCAAAAAGTTTATTCTACGTCAGTTTTGTTTACAATTTTTAATTATACGTGTTACTGGGAGAACTACTATAACCAAATAATAACCAACAGTATAATATTGTTTTGGTATGCGAATAGCTTCTTTCACTGTAAACCATTTGATTATCCACGAGCGTACAAATAAGTGTTATTGCGTATAATCAGTTTTAAATACAATTATACAATTTAAAAGTATTTAAATAGTTTATGTTCTGTCCGGCGTGTTTCAATTACATTTTCATTGTATAAAAATGACAGATCGGATGTGGGATATTACTTGTGGCATTTAGTAGTATGTACGGTTCGAGAAGGCCGTATTGGAATGCGCTAATACCATTACTACGGACCACGGCACTGGATGTGTGGGTGGTACGGTACGGCTTAGTAACGATTAGAACTAGCCATAGAACTATAAAAGAATAGATATGTGTTGCAAGAAAACAAGTAATGATTCGCTTAAAATTACAGACGTTTATTTGTAAATATTTTATCATTAATTATTATGCTACTTTATTTTTTTCTTCTTCACTATATAGAGAAATATACAAAAGAAAATAAAATAATATACAAAAGAATATTAATAATTTTCATACAATGTACTAAATTATCTGAAATTAATAATAAGTGTAGTTCAGTTCCTTCTTCTTATAACTTGTAATGCAGTTTCTATTATTTTTATATGTGTATGAATTTTAAATTATCATTATAGATCTAATTTTTGTTTTCAAATGTGTATATTCATAATTTGTAAATATTATCAACCCAGATAATGTATCAGATATTTGTTAGAGAATAGAAAAATTAACAAAGAATTTACTTTATTAATAATATCTTAATAAAAAAACTCTAAACAAAGATTGTATGTCTATTTTATGCATATAAAACATAAAAAAGATAATAATTTTATAATAATATTACTACAGCTATACTGTAATACAAGATATCTTAGCTTCGTACACCTAATTAATAAAGCACATATCTAACTTTTGAGCAAATTATTATGTTAATCTATTTGTCAATATCAACAAATTACACGGCTAATTTAAAAGAACGACGTTGGCAACAGAAAGTTAAATTTAATAAAGTATACTCCTTACTTTCTTTACACGTGTACACTACATTGAATAAAGTTCACTAGTACCACGTCCAGAGTCAGTTGCGAAAATTATCTCGCTAGAGCAAACAAAAGAGCAAAGTTGATCTAAAATTATTATTTCTCATACAAACTTTGTCAAACTCTTTCAGCCTCTCAGAGTTAAAACACTTTAAAAACACCCTGTTACACATTTGGGCTAGCCATTGCTTAGTCAGTGCATGTACGGATATCCATATTTTAATTTTATCTTTATAGTTTATTGAATAAACTATTTATTCATTTAAATGATAGCGTTATACATTTTTCAAGACTCATGTACTAAATTACAATAAGGAGATATATTTTTAGACTATTCGAAGTTCACGTATAGTATATAAAGTGTTGATTTTAAACCACATTTTTGTACAACAATGAAATTTAAACAAATATTCTCATATATACTTATTTCGTATCAACAAAGTATTAGTAAATAATTATTATAAATGCCAAATATTATATGTCGACTCTACATCTCTTTAGTCTATGGTTTAAGGCCAGAGACTAGAGAGTAGACTGGCCGTCGGCGCCAGCGAGTCGCGGTGTGAAATACTCAGGTGCATCCGAACCTGCCCACGGGTTTTATACAGCGTGTTTATAATAATTATCAATGTAAATAATTAAAATACGATAATCTTAAATTTACATATTTAAATACAAATGGACGTTAATAACAACGTTTGGTCGATCATAAGAAAGTTGGCATGGCGTACCTAAGATTTTTTTGCGTATGCAAAGATTAATTTCAATTAGAGTTCTATCAGTACGTATGTTAGTGTTCTGTCAGTACGTGTGTTATTTCGATATTTGATCAAAATAGTTTTCTAAACATTATTTAGTCTTGAAGTGGGCTTTACGCGAGTAGTGAACGGGCGCGAAGTTGAACGGCACAGGAGCAAACCATTGGTAATGGGAAGATATTTATCAGCAATATATGTAGTTTAGTTTTTATCTTAATTGAACTCTGTAGGTGATACTCCGAACGGGTTCTAGGTTTATTTTAAAAGATTTTTCACATACCACGGTATATGGGTATGTGCAAAGATTCTACACTTTTAATTATGTTGTAATTTGACAGAAGGTTGTGCTACTGCATATCATGATGTTCAACCGATCGCGTATAATATTTTCAACAAATAATATCAACGACGTTTAAAACCACGGACTCAGTTGTTGCATAGATCAAAACATAATAAAAGTCGTACTTACTTACGGCTTATACTTTATTACAATCTACTAGCGGACCCGATGGACGTATTCCCTAACTTATAATAAAAATAACCTCGACGAATTATATACCTAAACTTTATTCACGAATCACTACTGGTGAAAGCCGCATGAAAATTTGTTCAGAAGTTTTTGAGTTTATCGTGAACAGACAGGCAGGGGACTTTGTTTTATAATATATATGTAGTCCAGAGAAGCGGTAAAGACCTTGCCAGGTCAATAGGGTAGTCAGTACGAAAAAAAATGTAGTGATAAATATATAACTTTTTTTCTCGATCTGACTACGCTATCGATCTAGCAAGGTCTTAACAGCTTCACAGACTACGAAATATAAAACTTATAGTACAACGTCACAAACCCACAAACTTTACCTCTTTATGGTATTAGTGTAGATAAAAATCAGGTTAGTCAATTTTAAAACTAAATTATTACTAACTGAAACAACCTGTATACGAAGTGTTCCCGGGTCCTTTCAAAGCGATGCGCGTGATTCGTGATTTGATTCCCACAGAGAGAACCAACTATCCTCTATTTCTTTTATTTCCCCAACTTTTCATATATTCATCTCTTTTATTCCCAAGCGTTCAGGTTACTCTTCTGTTATTGTTGTACCAATGGTAATAAATTATTCCTTGTACTTGAATACAAAACAATGTGCTGTTATAAATACGTTTTTGTTAAAATTTTAAGTGAATCCAGAACATTTAATACAACTAAGTTACCGACGTTAAAAACAATTGTTTTTTGAACTAAGGTTATGAGATTTTTTTTTGTATTTACAAGTTTATAATATCTAAGCTTTATAACACCGTTTGCTGTAAGAAATGCAATATACAAGTATATAACTAACTAAATATATAGATTCAACAATCTTAAAGGTTTACGGTCTCTATAAATTGAGGTCGCAATCTGTTGCGATCTTGGACAGTCTCATGCCAGTTTTCTGTCCGGGTGATCACAAAGATGTTGCTATCGCGATACAGTACACACCACACCGATTATACACACACACAGATATTCAGACATGCACCTTTATACAAACTGGTGGAAGGGTTTACTTTTTTTCCCTTATTCGAACTGAATCGAGTAGTTTAGTTTGTTTCTTTCCGATTTACATGTTGTGTTTTTGAATCGTGAAATTTAAATTGTAGGATTCAAAAATGAATACATGTATAGCTTAGCATAGTTTAGCTAGGTCAGATCGGGTTATTTCCGGTAACAGCCCAAGTCGAGGTGTGCCGTGCACCCTTGAACATGTTACTTAAACAAAATCGGCTGAGTGCCTTAAGCGCTCGCCTTAGTAGTCCGGTGAAGCTGTGAAAGCCTAGTAAGGCCAATAGCGTAGTCAGTTCGAGAAAAAAAAAACGTTTTCTACTTTAAGCTTATAGCTTCTTCACTTTCTTCTCCTTTTTCCCATTTCTTTAAAGTATTACGCCATAGATAAATAGAAATTCATTAGAGTTAATTTATTAGAAACAATTATAATTGGTCAACACATGTTTCAGGCTCAGCAAGACTAGTAACATTTTTTTAGGTTAGTGATAGGCTTTACAACAAAGTCCTAAAGTATATTACAAAATTATCGGATAGTTAGTTTAATCACTATATGAAACAGGTTCTGATGTCAAAAGATGAATAATAGTAATGTCTATAAATGACAATATGATTTTTTTTTTTCGAAATGAAAACGCTGTTGACGTGGAAAGGTCTTTACAGCTTCACCGAACTGCCGAGGCGAGCGCTGATGGCACTTAGCCGATTTGGGATGCTTGGGCGACTAACTCAAGGGTGCACGGCACACATCGGCTTGGGCTGTCACCTGTTTTGTGCAAAAATCGTGACCTATCTGAGCTAAACTAAGCTAAGCTATCTAGATATACGTATATGAGTCATTGAAACATGCATGTGTACCGTATGTATTTTGTGTCGGAAAAATTCCTCTAAACTCTGAAAAAGAACAAATATCGTGTATACGTGGAGGCGTGCACGTATGTATAGGTGATGTTTGTGATGTTGTAACAGTGATATAAGGTTTTGTGTCACTGTATCACTTTTTTTTTTTTTCGAACTGACTACGCTATTGACCCAGCAAGGTCTTAACAGCTTCACCGGACTACTAAGGCGAGCGCCTTAGTATAGTTTATTATCGGAAAATTGAGAGTTTTTTAGTTCGATAAGGGAAAAAAAGTAAACCCTTCCACCTTCATGCGTAAGCGTGTAGGCATGCACGTGTGTGGGGGTGATCGTGTAGTGTTGTAGCGGTAATGAATATTTGTGTGACACCGTATCGCGCAAGCAACGCACTCAAGGGCTCCCTACCGAGGGATCGAACCTAGGCTTGAGCCGCTGCCGTGGGAGGCCTAATAGGGTGTCACTGTATCGCGTGAGCAGCGTACTCAAGGGCTTTACGCCGAGGAAACGGAACATTATCAAGCCTGTTAATGTGTTCCGAAAGATACACTAAAAAAGCAATCCTCTCTAGCGTGTTTACCATCCTGGATGGGTAGTCCGGTAAAGCTGTTAAGACCTTGCTAGGTCAATAACTTGGTCATTTCGAGAGAAAAAAATTCAGATTTCTATCCTTATTGAAAATCAGCTGAGATTATGGTCAAAATCTATAAATTAGAAAAAAAAAATTGAGATCAAGATGATCTTAAATTAAACGCTACCCACGACTTACGGACGAGTGAATATGGCTGTTTCATGGAAATTGCTCGTTTTATCTGAATTAATTGTAAACTGTCTTTTTATTGTAATTTCGTCATCACTAAATGAACCCTTTTACTGATTTTAAATTGCTACTGTTGAATTTTATCATTGTTGTTTATCTTTTACAGAAAGCATTAATTATGTGTAAATTAGATGATTATTAAAATTTCTCATGTCACTTAAAGACTCGATTAAAACTTGATAAACAAAATACACGTCAATTTTACTAGTATAAATACGTACAAATTGACTTTTGAATGGTTCCTTTTTATGTTTACCAATAAAACACAGTTTGTAATTATGTATTATGATAATGAATACAAATTACAATGACTTTTATACCTTATGAATAGCATAGATAAAGAATCTATTTCCATTAGGGCCAGGAAACTAATTCAAAAGGAGTTTGCATATTTAAAATAATCAAAGAAAAAAAGAAAGTAGCGCCGAAAAGAGTTTTCATTTGTATCAATCAAGATACAATTAGTAAAGCAATAACGGAGTTTTTGGCGGGATTTTGGTCTGTCATGTAGCGGATTTTATATTTTACTTATAATCTTGTATATTATTTCACATTATATTTTGTAATATTTGTGTTTTTTTACGTAATATAGTTAGTTTATTGTGCGTAAGTGAAGTGAATAGAAAATAATACCACGGAGCATGAAATTCTGAGATGCCACAAAAATTCCCAGGAAGGTTCTAACAAGGGAGCCACCATCTTGTTATAATATTGAAGTAATCACATGACGCTTGTAATATTATTAACTACATGACAATGGCAGTAATAATCTTAAAGATTGGTTGCCAAAAATAAAGTAAAAAAAAACTATAGGAGTATTTGGCGGGATCTTGGAACGCTTTTTTTTTTCGAAATGTCTACGCTATTGACCCAGCAAGGTCTTAACAGCTTCACCGGACTACTCCATCTTGGAACGCCATGTAGTGGTCTCTATATTTTATTCCATCTTATGTTTTAAAACTGTATTTTTTTAATATTGGTGTTGTATTACGTAACATACTTTGGTATTTTTTTACAAGTGAAGCACAAAGGAAATAATACAACGAAGCGTGGAATTTGACTTGCGACAAATCTCCCTGGAAAGTTCTAATAAGAACTTCGCATGAAATTTATAATATCATTATCTCCTCAAGAATGGCAGTAATGATGTAACTACTAGAAGATTTGGTAGCGAAAAATGAAATAAAGAAGAGAACAAAACTATAAGCCGAATTCTGAATATATCATCATTAATCGAACTGAATGAATGTACTTCATACATACGCAGAGAATTTATCTTTAAAGTAAACATTAGTAATTTTTAGTAAGTATTATTTTAAATAGGTAATATACTAAGAAGTAAGAAGTGAAATTTCACCGCCTACACAATTTAATATCTATATGAAGTAAGTATCGCCAATATGTCGCAACATGACGTCACGAACTCTGCAAAACAATATGTTTATCTCATATTGAATATTACAGTCGTTGTAATATGCCGCTCCTATCTCTTCGTCGTATACTTATCAGTAATATGATGATTGAATATGTTTTTTATACTAGCACGGTATAATGACGTCACTGTGCGTGATAGTAAGCATAGTGTAATCTATAGACGAAAACGACCAGCCAGAGGTCGCCAAGCCACCGCCGGCTGTCGACGTGACACCGGCTTGTAAAACTCTTTGCTGCCGAATATAAACTCGTTGATTCCAAATTGTTGTATTTAGGTAGCCACATGGGTTATAACCATATCACGTGACAACCCTAAGCGAGAGTAACGGGTCCTTAATTTGATGTATAGTTACGTGATCCAATTAGATAAAATTGTCGTATCTTATTGTCCAACATCATTATAATAAAATTAATTATCTTATATTTTTATCTCTAGTGTTTTGTGAAAATATGGTATGCCCTTGCAAAATAATTCTGAATATTTATGTGTGTAAATATATATGAATATTTCTTTGTTTGTTCTATATAGGTGCGTTCCTATACACTCATTCGTTTGAGACGAGGCTCTTACGCTCTTGAAAGTTAATAAATTATTGTATAAACTCAAAAAAGCGTTCCTTTTAGTAACAAGAGGAATGATTTCGGAAGTAAAATCTAGCATTTATAAAATAAAAAAAGGTGTAACAAAAATCTCCTTATGGCATTTATACTATTAGTATAACAAAATAACTCCCAAGATTAAATATACAAAGATAACTAGTCAAAAATAACAAAGGTAAACATAAATTACGATCAAATCTGTACTAATATTATAAAGAGGTAAAGTTTTTGAGTTTGTGACGTTGTACAGGGTAATCTCAGGAACTACTAGTCCGATTTGAATAATTCTTTCAGTGTTATATAGATCATTCATCGAGAATAGTTAAAGGTTATATAATATCACGCTAAGACCAATGCAAAAAAATGCGGAGCACAGATGAAAAATATTTCATAATCGGGATGTTTTTTCCTTTTCAGAACCAGTTGCGTGTTAGTGTTCGTGAATCTAAGCCACGCGAACGAAGTCGCGGGCAGAGGCTAGTTTTATATTAAAATACAACAATTGAATTGTTGATCAATAACAATGACATTTTCATAAACCTATATTTCTATACAAAGTTATAAACAGGTAAAAATTGTGACTTTCTGACTTTGTAGGGGGTAATTTTTGGAACTGATAGTCCGATTTGAAATTAAGTGTTATAAAGCTCATTTATCGAGGAAGGTTCTAGGCTATATATCATCACGTTAAGACAAATAGGAGCGAAGTAGCGATGAAGAATGTATCAAAATCGTTTCTTTTTCACCTAGAGACCTTCCGCTGTGTGTAAGCGTTAATGCAAAGTAACTATTCCATACGGACGAAGTCACAGGCAGAGGCTAGTCTTTAATAAAAAATAATTACACATTATTATTTGTATGCAATTACGTTTATTACATTTTCGGTTAAATGAGGTAATTACTTCTGAGATTATTTTATAATAGTTTATTGTCGTTTTATCATTGCGCAATATTTCATCAATACATCACGATATAACTAACCACGTTGTACCAATCCACTGATAACGTATATCATGCGGTACTAGAAATTACTATGTATTGGTTTCGAATAGGCAAACTTAGATTACCTGCAATACTGCAACTTTAGCAAAGAAATGACAGTTCTCTGTATCTTAGTTGTGACCCGTCCCCGCTTCGCGTAGATACAACTTAGAAATGTGATGTTATAAGTATTTAAACAAGTCTTTAGGCTTATACAAACTACGTATCTACAAAAAAACGAATGTTTTTTTTATGCTGCTTGGAATATTCTTTTTCTTAACTAACTACGTTATTGACTTAGCAAGGTCTTAACAACTTCACCGGACTACTAGGCGAGCGCTTAAGGCACTCAACCGAATTTATTTTGACAAATAGCTCAAGGCCGTTTGCGGCACACCTCGGCTTGGACTGTGGCCTGATTCATGCAGTTTGCGACCTGTCTGAGCTAAACTAAGCTACATATTTATACTTATATGAGTTACTGAAACATACGTGTATCAAGCATACATACCTCGACAACTCTTATATGTATTTTGTGTCGGATATTTTTTCTAAACTATCTCAGTTCGATAAGGGATAAACAAAAATAGAACCTTTCACTTTCATGTTTAAGTATGTGTGCGTGCACTGTCACTGTATCACGCGAGCAGTGTACTCAAGGGCTCCACGATGAGGGAACGGACCTAGGCTTGAGCCACTGCCGCAGGGGTCCTAGCCTGGTGTGCGGGAGCGAAATTTACCCCCAGACCACGGCTGCGTGATTTGTGATTACGCGGGTGTGGGCATGAGTACGCTCTGTTTGGAGAGACAGGCTGCAGTACTGATCGTTCATTGCCGATATTTCATCAGGAGGGTCGGTAAAAATATGTCGCGGACCTCTTTTACAACGCACAGCGTTTGGTACGGGTTCGTATTTTGCGGCTTTTTTTTCTCGAATTGACTACGCTATTGACCTAGCAAAGTCTTAACAGCTTCACCGAACTACTAAGGCGAGCGCTTCGGCTCGAGCTCTTCTCGCGCCCCCCGTCAGGGGGGTGCTGGGAAATCCGTCCCAGGGTCGCCCCTCTTAACGGAGGTGTCATCTCGCCACCCTCAACAGAGGGTGTGTCCTTTTGACGCCATTCTGGCGTCTTGAATGGGCTTCGGGGGTGCGACTCGATGAGTCGCACTCTGTGCTTGTTTTTCGTTGGTGACTGTTTTCGGACCTGCGTGGCCGGGCTGCTATTGCATAGCGTACCTAGGCAAAAACTTTGTCTAGGTACGCCATGCATGCCTTCTCGGCTTCAGTGTCGGGTTGTTCTCCCTTTATCGCGGCAGCTTTTCGTATTATGGTTTTGAGTGCCTTCTTCCGACTGGCTTCCGGCGACTGATCTTCCGCTGATTGCGGGGGCGGCGTGCTTCTTCGGGGTATCGGGTCGTTCGCAGGGGCCATAAGGCTTCCCGTGGCCGTTTCTTCAACCATCTGAGGTTGTTGTTGAGCCACGCTCGGGCGCGTCCTGCGCCCGGAGTCACCAGTCCGGGCGACGGTCCCGGCGCGGCGGTTTCTAATCTCCCGTTTAAAAACGGGGCAGAGCGTCAAGCTATTCGTGGGATGGGCGCCCCCGCAGTTCATGCAGGTGGCGGGCTCTTCCCTCGGGCGTTCACAGCGCGCGGCGGGGTGGGGTCCTCCGCATCGCACGCAGGCGATCTGTCTGTGGCAATTCTGGGAGGCGTGACGGAATTGCTGGCACCGGTGGCATTGAGCCGGCCGGCGCTTGCCTCGCTACGCCTCGATGGACATTCCTGTCATTAATAGGAGGTCGTTTATGTTGTAAATGGCCGGTATAAGGCCGGACGTTCGCTTTAGGACCACGTGGTAAATATACCCTCTTCTACCGCCGCGTCTGTTTATCTGCCGCACGTACTCCGCTGTGAACCCCCTCACGCGCAGAGCTTCGATTATTACGGCAGGGTCAGTCTCCATCGGTAGGCCGCGAATTGCGACCTTGAGATTGTGTTGGGAGGGTGTATGTGAACCACTCCACCCCCTCTAGCTTATCAAGGTAGTCCTGTGTTACGCGGTACTCTTCTGCGTCCGCAGGCATAAATCTAATGCCGTGTCCATATGACCGGCCATTAACGGGTCTTCCGAGTCGCTCCGCCAATTTCGCGAAGTGCTGGGTAAAGTTCGGCAGGTCCTCAACGATTATCAGCGGATATCGCGGTCCCTTTTCCTCGGGCGATGCGGGCGTCTCTGTTTCGGTCGCGGCGGCAGCACTGTCGCGTGGTGGCTGCGTTTTAGGGTTCCGCGGGCGTGTAACCGGGGTGGTTTGCGGATCGCGCGCTAGAGGCGCTGTGATCGACGCATAAGAGGGCTGCTCGCGGGCAGCCCTTCGTGGCGGAGCGGAGGCGGATGTGGGTGCGCACACCTGCTTCACTGGGGTTTCGGTTGTAGGTTTGGTCTTCGGCTTCTTTGCTTGAGGCAGGATGTCTTGCGATGGCACGGGTGCTGTCGCGCGACTCGCGGCGGGCTCAGCATCGGGATCGCTGCGCTTCCGGCGCAGCGCTCGACCGAGCGGACTGGATGGCGCGTCGGGAATCGCGGGGAGCGCGAGTTTACCGCGAGCGGTGCTTGCGAGCGTGGCTGCGTCGATCGTGGAAGGCAGTAGGCCCTCGGATGCGGCCTCGTGGATGTGCAGGTACAGCGCCATCCAACGGAGCATCCCGTCCGACAGGGCCCCAGCTAAAATTAGCTGGGCGAGAGTGAGAATATCACTCTCGTATGCCACTGCCGTAGAGGACGCCCCGCTGGGCGGCAGTTGCTGCGCGCCGGAGGTCGACGGTTAAGGTGCAGGCATGAAGGTGCGGAGTCCGGTGTGACTAGCAGGGGTCGATGATGAACTCGAGGCAGCAGAGTCCGTAGGCAGGCTAGGAGTCGGAGTTGAGATGACGAAGCCGACGAGGTAGCGCGTGAAGAACGCATTGTCGCGCAGGTCGGAGTAAGCGGCACTTTAGGACGACCTCGTACGCGGAAGACAACGGATCGAATCCGCGAGCGCTTAAGGCACTCAGCCGATTTTATTTGGGCAACTAGCTCAAAGATGCACGGCACACCTCGGCTTGGCTATTGCCTGTTACATGCAAACTCGCGACCTATCTTAGCTAACCTAGCTAACTATTCAAATATGTTTGAGTTGTTGAGACGCATATGTGTACCAAACATACACGCCTCAACAACCCCTCCATATATTTATTATCGGAAGATTGGAGATTTTTCAGTTCGATAAGGGGAAAAGATAAAACCCTTCCACTTCCATGTGTAAGCGTGTAGCGTGCACGTGTGTGGGGGTGATCATGTAGTGTTGTAGCAGTAATGTATATTTTGTGTCACCATATCGCGCAAGCAACGCACTCAAGGGCTCCCTGCCAAGGGATCGAACCTAGACTTGAGCCGCTACCGAGGGAGGCCTAATCTGGTGTGTGGGAGCGATCTACCTCCAGACCACGGCGGCGTGATCTGTGGTTACGCGGGCGTGGGCGTGAGCACGCTTTGTTTGGAGAGACCGGCTGGTACTGATCGTTCACTGCCGTTATGTCATCAGGAGGGTCGATAAAAATATGTCGCGGCCGTCTTCTATGACGCGCAGCGTTTGTTACGGGTTCGTATTGTGCGGCGGATACCACTAACGGACTGGGATGATTCGCAGCTTTTTCAAAATAACTACTCGTAAGTGATTTTACGTATGCCCAGATAGAAGGGATCTCTAGGTCTCTCTGGAGATCGACTCTCCGGTTGTACCACGGGGCACCGGTCACTTTACGTAAAACACGATTTTGGAGAACCTGCAGCTTATGAAGGTTATCTTTGGACATATGCGCAAAAACGGGGCAGCTATATGTCATACACGTCTTAAACAAAGTGAGCTTGTGTCTGAGGGACATCTTACTCTTATGACAAAGCAACGGATGGAGGCGACCCAAGACCATAGCGGCCTTGTTTCGCACTCGGTCTATATGTGAATTGAACTTTAAATGTCTATCTAATATGACACCGAGATATTTGACCTTTTCGACCCAAAGGATATCGATTCCGTATAGCCTGATGGGCTCAAATTTATTAGCGCGTTTCGTGGGATCGAAGAGTATTGCGGCACTCTTATCGAGATTAACTTCTATGCGCCATCGATGAAACCATTCACCGAGAGTATAAACGGCTTTTTCGATGCGGGTCCTAAGAAAGTCCGACCGCCAGCCGGAAGTGTAAATAACGGTGTCGTCAGCGTAACAACCTACCTCGATCCCCCGAGTCCGAGGTAGGTCACTGATGAACAGATTGAAGAGCGTGGGCGCGAGTATGGAGCCCTGTTGCACACCTGAGCGTATCGGGTGGGGCGGCGATAGTTCACCATCTACTCTGAAGCGGAATGTCCTATCAGTGAGATAATCGCGAATAATGTGAATTAACCTATCGGGTTATTGTATTTTGCGGCCGATACCACTAACGGACTGGGATGATTCACGGCTTATTCAAAATAAATAATGGTAAGAGATATTACGTAGGAATGGAATATTTATCTACTTACGTTCCCAAGATAACTAAAATTATTATTTGGTAAAAAAAAGTAAACATTGGTATTTAGTTTAATGTGTCTTAGATATTATTTATACAATGTATTATTATAATATCCTTATGAGATTGAAACGTATTTGTTTAATTTTTTATTACTACTCTTCTCTCGTATTTAACTCGAGCCTTCATTCAAATTATAATAACTTTTATTAAACTAGACCTTTTTTTTCGAAATCCTTGCAAGGCCTTTAAGCTTCACCGGACTACCACAGACTGGATCAATTTTAATGAAACAAATACTAAGTTATTCTCGAAGATATGCTTTGTGATTTTCTTGTGTTTTATTGTGAACTCAGTACTTAAACAATCATGCGTGATCATATAAACAGACAGACGGACATACAGACCAGACATAAAAATGATTAAAATGTATTTTATTACTTGATACTAAGACACCTGCAACATTTTTTTTCGCGTAATCGAAAAAGTATGAACACGTTCGATTTACATTCTTATTATGTGTAGAGATAAGATTGACTTTTTAATAAGCAATGAGAACGAAGGCCGTCGGCCACGTTAAAGTATTATGTAATCGTATAAGTCCAAAATCACAATTCGAAACGGTATCATAATATTAAGATAAATACACCTAAATAATTAACGTACCACAAACGCGCATGCATATGTTCATGATAAAATCAACAACGATTCGAAAATCATATTTGTTGCTAACATAGATCAGCAAACGACTAACTTATTACGTGTTTCGAAATAATAAAACAATAGCAATAGAGTGTGAGTTCACGCACGGTATAAGTGAACCTTAATATTCTGTTAATTTTAGATAATGAGATAAATACACTCTGGAAGTGGTAAATATTTTTTGGCCCTATTTTTTAATCTATACATATAATAAAAATTAAGTGTCTGTATGTAACAGCAAAATAAAATTTTTTCACTGATTAGGTACGAAAGTATACACGTTTCCGATAACAAAAATGTAATTTTTGTCGGTCTGTCTGTCAGTCTGTTTGTTCCGGGTAATCTTCGAAATGGCTGAACCGATTTTGACGGGAATTTCACTGACAGATAGCTAAAATTACAGCGGGTGATGGGAGCGGGACAGCAGATAGCTGATTTAAAGTAATTCAAGCAATTTTAGTATATACTAGCTATTAACCGTGGTTTCGCCCGCAGTGCTATCTCCATAATGGTTAGACCAATCTTTACGAGACTTTTTTGGCAGATAGCTGACTTTATGAAGGTAATGTAGGTGATTTTTGTTTATAATAGCCGTTAACCGTATTTTCGCCCAGAAAAACTTTCTTCAAAACTGTTAGACAGATGTTCACGGGACTTTCATTGGTAGACAGCGAACCTTATAAATAGTAATTGAGGTTATTCTATTTTAGACTAATTGTTACCCACGACTTCGTCCGTATGAAATTTAGCAAAAATATATTTTTCACTGTAAACATGTGCGTATTTACCGCGCTTTAGTATATAAAATTTTATATCTTGATTTATATATATACAAGATTCAAGACGTCACCACATTCATAGTTTACAATTTACTATAGTAATGATTTTTAGCAATTGTGAAGATAGAAGAGGTATTTCTAATAAGATAGACCATAAACTTATTGACAATATTGGCACATTATATAAATATGAAGGAATTTCCCTTCAAAAATCATTAAATACATATATGTTTTAAAATGGTACATACATATTATGAAACAGTCATTATCATGCCTTAAGTAAAGCAGCGATAGTGCTGTCTTTGTATACCTAATTCGTTTATATTTGCAGCTTTGTTCGATTTAATTATAGATTTAACCTATTCCTCGGTAGCAGTGTTTATCTGTGGAATAAAAAGTGGCCTATATATTTTCTGTAACCCTGACAATATTTATGTCATTGTATGTTCATTTGTTAAAGAGTGAAAGCGAAGCAAATAAATAAGCAAACTCATATTCGTATTTATATTATTACTAATATAATAGAAATTATTATACTATAATACAAAATCTTCCCAGAAGTTAGTATAGTGACAAGAACCATATTATAGTGCCTGGACGACCGTTCCTAGCTCGGTTCTTTAATAAACATTTTTAAATTAAAATAAACTTTAATCAAATTAGAATAAACCTTATGGTTTGCCTAACAGAATTAGCATTTCTTATTAAAAAAAAATAGCTTTTGCTGTCACTCGGATTTGAAATGTTAGACGGATTTTCGAAGCAGCCGATTTTCATCTGGGCAATTTTTGTTTTGACAGCTGCGGTGAAACTTACCTTTGTATTCTAACTATATGTTTTATTGCTTGAAAACTCAGATAATATTAGTTATCATATCAGATAATATCAAATAAGTTTTCTATGAATTAAATTCAGCTAGATCGGTTTATTGTTTTTTTTTTCTCGAACTGACTACGCTACTGGCCTTAATTTTTTTGGCCTTTACAGCTTCACCATACTACTAAGGCGAGTGCTTAAGGCACTCAGCCGGCGGACATTCGATTTATTGTCCCCGAAACCACCTACTTACTAAGTTTCACGGAAATCGCAGACGCCGTTTCCGAGTTCCTGAATATATAACAAAATAAAAATATACAAGAATTGTTCGTTTACAGATATTAGATAGATATTATAGATACCATATAATGTGAATTGGCAAAATTTTTAGCTATTTATTCCATGACTTGCTCTTGCTGGATACGTAATTAGTAAGCGGATTTCAACGTGTATTATTATGTTTACTCTTACATTGAGCCATATTCCTGAATGGATACGTCAATTATAAAATAGCTGACATTTGGCTCATGCGTCCCAATTGCCTTAACAAATAAAATAATGTAACACGTTGTGCACAATTGTGCCCATATTTGTTAACAATGGACTGAATTCACATTGACATCTGCCTGTCTTTTGGTTGTTGTTACAAAGCCATTTAAAACAGATCCTTAAGCCAACGGTTCAATGTATAATTTCTATTGAAAGTCGAAATAGGTGAAGATAGATGTACATTAAAATGTTCTTTATTAACATAGGACTAAGGTCGTAGTTTACAGTAGTAAGTCATAGCTGGATATTGCAGATTGTCAAATGCCGTGCAATTGCCACTTGTCTTACAATCGTCCAATAACTGGGGGTGGTTACTGTTTGTACTTTTTCTATAGCAATATGACAAAAATGTGCTTGTTGACATGTTTTATACTGTATATCGATATAAACACTTTTATATAAGTGTTTTTCTTTGATAGATTTATAGAAAATTCACTGGACATAACACTATTGAGAGAGTACATATGTCGTGATTACCCTATTGAAAATTTTAAAGCATGTATTAAAAAGTAATACGTACACTAAATATTATGCATTCGCATATTATACATCGGATATATGACAACAATGTTGTTAAATTTGTCTCTTTTATAAAACAGCAAAGTGGGAAGAAAATTTTTTGGAGTGAATTCATATATCGCGAAGATGTATTAGTATTTATACATTTATTATATACATCGTCTTTCATATTAATTTAGCACGGTTAATGTTGCTGTTAATAGGAGATTAAAAACATGTGTGTCCTTGAATAACAATATGAAGCATTTTAAAAACAAAAGTAACGCTAATATCCGAAACAATACCATTTTTATAAATGAGCTAAGTAGTTACTAACATTTTGTTTTATATATTGGATAAGATAACCAATTTGAAGGTTAATTTTAAATATTTTTAAACATAATTTTTAAGTAATTTTTACTGTTTAATTATTTGTTGTCTTGAATATTAAGTAGGTTATTTTTCGAGGTCACCTTATTCGTTTTTAGTACCATATACCTTGCGACCTTGTGCAATCTGGTTTTAATCATACGCCATCCATCTTAAAATACCTATAAATGGGTTATTTAAAGAGAATTTTATGCTTAGTTAGTCATCTATAATAATTTCCACGATGAAAAATTAATGAAATATACTTATATGCAAATTGTTCCCAGTTATATTATAACCAAAAGCAATTTTTTAATATATTTTTTATACTTAAACAATGGAAATATGACAAACAATGATTAATACAAGTAAATCTATAACTTTATAATTTATTACACATCATGTCTGAATACAAATGATTGAAGTATGTTTTGCATTGAACACGGCACACAATCTTTACAACGCGACGTCAATTCTCGTTGTGCGCCCGGCACGGTATTCGATACTCATTTATTTCGTCTCCGTTGAGCTCGGAAAAGACATTCGGTTGTCGTCGAGCGCTAGTTCTACATCTTATATCGAAACCGCTTAAAATACTTAGTGGAAAATTTATTCGACGATAATTAACAACTAAGAGAAATTGAAAACCATGACTTCCGTCAACGATGTCCAGAACGAAATCAAGGCTTCTGCTCTCGATCTAATCGGAAATACACCGATCGTCGCATTGGATCGCCTCTATGCCGGTCCGGGTCGCATCTTAGCTAAATGCGAATTTATGAACCCCGGAGCGTCGATCAAATGTCGTTCATCGCTGTGTATGATAAAGAAAGCATTAGAATCCGGTGAACTGAAACCAGGAGCTCCCGTCTTAGAAGTAACGTCGGGAAATCAGGGCTGCGGACTCGCAATTGTCTGCGCTGTTTTGGGACACCCACTCACGCTTGCGATGTCGAAAGGAAATAGCGTGCAAAGAGCCATACATATGGAAGCTTTAGGTGCGAAGTGCATTCGAGTACCCCAAGTCGAAGGAACATACGGTAATGTAACGCTCGCTGATGTGAAAGCGGTTGAAGAAGTCGGCTTGAAAATAGTCGAAGAAACAGGTGCGTATTATGTGAATCAATTTAATAATTCCGCAAATTCAGAATCGCATTATCAAACTACCGGGCCGGAGATTTGGCGACAGACGGGGCACCATGTAGACGCTTTTGTAGCCACAGTTGGAACTGCTGGTACTTTCACCGGCACAGCGAAGTATTTAAAGGAGAAAAACCCAGAGGTGCTTTGTTACGTTATAGAACCCGCTGGATCAGAACCGATCAAAGGTGAACCGATAACAAAACCGTTGCATTTACTCCAAGGTTCTGGCTACGGTTGTGTTCCAAATTTATTCAAGTTTGATTACATGGATGGAACGTTGAGTGTCACTGATGAAGAAGTGATTCACTATAAGAAACTTATAGGAGAGAAGGAAGGTCTGTATGTTGGATATACGAGTGCTGCTAATGTTGCCGCAGCTGTCAAGTTATTAAACTCCGGTGTTTTACCAAAAGACGCGTGGGTTGTGACTCTTCTCAATGACACTGGCCTCAAGTACACTCCCGTCCCTGAAGAATTAACATAAGCGTCACACTTTGAACATAACTCATGTTAGAATATTATTATTATTAACATCTAGTTTCAACACACAAAATACCTAAACACTAACAATGAGTAGGAAAATTTTAGTTTTGCTTTTTTTTCTCGTTTTATTCTGTTACGATATGTATATTCTTTAGAAGTTAAATTTACATAAATATTTTGGTCAATAAACTTAATTATCAAATATGACTAGCATTTGAAGGCATACAAATCTGTAAATATATTATCCTTTACCTTAAAAATGTCATGTATACTGTATATGATTTTACGATACACAAAAACAACTAACCATTATTAAATGAATACTTTAATGTTAAAAACTTTACTTTCCCTACTAAACTCATTATTTATTTTGACTAACAAATCGACGAACAAACCAATAAACAATTAATTTAAAAAAAAAACACTAAATCGATAACCTTCAATCGTTCTTATGAAACGTAAGGTTAAATAATGTTAAATATTCGGATTAACTACGTGTTTTTAATATATTCTTAAACAACAATTGTTATTTACACAATTAAGATATCTTAATAATTATATCAATGATAACTGTTTTCCTTAATGTTAGACAGTTATTTTTATCACTGAAATGTTTATTAGTATGTAATAAATATTTTTACCGTGAATACACTGTAATTGTCACATTATCACAGAATGGTTCATAGACATAAAATTATACAGTTCCATTATCACTTCTTGAAAAAATATTATGTAATTTACAATATTCTAACACTTTTATAACATTAGTTTTAAGGCCAAACATTGTATGAAATTATATGATTTAACATTCTATATTACTTTTTCTATACCTAAATCCATTTATATACTCCTCCTTTAACCAATCCTGTTTATTTCTTGAAGAAAATAAAATTAGACGCGTATTAATACAGGCTCTTCTGATAGGGAGATTGGAAAGAGAAAGGATTTGGGTTAGAACTGATATATTAGCTTCAATAAAGATCGATAGAAAAGCATAAATAAATTAATGGAACGATTTAGTTATGGTGTGACTTCGTTGTGATCTATCTTTATATTATAAACATAACGCAGTTTTGTTCAACTAGACCAGTGTTTCCCAACCTTTATAAGGCATGTCCCACCTTAACATTTCCAAAATTTGTCGCCCCATACATAATTTTTAGCCTTTAAAAATTATTTTGTTCCCTCAAGAAATATAAATGATAAGTTTCAGGAAATTCACTATGAAATTGTTATCAAAATTAATATTTAAAACATATAATGAAAAACTTACTTCACTTGACGACTCTAATTACCCAGTTTATATTTTGCTAAAGTCAAACGAAATCATACCTGATAATTATTTACAGCATTTTTTTTAAATTTGACTTTTTTGTTAAATTTGTTACCGATACCGATATATGCATTGCATTTAAATAACGCAAAGCGAAAGGGATGTTGCCACAGTTTAAGTACGAAAGAAAAGTAGTAATCTTTAACTATTTTGTTGAACGCGATAATTTCAGAAACTACTATTCCGATTGAAAAAAATCTTTCAGTGTTGTGTAGTTTACACATCGAGGAAGGTTGTACGTTATATATAATCATGCTAACACTAGTAGGAGAGGAGCACCATTAAAGAATGTCTCAAAATTATTTTTTTTCTTTTAGGACCTTCCGCTGCGTATTAGCGTTAGCTTAAATTAATTATTCCACGCGTATGAAGTCGCGGAGAAAAGATACTTTAAAATATTTAGAGTTGCATATTAGGTAGTAATACTCGTGTAAGTTACGGACGTAAACAAAGTAACGATAAGTATTCGGCGTCAGGAAATAACTAAGTAATCCATGAGCCTTGCCAAGAAATAGATATCATTTCAGTTCTTATTATTTTATTCCTCGGACTGTTGACTGTTGTATTATTCACAAATTTAAATAAATAGATATATGTGGAAACTATAAACTATCTTAAATTTTATGCCCATGTTTGCAAAAAAAAAAAAAAAAAACAAAAATATGGTATATGGAGTAGGTAAGCCTTACATCCAGAATTTCAGTGAATTGATTTCAGTATCATTGTACAGCTTATTTGGACCCAGTTTAACCATAAGCCTCCTCCTCTCTTTAATGTTATTCCTTTCCGCTTCGTGCCAGTCTTTTTCAAGTCTTTCCAACAAAACGTGATGTCGCCGGTCCATCGTCCCATAAACAAGCCTTCCATACTTCACATGTCCATGGTTATCGTACCTCTTATGTATTCCGTATGTATGTAGTAGTGATACTACACTATACGTTAAAAACATAATACCAAATGAAATAATATAAGCATTCGTTACGTAACGCTATTGAAATCTTCAATTTTCATATTTCCCGGGCAGTATGAATAATATTCTGCTTAATAACTTAGGCAATAATGATATTACCATAATATAATCTAATACGTCATAAAATATAACCCACGGATGTCTATATGTTGATTAAATTACAAATATTTTTATGTATTGGAAGTCCTTAAAGTCCTTATTAAGGCTATGTTCACACGACAAACGCTTAACGCGCCTTCAGCGCGCAAAATTTTTGTATAGTGTTCAAATAGTGCTTCGTTCATCAGGCGTCGAACATGCGTTACCGCGGCCGTCCTGGTTCAGTTTCTTCTACATTAGGCCGTTATACGCGAGTAAAGCAAACGCTCAACTGAACAGTAACATAGAAAACCATCTTAAAGTGCGCGTTGACGCGCGTTGACAACCGTCGAGCGTTAGCGCAGCGTTCAACAAGCACTTTATTAAAACGCGCGTTAGTCGCTTTTCATGTGAACATAGCCTAAAACTGATATCGCATGCACATTATTTACTTATCACTTACTTTTGCTGCACTAAGATAACTTTGGAGCATTCGTTCACAATACTATTTAATGGTAAAATAATTCTAATACGAGAACTCTAAGTGGTAGAGCGACGCTGATGCTATAACTGGTTTCAACATGAATGAACGGTCGGCTCGTTCGGGGTAGTACCACCCTCTCACAGGAACACCGACGTGAAGTAACAGTGCTTGCATTGTTGCGTTTCGTTCGGTCAGTGAGAGCGCCGGAGGTCCACCGCCCTCCCTCTCATTTCCCTCTTGTCCCAGTCCCCTTCCCCTTCCCCATCCCCCCTTCCTCACCAATACAGTCTGGTAACGGACTTGCAACTCCTTTGGTGTTGGTGGTGTCTATGGACGGCGGTGATCACTTAACATCAGGTGACCCACCTGTTCGTTTGCCTCCTATGATAAAAAAAAACTAAAGATCTTACTCTTACGAATATTAAAAACTCAGACATATATGTAAATATCTATCATTTATCAGCAAAAGTACTTTCAATACAGGAATTGGATTTCGCGACCTCGCCCTTCTAGCCTTCATTTAAAGTAAGGTTACTACCGCACTGCTACGAAGCCTTAAATCAGAATAAGGCAACGTAAGATATTATAATTAACTCAGTAGTTATAGTGTCGATAGCCGTAATACGAAAATAATTAAAGATCAATTAAATGTGTTTATTAATGAACTATACTTCCTTGAATTTTAATAAAGCTGATTATTTGAATATAAACGATGATCATGATGTCATCATAGAGAAACGTGATTGTTTTATTAATTAATTAGCTTCTGCCCTTAGCTTCGTCCTCATGGAATAGTTACCGATTACGCAGCTGACGCAGTGGAAACGCTGAAAAAGAAAAAAAATATTTTGAAACATTATTCCTCGGTGCTCCGCTCCTTTTGGTCTTCGCGTGATGGGATATAACCTATACCGATATATATAGTACAGTGTAGGAGTTTTATTTACACTACAGTTCGCGCCAACTTTTTGACTGCTCTGAGTGTAGCTGTGAAGAACATGAATTTACATACCATTTTTTTTTTGAACTTACTACTACGCTATTGGCTTGGTAAGTACTTTTCACCGGACTTTCTCGAAACGCAATTCTTATAATTGTAAAAACGAATGGTCTAGTTTACAAGGTAAATTATATTTTTAGGTTACAAAATTGGATACCGAAATTTAAGAAAATTATATTTATATAATAAACCAAAACAACGTATAAATCAATTATATTAAGACAACTCCAAATATTTTTTGTCTAAATTTATATATAGTATTGATAACTTGTTATTGGTGCTGTCATCTACACTAATATTATAAAGCTGGAAGGTTTGTGTGTTTTATTTAACGTGCTAATCTCAGAACCTACTGGTCTGATTTGAATAATTCTTTTAGTGTTAGATAACTCATTTATTAAAGAAGGCTATTATATATCATCGCGCTAAGATCAAAAGAACAGGAACACCAATGAAGAATGTTTAAAAATCGGAGTATTTTTCTTTTTGAGAGCTCTCGCTACGTGTTAGCGTCGTCACGGGAACAGGTAGTGTTCAATAAATCTCAACATTAACTTTTAATTTCTAATTGGAAACTTCACAGCAAGACATTAGATAACTACTGTTTTTTTTTCGTAATAACAACAAATTATTCAACGTTTGCAGGTGTTAATGGTCATAAAAAAAGTCATGCCTTATTATGTGGGCGTTTCGACGATTTTACGATCTTTAGCTATTAGGCATTTGAAAGGTACATTTCGGCATCGCACGGTCTTGGTCAGAGACATAAAACAATCTACATCGGTCTTTGTCCAAATCTTTCTTTTTTATATTTTACACTTAAATGCATTTTTAATTGCGACCGCTGCGGTAATTAATTGTACAACAACTTTGTAATAAAAGTTTGCGAAACTCCAATGTTAAAATATTAGTTAATTAAAGATAATTGTTAAATGCTCAAATCGAAACTAATCGTACAAAATAATTGTTTCCTTGAAATGAAGTATGAACAATTAAATAAAAGGTAATGTTATGAATCAAATAAACCATATTTAGATATAAAGACATATATTTATATTTTTCTGGAAAATTTATATGAACAAAGATGAATGTGGGTATATAAAAGATGAAAGTTTAGACAGTAGCAATATTTATAGACAACAGCCTGCATTCGATTCTCGTCCTAAATCAAATAAAAAATAGGTGCTTTTTTGTCTCGAACTGACTACGCTATTGACCTAGCAAGGTCTTAACAGCTTCACCGGACTACTAAGGCGAGCGCTTAAGGCACTCAGCCTATTTTATTTTGGCAACTAGCTCAAGGGTGCACGGCACACCTCGGCTTGGCTGTTGCCTGTTGCATGCAAAATTGCGATGTATCTTAGCTAACTTAGCTAACTATTCATATATGAGTTATTGAAATCATGTATCATATATCAAATCATGTATGAGTTATTGAAACGTATATGTGTACCAAGCATACACGCCGGTGAAGCTGTTAAGACCTTGCTGGGTCAGTAGCGTAGTCAGTTCGAAAAAAAGCATACACGCCTCAACAACTCTTCCATATATTTATTATCGGAAAATTTGGAATTTTTTCAGTTTGATAAAGGAAAAAAGTAAATTCTTCCACTTTCATGTGTAAGCGTATAGGCGTGCACGTGTGTGGGAGTGATCATGTAGTGTTGTAGCAGTGATGTATATTTTGTGTCACCATATCGCGTAAGCAACGCACTCAAGGGCCCCCCACCGAGGGATCGAACCTAGGCTTGAGCCGCTGCCGAGGAGGCCTAATCGGGTAAAAATAGGTGCTCAATATTTGATTTAATTATCTTGAAAAATAATATGCAATCCTGTACGCTTCTATGTTAAAGCTCAGTGTCAATAACGGTCGGGTGATGCCACTTTCATTTGAAAGAGAACGTAGGAGTGGAATGAACAAAACAAAAGGGTTTACTGTCCGTTTTATTATCGGAGATTATAAACTCCGGCTCACCGTTTCAGCTTTGGATAACGGTTATTGCAGCTAGGTTGACTAGATAGTATTGGTATTTTTTAATCTCTTTAACTTAGGCTCTCTTTGTTATTTATTAATATTTGTTTTGATTTTATTATTTTATATGTTAAACGTAACCATGGAGTATTATACCCTAGAATACTACGAGTGTTTAACCTTTCACCTGGTATATGAGATTGTATATACATAATAAGTTCCAATCACAATGATTGTTTAATTTCAACGTCTACGACGTATTGGTGATTTTATAAGCTAAAAATCTAGTGTCTTTCCTATAGCACTGAGTTAGTATTTTAACCACGAAGAAAAACTTCTACCCTTTTTTAAAATAGTGAATACTTCGCAAACTTATACTGGAGTAAATGGTCATAAAAATGACGGAATGTGAAATAATAGAAATAGTAAGTATGATATTTATTTAACTGAATTTTGAAGTATAGTTTTCGATCTAACAAGGCTTCAAGCCGTTATTTTTGGCGAACATGATTACAACCCGCATTGTCTTTCTCTTGCAATAATTGCCTACAGTAATATAATTTAGTTAACATTAGCTTTTATTCGCGGTGTAATCTATCCCTCGGGACGAGTACATTTTTATGGATAAAAAGTACCCTTCGTTCTTTTCTGTCCGCTTGACAAAGTGCGCTAATCGGTTGAGATGTTAAGGTTCAGTGAAGGTGTAGTAAAGCCACATTATCATTCATAATATTTAGGAACATTAAGATTAAGATAAGCCTGATAAGCGCCTTTATTGAGCAAAAAGTCCCTTTTTTCATTTCATTATCCACTAGCCTTTGCCCTCGACTTCGTTTACGTGGAATAGGTACCTAGGGCTAACGCTAACACGCAACGGAAGCTCTCAAGAGGCAAAAAAATTTCGAAACATTCTTCATTGGTGCTCCACTACTATTGACCTTATCGTGATAACCTTCTTCGATAAATGAGTTATATAACACAGAAAGATTTTAAATCGGACCAGTCGCTTCTGAGATTACCCCTTACAACTTCACAAACCCACAAACTTTGCCTCTTTATAATATTAGTATAGATTAACTTTTTGTCTTTATATATTTAACCTATCCTGCTTTGGCGCCGCGCCGCACGACCATGCCCATACGGACGGCGCGTCTCTGACTGAACTTACTTTTTAAGATGTATTTCGGATGTTTAATACCATAACATTTATTTATTACTATTATAATTATCATAAGAAATATATTATTTATTTGTATTCATACCATAAGGTCATTTTTTGTGAGTCAGGTGTGTAATACGTAACTGAAGTTAATTGAGATACTAAATAATATGAGCTGTCATCTTTTTCATTTATTACGCTGCACTGTCACTATATTTATTTTAGCACTCTATCTAAACATTAATGCAAACATTTAACCGTCTAATGGGTATTTTCCTCACTTTATTTGCGGATATCGGTTTGTGCAAATATTGGACGTCGTGCCTGCAGAATATTCTAGTGGTTTAGTGAGAGATCGACCGGGATGAAGATCCCGGATCGGATAAATTCTCAGATAATTAAAAAATGCTTGATTTGATTTCTGATATTAGTTAATACCTGTCTTGCTAGACCTAGACAGACAGATAGACAGAGTTCTTTCTATCTTTACTAATTATAATTCGACTACAGGGCTATCTATTATGTTAATTTTTTTGTTATAAATATTGAGTATTATTTCATTATAACCTCTTAATATATATTTCTAAAGAAAGATTTATTCGTCAGTTATATAATAATTTTCACATTTAATACTCGAAAATATGTTATGGTGTAATAGACTAGCTGATACTCGGGACCTCGTCTGCCCTGTTTTTCATATACTAGATGACTGTTTGCACAGTAGCAATATTTCTGGAGTACACACTGCACTTGATTCTTGTTCTAAATCAATTAAAAAAAATATATATCTTAATATTTGTCCTAATTATTTAGAAAAATACAAAATTTATACACAATCCTCTACGCGTCTATATTAAAGCATATTGTCAATGACCGTCGAGTGATTTCACTTTCATTTAAAAGTGAACATGGAAACGTTAGGAACAAAACAAAGGCACACATAGCCTACACACATTGCACTTATGCTTATTATTTTATTTACACGTTTGTAGCTACACTTTTGAAAGTCTTAGTACAAACTTTATCTTAGGTTTACTTGATTGTTTATTAGTATTTGTTTTAATATTATCATTTTGTATGTGACCATGAAGTGTCATATATTAAAATACTGCAAGTGTTTAACCTTTCACCTGGTATAGGTATAATAGTAATAGAGACATATGCACCATACCACTTCCCCATTTTTCTACTGCAATAAAACAGTTCTTATCGTGTTGTATTTATAAAAGGCATTGACATAGACTCTTTGTATATAACCGATAAACAGCTTAGTTTATTAAAACTTTTTTAACTTTATATCTAAAGAAGCTATTTTGATACTTCTTTTTCTAGGCTTAATATTAGGAGTTTAAGAAATTAAACAGAATAATTGATCAAAATCTATCCAGCAGTATTTGCGTGTTATGCGCACAATGGAAAGCCTCTATCATTATATGTATATAAATTAAACAGGTCCATAGAAAGATACAAATGTTTTTTTTCTTGATTGTTTTGTTCTGCAGAATCTTGGTCTGCACCTTTTTTTCTTTCGCTATATTTTTTATTTTTTCTGCGTGAGAAATCGTAGCTATGAGTTGGGTATTTTTTATTTATTTTAAATGTACTATTTACTATTTAAGAGTAATTTTTTTAATGATGTTATTGTCTTTATGGCGGTTTTATTATGATCCTTTATATCCTTTATCAAATACAAATGTTGCATAAACTATTATAAGGCGCCGTCACTATAAAATGTATGAAAATTAATCCAGTTTAGGCAGTGCGTATATTTTTTTCAAAATTACTTGTGGAGATTGATTCAACAATGACCTGTTCAAAAAACCTTCAGCGACAGGTCCGCGGTGCGGCGTTGTGACGTGAGATAGCGCGCATCCACGGAATTGATTTAATCTCTGTCAATATTGACATGAAGGCGTTATGGGAACTACACAGTGTGCACAGGTGGCCCGGCCCGTCTTCAAAACTATACAGTATGATAAAATTATTGAAATTTTTTGCCAGTACTTTTTAATAAAAATTAACAAGAAACCACAACTATTCTTCTTTATGTAAACTCTTTACTAAAAACTAGCTGATATTTAGATTAAAATATCGTGTTGTTTTCTTTAAATAAGAAGGAAATATATGAAATCTGTTCAGTAGTTTTTGCGTATTGGGCGCACAAGGAGACCTCTATCTATTTACTTATATATGTATACTATAAATATATCCTCGATTTTGGAAGACATTTTTTTAACTGATTAACTATTGACCCGGTAAGGTCTTAACAGCTTCACCTGACTACTTTTGGAAGACTTTAAGATGCATTTACGTACATAATCTACTCTCGTAAGTAAGTTAGTTATTCAAGGATATGCTTTATGATTTTCTTGGTGTATTCTATCGTAAACGCAGCGCTTTAGAACTGATGTGTCTTCATACAAACATACAGACAGACAGACATTTCTAAAAATATTTGATATATATTTTATTACTTATTCCAATACAGCTGCAACAAGTTTTCACACAGAAATGTAAAAAGTACAGGCACGATAGATTTACATTCTTATTATATAAGTATACTATCGGGTACGGCGGACGTTGTCCCGCCCTGATTAAAAATCGTAGACAAACTACATACCAAAATCTTCCTCCTGGATCACTTTTCTACTGGTGAAAGCCGTATGAAAATACGATCAGTAGTTTTTTAGTGTATCGCGAACAGATAGACGCGATAGGGGACTTTCTTTTATACTATGTAATGATAAGAGATTTGTAAATGTCAAGCTTTATGTTATTTAAGAATTTATATTCCATGTTAATGTATACATTTCACTAGTCTGCCATAATAAATGATCGAAGTATTAATATATGATGCTAAATTTAATCAATAAAAAAATAATAAACACTGCAATCGTACAGTAAAAAAAAATATTTACCTTGTCCATATTATGTACTTTATTAATTATAAGAGACAACAAATATATACTAAATAATCTAATTTAATTACTTCATAATTAAGATTATATAAATTATGGAGCGTGCGCATATGTAATTTTATATAAACACTGCAAAGGCACAGTAAAAAAACACTATTTATCTTTTCCACAACTATGTGCTTTATTAATTACTAGCCTCTGCCCGCGACATCGTTCGCGTGGACATAGTTCATTTGGGCTAACTAATATGTAGCGAAAGCTCTCAAGAGGAAAAAACACCCCAATTTTTAAACATTCTTCATTGGTGCTCCGCCCCTATTGGACTTAGCGTGATGATATATAGCCTATAATCATCCTCTATAAATGAGCTATATAACAATGAAAAAAAATTTCAAATCGGACCCGTAGTTTCTTGAGATTACCCCCTACAACGCCACAATTCACAACGTTACAAACTCACAAACTTTACCTCTTTATAATATTAGTATAGATGTAAGACGACAGATATATACCAAATAATCTGATCTAGTTACTTCGTAATTAAGATTATATAACTTATGGAGTGTGTGCATATGTAATTTTATACAAAAAAATTGGTCAAGATCGTTATCAGGCGTTTCCTTGTATAACGTAGTCTAAATATTGGTTTGTAACATGTTTATAATAATATAAAGAATCAACAATATTACTATTCCAGACTATTATATTAATTTTAATATTGCATGCCATTTTTTTCAGTCTAAATATATATTACAGAACAACAATTTATGGCATTGCAGACGCTATTGAAATTGATTATTACTGCGCTATATTTGATGATTTAGGAAGTATATTTAATAGTTTTGGTGATTTTTTTTTCTTAAGTTACTGATATCTTTCTTTACTTTCTAAAATAACTTCTTTATTATATTATATTCATATAATCTATACTAATATTATAAAGAGGTAAAGTTTGTGACTTTGTGACGTTGTGGCGTTGTAGGGGGTAATCTCAGGAACTACTGGTCCGATTTGAATAATTCTTTCAATGTTATATAACTCGTTCATAAAGAATGGTTATAGGCTATATATTATCACGCCAAGATCAATAGGAGCGGAGCACAGATGAAAAGTGTTTCAAAAACGGGATGGTTTTTACTTTTTAGAACTGCTGCGTTTTAGTGTTGGATTTAATGTATCTATTCCACGCGAACGAAGTCGCGGGCAGATGCTAGTATATAATAAGAGTCAATGATATATTTAAGCAGGTCGTGGATTGAAATTCTAGGATTGACTTTCCGTTAACCTGGATACTAGCTTTGGGACAGATTGGTCCCAGCGCGCTTTTTTAAAAATTTTTAAATTTCCCGCCATCGGCAAAGACATTTAATACATGTACCATATGAGTCTATAAATCTATGGTCACAATAATATATTTAATTATATTCAGATTATATATAGTTTTTATATTATCATGTATTTGATATTATTTTCATAAAAATTATATCTAATTTAAAATATATTTCGTTTTTTTTTTCTTATGATCGATAAAATATTGTATATTTTCTTGAAATAAGTTTTATATGAAATAAGGAGAAAGAATAATAGTAAAATTAATTGGCTGAAAACTATTGTTATCATATTCATTTGTCTAAATTATTCAATATTTAATTTGATATATTCATATTGTAGTAGTTTAATGTATATTTAGTTCAGTATTTAATGTAAAATATTTTTTCTAACCTAAAAGTATAAATACAATAGCTAAGTTGGACATTTCGTGGTTTAGTACAAAAAATAGTTCTTAAAAATGAAATAATAATGTAATAATACATTTTGCATAATAATTGGAATTTCACATTACATCATTTGTAATTATTCAAATCTTGTAATAAATCCAGTATTTTTTTAAACCTTATACTGCCAAACTGTTTGCTAACCTTTGTATCATAAGGTCTATTTTCGTTTGTATGGCGCTTAAATCTTTATGGTTTTTCACTAATACAGGTGTTAATGAAACAATACATATGGAGTTTTTGGCGGGATCTTGGTCTGTCATGTAGTGGATTTTATATTTTATTCATAATCTTGTGTTATTTGACTCTATATTTTGTAAATTTGGTGGTGTTTTACGTAATATAGTTAGTTTATTGTGCGTAAGTGAAGTGAATGGAAAATAATACCACGGAGCATGAAATTCTGAGGTGCCACAAAAACTCCCAGGAAGGTTCTAACAAGGGATCCACCATCTTGTTAGAATATTGACTCACACGACGCTTAATATTGAAATGATCGCACGACGCTTGTAATATTATTGACTACTCGACATTGGCAGTAATAATCTGAAAGATTGATTGCCAAAAATAAAGTGAAAAAAAAAATAAAACAATACATATACACGTACTATCCATTTCAATAATACTTCTATATAATATAAGGACATATTATCCATATAAAAAATAATAAAACCACCATTTCAAAAATATGTACAGTTGAAGAATTGGCAAAAAATTCATTGCAGTCAAGCAGTGGGTCTGCACATAACCAAATAATATGTGGTCTAAGTGACAAAAAATTTTGGGGACCTATGCACAATGAGATACATACGAATAACCTACTACAAAATTGTATATCTTAGAAATGCTAACAATCTTTTTTTTCGAACTGACTAGCCTATTGGCATGACGGTCTTCACAGCTTCGCAGGACTACAGAAATGCTTAAAAAAGTTTCGGGGTGGTATATGTTTCAGCCCTAAAGATAAACCGTAGTCATCATTTATATCTTTTCCATATTATTCAAATAAAATGTTATTTGCTACATTGACCAATATATTATTAATCTATATTATTAATTTATATATTATTATAAAAAGGTAAAGTTTGTGAGTTTGTGACGTTGTAGAGGGTAATCTCAGGAACTACTGATCCGACTTGAAATGATTCTTTCAGTGTTATGTAGCTCATTTATCAAGGATAGTTATAGGCTAATACCATTACGCTAAAAACAATAGAAGCGGAACACCAATGAAGAATATTTAAAAATCGGGGATCTTTTCCTCTTGAGAGCTTCCACTGCGTGTTACCTTTGGCCCAAAGTAACTATTCCACGCGGACGAAGTCGCGGGCAGAGGCTAATCTTATATAATTTAATATTTTTATTACCCTGAGAATTTAATATAGGTTAAAACTACCTTTTAAAGGATATCTCTTGAAGGAATATCTTAGACAATATCTCCAATTTATAAATTACGGGCAACAAAAAATAATGTTTTTGTGAAGATTCTTAGGTAGCGTCTATGACTTTGATAAGTTCTAAACAGCAAAGTCCCAGATATAGGCGTAAATAGTTTAGACCCTTTTTTCCGGACCTAGGGAAGATGTGTCGGTGGGCATTGCACAGGTCCGGCGGACGCCTACTAGACGGTCTATCTTTGCAGGATAGTCTCCTGTTTGGAATGGGGTTCTACCGCAGTTTCTGCGGGAGGGCCAGATGCTGGGTGACACGATAAAGGTCTACAGAGATCTCGTGACTTTTTTTATATCAAAAGGCAAACGAACAGGCAGGTCACCTGATGGTAAGTGATCAACGCCGTCCATAGACACTAAAATATCAGGGAAGTCGAAAGTACATTGCCAGCCTATGTGTGGTACCCTAACGAGACCGACAATATTAAAGTGGGAGTCGGATATAACCCACTCTTTTCCCTGGGAAGGTGGATATTCATAATGGATATCCACACGTTTAAAAGAAGACTCTTTTACCACCACATTAGGAATTATCATCCGTTTGGTGCCGGAATGAGCTGCTTATACATTTTAAAATCTGATTAGAGAATTCTCTATGATTTCATACACAATCAATCAAATGATTTATGAGGAATAAACAGACACAGACTACCTTTTGTTATTTTTACGGATGGATTACGCTTATTAATACATTAATTCAATTGTAAGCAATATAGAAGACATTAAACTTTTTATACGTTAATAATTTTAACATAAAATTTTAATTAATCCCCCTGTACTCAACGACTCTGTTAAAAAGTTGAAGAATAAAACAAACATGTTATATATGTACACGGAATAGCTGAATTTAAAGTTTATTGGCCACACTTACAGGAAACACCTGCGAACGTTTTTGTATACATTCTTACAAAACTCGTATTTGTATGTGGCAAATTATACTTTTCACAAAAAAATAGGAGCAATGACTTTGGCAGGCGTAAATTGTATTTCATTCCTACGAGTCTCAAAGTGTAAATACTTATCACATTTAATACATCAGTACCTGGACGACCGAGCCTAGCTCAGTTCTTTAAAAAAGATTTTTAAATTAAAATATACTGTTGTTTGCCTCACAAAATTAGAAATAAAATATTAAAATGGTATCTCTTTTGCTGTCACTCGGATTCGAACTGGGGTTAGACGGATTTTCGAAGCAACCAATTTCCATCTGAGCTATTTTTGTTTTGACAGCGGCGGCGAAATGTACCTTTATATTCTAGCTATATTTTTTCATTGCCTGAAAACTCAGATAAAAAGTTTTCTATGATACCCTTAGGCCTCCCATGGCAGTGGCTCAAGCCTAGGTTTGATCTCTCGGTAGGGAGCCCTTGAGTGCGTTGCTTGCGCGATACGGTGACACACAAATATACATCACTGCTACAACACTACACGATCACCCCCTCACACGTGCACGCTTATACATGAAAGTGGAACGGTTTACTTTTTTCCCTTATCGAACTGAAAAACTCAATTTTCCGATAATAAATATATGGAGGAGTTGTTGAGGCGTGTATGCTTGTTACACATATACGTTTCAATAATTCATACATATATGAATAGTTAGCTAGGTAGGCTAAGATATGTCACGATTTTGCATGCAACAGGCAACAGCCAAGCCGAGTTGTGCCGTGCACCCTTGAGCTGGTTGCCAAAATAAAATCGGCTGAGTGCCTTAAGCGCTCGCCTTAGTAGTCCGGTGAAGCTGTTAAGACCTTGCTGGGTCAATAGAGTAGTCATTTCGAAAAAAAAATCTAAGACTGAAATGTAGATCGAATGAAGCTAGATCGATTTATCGTTCTCGAAACCACTTACACACTAAATTTTACGGAAATCGTAGACGCTGTTTCCGAGATCCTGAATATATAACAATATAAGAGTATACAAGAATTGCTTGAAGGTAGCTTGCAAGAAAGGTATTAGAATAGGTTTTATTAAATTTGTGAAGGTTAACAGTAGGATGGTAGGGTTTCTTTATTTATCGGGATGCTTTCACCATGCATTCAACAGTCACTGTAACTGTTTTTATTTGTCGTGTTTCGAGGTTACCAGAATTAACGAGTGCCCAGAGGCTTATAAGCTGGTATAACTTTTTTTTTTCTCGAACTGACTACGCTATTGACCTAACAAGGTCTTAACAGCTTTTCCGGACTAAGCTGGTGTAACAGCGACGATTATTGATAGATTATAAATTTCTTGATGGTGATTGTTGCGTTTCGAATCCAGTGTGCTTACCATCTGGTATGGTTACGTCAATTTGTCATGCTAAAAAATTCTTAAATATTACAAATGGATACATCATACAGCCATATCTCCTCGCTGATAGGTAATTTTAATATATGTATAGATATATAATTCTAAATCACTTCAAATTATTATACGTATCAGAATAGCGCTAATGATCATTCGATACGAAATTTCTGAAAACACAAAATAATATAATAACTTTGTCTTTTTTGCATTTTAAAATTAATTATAGTCTTAAATTTCGATATAATAATTTTTAAATTTAAATTATTATCACTATTCTGGTTTTAGCATCTATTGGCAATCCGGGTGTTACCTATATACATTATATACAGTTTATTAATTGATCAATCATATGATGAGCTGCACAATACATCATGTAATATCAATATTACATGTACACCGGCCTCTATACTACCCGTCGTTAGTCTGGCACAAGCGTCATATGTCATGAGCATATCGAGGTCATCAGTGACGCGAACCCGTAAGTTTTTCCCCAGTTAAATACATATTTTTAACCACTCAACGCGGCCAAATACTTTACGCTTTAATAATTTTTATATGGTGGGGTTTCCTGTATCAAAATATTATAACATCATCTACACAATAGTTCAATATTTTCTGGTGTGATAACAAGGTTGTTATCAATTTTAAATCGAAAGTCGGTCACTTATCGCGTTATTAAATCGGCCAAAGTAAAGGATCTGTACAGAATTCGTTGGTTTTTATAAACATTACTATTTAACATTAATTAAGGTTTTGCTCAAACGCTCACATATAACACAAAAAAATAAGTTTAAACCGCGTATCCGTTTTAATACTTGATTCTTGAGAAAAGTGACGTTTTCCTGTCTGTTGGTAGCGCTGATTTTCTATGCCTATGATTGCACCTGTTCATTATATAACCGTAACAACTAAGGGACTACTTAATTCTAAATAAGCAACTGAATAGTTACTTAGAACTTTTTAAATCATAAAATTACGTCGACCTAATGCGATATATTTAAAATTATCTTTATATGAGATGACCTCAGTGAAAGTCACAAGCACTATGTAATGAGAACATGGATTTGATGTTATACCTTAGTCCTTTAATTTTAAACTGCCGTCGCTGATTAATAAACATAATAGTAAAAGTACACACAAAATATTACGCTCATTTTCATATCAATCGAGCAGCATATACGTATTCAGTTGTATATTATATACACTGGACTGGACTGTTTAAAGAGTGACAACTTTCAATAGTGTGATAGTTCACGGTCACATTTAACATTTTTATTTTTTATTTTATTCATTTTAGGAAGATTTACAGCTACGTTTATACATTACATGAAAAACATTAGATGAAAATACTGCCAATTACAAATCTCCATAACGATCTCGATAACAACTTATCTTTACATTGTAAAATAACGTTAAAAAGTAGGGTAGGGTGTTGGATAAAATTATAAGGGAAAAAGTAGCCACAGGTCATTTTAGCCGATTGACGTGTGTCCGACGAAAAATGACTATTTAGGTAGAACAATATCTACATTCCAGCCTTCACTCGCCGAAAAATTGCTTCGCCATCAAACATCTTATCGTCGTGCTGCTGGTACAGAACAAATCGATATCAAGCGTGGTGGAGAGTTTATTGAATTTTCCAGGTGCACGCAAAAAAAAGGAATTGCGTCGATAGTTACTATTAGCTGACAGTCTGCTGAGAAGAGGTCGCCGTCTAAGATTCAGCTGGTTGGTGCGCAGATAGATTTTAGCTAACAGCTCTGGGTTTTCAACCGCACCATTAGCTATATTCATTAAATAGGTTACATCGTTAATATTCCTCCTTATTTCTAAAGGTAAGAAATGATAATGTTTGCATCTATCAAGTAATCTATTGAATAATATTTAGCTTTATAGTCAAGATATCGCAAGAATCTCTTTTGTATGTTTTCAATTCTATTAATATAAACGTTATATTGTGGGTTCCAAACCTGAGACGCATACTCAAGGTTACTACGTACGAATGAACAATATAGAATTTTTATGGCTTTTAGGTTATTAAATTTAGCGGCAGTTCTCATTATAAATCCCATAGCTTTATTAGATTTATTGATAATATTATCAATATGTTGATCAAACAGTAACTGAGAATCGAACTGGATACCTAGATCTCTAATGGATGTGACACGCGATATTGTTTGAGTCCTTATTTTATAATCATTTCTGATAATAGTAAGCTTACGGGAAAAGGATATAGTAAAACATTTAGAGATATTTAAGTCGAGTTTGTTTGTAGTACAGTAAGAATCAAATCGATCTAAGTCAGATTGGAGCTCAGTAACATTCTCTGTTGTTTTGATGGTTTTTAATATTTTCATATCGTCGGCAAAAAGTAATATTTTGGAGTAAGAGAAGCATTCATTGATATCATTGATATATATTGTAAATAACAACGGGCCAAGCAAAGATCCCTGGGGCACTCCTGAGGGTATAGACATCCAGTTCGACTTAAATCCAGACAAGACCACTGCTTGAGTACGATTCTCAATACATGATGAGAACCACCGGAATAAGTCACCATGAATGCCGGCACGGTACAGCTTCCTAAGTAGCACTACGTGATCTATACGATCAAAACATTTGCTGTAGTCAGTGTATATGACGTCTACTTGTGAGCCTTTATCCATACCACTACTAATATAGTCACTTGCGAGGAGTAAATTGGATGTTGTTGAACGTTTCCTCAGGAATCCATGTAGATAGTCACTGAATGAGCACTTAAGTGCAGAGTATAGCTGATTATATACCAAGCGTTCGAGAATTTTGGCAAATATACATAATTTAGAGATCGGCCTGTAATTTTCAATATCACTTTTGTTACCTTTTTTATGAACCGGGGTAACGAAGGCCGATTTCCAGATGCTAGGGACATAACCTTCGTTAATAAATCGCTTATAAAGTAGGCATAGCGGTTTAACTAAATATTTAGCACAATTAACGATGAATACAGGCGAGATTAAATCAGGCCCAGCACCCTTGGTTAGGTCAAGTGACTTCAGTTGTTTGAAAACAGATTCTGATGATACCACAATGCTCGAGAGATGAGATACGGAGCTCTCCGTTAAATTAGAATTGTTATTGGAGTTGTCAACTTGACAATTGGATTGTGGTAGAAAGGTAGAGTGGAAGTATTCAGCAAAGAGATTGCTTATGGCTTCACCAGAGCTTGCCCATCGATCTTTGTACTTCATTAAGTTAGGAAAAGCATTACATTGATATTTAGATTTGACATACGACCAAAAAGATTTCGGATTCTTAATTATAGAATTAATATGTATAATAATAATATAAAAATACTAATAAACAACAAAGAGAACTTAAACTGAACTTTGTTCTAAGACTCAAAAGTATGGATACAAATATATATAAACCTAGGTTGACCGGACCGGTGACAAAACCTGCGAGCCAAGTCCTGAAGTTTATAACCTTCGTTAATAAAACGGACTATAATTTGTTAATAATGTAGTTTCTAGATAATTAGGTTAAATATTAAGCACCTATTTTTGTTACTGATTTAAAACGAGTGTCAAGTACTGAGTATCATGTAAAAATATTGCTAACGAGTAACAGGTCTCCCAGTATAGAGATTTTGTTAGTGTTACTAAATTAACTATAACAACTAAACTCTTTATATATAGGAATAATCGTAAAATGTTAAATAAATGTGAAATTACGAGAAATTAAGTAATCCGACTGGCATTTGCTGTGCCATTGAGTATTTAAATACACATAAATAACTGGTTGAAAGTACTATATTATAATGAAATCAGAAGCGCAAGAAATCGATAAACATTAAGCATATTTAAAAAATATTTCTCTCTAACCTCTTACGTTTATATCAATTATTATCGCTTTTAAAAATGATATAGAAATAAACATAAAATTTATGGATATAAATGAATTTTAACAGTTTTTTGTTTGCTTATCTTCACAACGATTAAATCAATTTTGTCGAGAGCTTTACTGGTAAACTAGCGAACCTAGCAGACGTCGACCTACCCTAAAAATAATAGAACATTCTGGAATCACCCAGTACCCACCTACTGAATACAATTGTGACGTAAACCGTTCTTAAACCCAGCCGTTTAGTAGTAATTCAGTCACATACATACGTACAAAAATAATATATAAAAGATTAATTTTTCGTTGTATTATTTAGACTAAATAGAATTATGCTTTCCGTAAAACAAGTGCAGTAATCATAAATTAGTAATCTTCAAATAAGTGATTTAATTGGACAGTACGTGGGCGACTGAGCCCAGCTCGGTTCTTTAAAAACATTTTTACATTGAAATAAACTGTTAGGTTTTCCTGATAAAATTAACATGTTTTCACAAAAAAAAAAAAATGTGCTGCAACTCGAATTCGAACTTTGGTTACACGGATATTCGAAGCAGCTGATTTCCATCTAAACTATTTCTGTTTTGACAGCACCGGCGAAATCTACCTTTATATTCTAGCTATATTTTTTTATTGCTTGAAATCTCAGTCAAAAGAGTTTCCTATGAATAAAATCTAGCTAGATCGATTTATCGTCCCTCAAACTACCCACATACCAAGTTTTACGGAAATAGATGATGATGTTTCTGAGATTCTGAGAGTATACAAATATAAAAATATACAAGAATTGCTCGTTTAAAGGTATAAGTGATGTCTTGTGAACGTAAACACGAATGAAAAATTAAAACAATATTTTTATTAACAACTCAAGTAATTATTGTTCCAACCGTTACTAATACCGAACGTGAAGGAATACAACATTAGTGTTTAATCAAAGTGATGTGATTGTGAAGAGATGCGGCAGGTGGCCACCAACCATCATAGCGCGTTTCCTATTACTATAGGGTTGTGTAAAATTGTTTGATCAAAGTTTTGAAAAATTAATAGCACTAATAGCAATTAAAGAAATAATTTAGAGAAAATCCTGAAAAAGGTGCTGAAGTGTTTTATTTTCGTCTACTCATCATCATCATTACCCTTATCCCACCTAAGTAGAGTCGGCACAAGATATTTTGTCATGTTGTGAAGTATGGTTTGGCTTAATTTTTACGTAAGCCGCCTGCCTGACAGCAACCTTCCTTGGGTTTGAGGCATATGCCTTAAATACTACTACTACTACTTTCGTCAACTCATATAGTTATAATAAATAATTAATATTTTTGTAAATTTTATTATTGTTTAGTTTTTTTTTTTGCTAAAGATCGTACAAATTCGATCGAAACCATCGTGAAGTATCACTTACAAAGACGTACAAATAAAGGCTTCGACTCGTCGTTAGCAAAAAAAAACACATGTTTGTAGTTCACACATGGTAGAAATGAAACCTTAAAAAAGAAAGCGAAAAGAGCGTACGTTTTGATGTTCTTCATTACCGAAAACAAGTGAGACACTGCTGCTACTCTACTCGACAGTGTTTACTCCCACCAATTTTCTTCACACAAAAAGATTTCGGATCAGTATTTCAAAGCCCTTCCTTATGAAATTTCACTTTAAATATTGCTTGCAATGTTTTTATGAAAACACTATAGTTCGTTAATAGTTACTAAATAAATAAAAACATAAAACACAACGATTGAAAAACAGAAAAAAATATAACAGTTCTATATACTAGAGCGATACTGGCAACCCTACTTTAAAACTGTGTTAGAGAGTTTGTTCCGTGATTATTAGACGGTGGCAGGTGCAACGCGCTCGTATGAACGTACATACTTTATCTATTTACAAGAAGATAACCGATGTACTTTGACTCAAGAATTCCTCGTTTTCTCTCAAATTATCATCCTTTTCACAATACGAAGATAAAAGGACGCCTTTTTATTTAAAAGCTAATTATTCCACGGCATGTTATGTCAAAAACAGGAAGTGTTAATTATTCTGACCATTTAATCTTTATTTATGAAGTTTTGTAATGAAAAAGTTTTGTATTAATTCTGTTTGAAATATATCTTTGGTATTTTGAGTCTTGCTACATTTGAAATAGGAATTTAGGTCGCGTACAGATAGTATTGATTGTATAAATTTATAAGAGAGGTTACAATGAAAACGTTATATTATGATTAAGTACCTGGAACTGGAAAATATTTTTAAACTAAAATAAACTGTATGTTTGTCTCACAAAATTAGTATTTTTCACAAAAAAATATTAAGAATAATATCTCTCTTATAATCATAATAATTGAGTTATTTTTGCCTTAAAATAAAATTAACATTTTTTACAAAAAAAAAAAAAAATGAAACAAAGACATACTGCTGTCACTTGGATTCGAACTGGGGTTAGATGAATTTTTGAAGCAGTCGATTTCCATCTGAGCTATTTCTGTTTTGATCTTAAGTTTAACCTTATATTCTAGCTATATTTTTTCATTGCCTGAATATTTAAATAAAAAGTTTTCTATGGTTGAAATCTAGCTAGATCGATTTATTGTTCCCGAAACCACCTACATACTAAGTTTCACGGAAATCGCTGACGCCGTTTCCGAGATCCTGAATATATAACAATATGAAAATATACAAGAATTGCTCGTTTAAAGGTATTAGATAGATATATACGCGACTATCTTGTTATGGTAGTAAAATGTTAGAAGCTAGCAACAGAGAAGCCTGTGTAGTGCAGCTAATGTTTTTCTAACGCCACCTGCTACGGCGCTTTTTAATCTTGTTACTTACTATGCCTTATATGTACACGTCTAGAATTACGCCATTACACCGGACGTAGACATATGAAACAGTATAGAGATGTCAGTTTTTTAAAGTAATATAATCGTTAACTTTTTTTTCATAAACAAATGTATTTTCTAACACTTACTACTAACTTAAAGTTAATCAACATACGTTACTTATATGTACAACTTTATGAAACATTGTAACGTTCACAATAGCATTAAAAGTATTAATATGGAATCAGTTTCATATAATCTTTGGCTTTAGTCAAAGACTTCATCAACCTTGGACTTTAGTTAGAGTTTTCTGTACAATGACTATTTAGCACCTCAAACGTGTAGATATATATATTTTAGAAGAAGTTCTATGATTATAATATATATACTTAAAACAAAGTGGTATTTATATAGAGACAAATTTAAACCATACTAGGTTTAAATACTTTCGGCTTATATAAAAAAAGTTCATACCTGACCCATACAATGTCTAATATATAATTTTTGAAATTTATTTAAAAAGAAATAATGACCGTTAAGAATTATTCATATTACAATTTGGATGCGATGAACTTTATAACTATTATAACTGTTTTTTATCCTCGAAATGACTTCGCTATTGACCCAGCAAGGTCTTAACAGCTTCACCGGACTACTAAGGCGAGCGCTTAGGGCACTCAGTAGATTTTATTTGACAACTAGCCCAAGGGTGCAGGGCACACCTCGGCTTGGGCTATTGCCTGATATGTGCAATTCGCGAACTATCTGAGCTGACCTAAGTTAACTATTCATATATATACGAGTTGTTGGAACATATATGTGTACCAAGCATACATACCTCAACAACTCCTATATATATTTCGTATCAGATAATTTTCTAAGCTATTTCAGTTTGATAAGAGAAAGAAACAAAACTCTTCCCCTTTCATGTGTAAGCGTGTATGCGTGCTTATATGTGTAATGTAAGATTTTGTGACACTGTATCGCGCGAGCAGCGCACTCAAGGGCTCCACCCCGAGGGAACGGACCTAGCCGCTGCCGAGGAGGCCTAATCTGGTAGTGTTAATGACTGAATTAGACAATGTACTCTCTAAGGTTTATTAACTCTACGCGCGGTCATAGTCCTGCGGTTAATAGAAGTGATTTGAGCGTACTAACGCCGCAGGCACGCAGTACATACGCCGAGGTAAGAACGTTAGTCCTGTCACCTGCTCCCACATTCCTTGCCGTGATTATACACACCTGTACCGAGGCGAAGTACCTCGGCATTACTCAAAGGATGTAATACTTGTTTACTTTGTATCTTAGAAATTATTAAGGAAATGGGTAACGGTATAATGTTATCTGTTTGATTGCTTACATAAGAAAAGGAATTATCTTTTTATTGTATGGTATTATGAAAAATGTGAATGGAAAGAAATAAAATGTATTATTTATATAAATATCTCGTTCAATGTTATTGAAATAAATAACTATTAATAATTCTTCTATCGGTGTAGTGAGTGATTTTAGAAGATGTGAATTCAGAGAGATTTCATACGGTTAATAGGACTATTTACATATCTACTCGGTTCTTTAAAAAGCATTTTTGAATTAAAATAAACTTTGGTTTGCCTTATAAAATTAAATTTGTTTACAAAAAAAAATTCTTCTGCTGTCACTCGGATTCCAACTGTGGTTTCACGGATTTTCGCAGCAACCGATTTCCATCTGAACTATTTTTGTTATGACGGCGGTGGCGAAATTTACCTTTATATACTAGTTATATTTTTTCATTGCCTGAAAACTCAATTTAAAATGTTTTCTATGATTAAAATTGAGCTAGATCGATTTATCGTCCCCGAAACTACCTACATAATAAGTTTCACGGAAATAAATGACGCCGTTTCTGAGATCCTGAATATATACAAATATACAAGAATTGCTCGTTTAAAGGTATTAGAGATACTACTTGTATTTAGCCGACTATCATGCATTGATTGTGCTTTAACCGAAATATTTATTAATACAGATAATAACAAACGCGTACAGAGTCTGGATACGATGCTCAGTATAAGAATAAATATGAGGCTACGTACATCTATAAATATTAACACCTAGGCTGAACTGCACAGAAACAGAACAATTTTGCTGAACACTAAAGGATTACTTATGTGCGAGGATCGAACCACTGACCATATCAGGTTAATAGTAGGCCTTTTTACTACTTTATCACGAGATCTATCAGGCCAAATTTTACATAAAACTACTTCCACAACTGTTCGGTTATTAAACTCTGATAAATTAAATCGACATTTCACTAGCAAAACCACTCAACCATGTCATATTTGTACATAATTTAACTTTATAATGTATATTTTAAAGTTTATTGACAAATATTAAAATAATAAGCGGTCGATATTAAAGTAGTCGGTTATTACGAAATAAAGGCTACACTATTCAGTAATGCAACTGAATTCCTTACTTAATACGTTGACGCCGATTTGCACACAGCACAAAAGCTGCGGATTAGATTTAATAGGACACTAATGCGATTTGCAATTTATTTATAGCTAATAATGTAGACTGATAATATTTCAATTTTAGTTTAATATCTATCTAATACCTTTAAACGAGCAATTCTTATATATTTTTATATTTGTATATGTTCAGGATCACGGAAACGGCATCATCTATTTCTGTGAAACTTAGTATGTAGGTAGTTTCGGGGACGATAAATCGATCTATCTAGATTTTATTCATAGAAAACTTTTTGGACTGCGATTTCAGACAATGAAAAAATAAAGCTAGAATATAAAGGTAAATTTCGCCGGCGGTATCAAAACAAAAATAGCTCGGTTGGAAATAAAAAATCCGTGTTATCCCAGTTCGAATCCGAGTGACAGCAGAAAAGATATATTTTTTTAATTATGTTTTTGTAAAAAAATATTTAGTAAGGTAAACTTAACAGTTTATTTTATTTTAAAATGTTTTTTAAAGAACCGAGCTAGGCTCGGTCGCCCAGGTACTTCGAATTAAAGGTATAAGACTCAATTCGTTAAACTGATTGCAACTTACGTACATAATTAAATGCAAATTCAAAAGCAATAACCCAACAGCTTGAAGTGTAAAATTCTATTTTCTTCCATTTAGGATGTGTGGGTAAAGGTGGAGAAAGGGAAAATTTATTTATTTAATTAAATTAATTTCCGTTATTAGTATCATGACTTTGAGTGTATGCAACTTAAAATGTCCAAATGCTCTGTCTTTCATACCTATTGTTTGTTGCATAATACTTCCTTGTACGCACGTTGTGATAATACAGACGTGAGCAAAAACCAATAAGTGTGAAAAATAGAAGTCCAAAGATGTAGTCACACAATACAAACAATGAATGTTCATGTATTTTTTATTTTATTTCGAACTGACTACGCTATTGACCTAGCAAGGTCTTAACAGCTTCACCGAACTACTATGCATAACAGAAAATATACAACAACGAAATAATTGACATCAGTTGTAATAACGATTATTGTAAAATAACACAAAAGCGTAATTCAATATTGATGTGTTGTGCCTGTTGCCATCCCTACTTCTAGTAGTAAAAGATTGAAAAAGACTATACTTTTGTACTGCAACAACGATTAAAGTCGGAATCAGAAATTTACGTATTATAACATGATACATTTTCCTGTATTCTTTGACATAATAATATTTAACTGTCCACTGAGCCGTATATGGTATTAAAAGCCTAAAAGGGAAACTCGTTTTGAAGTTAGTATTTGCTTCTGCAATACTTATGCTAATGTGCAGGTGTGAAAATAGACCAACCATTACGTATTTGCTTTTTCTACATACTACACAGTACTCAGACTTTGATTTGATACGTTGAGGCGAAGAGTGAGACGTCCTGTTCAGATCGGTCTACGATGCTTTGAAAAGCGTTGTCTCTATCGAACACTGTAATCACTGGGATAGACAAAGATAACACTAGCCGAAACCCACTCAGCGGACTATCTCGATCTTCTGCCCGACGTTCCAAATCCAAATTCGAGTACTGTATCTGGGTAAGTATTAATTTTACTTAAATATTATAACCATGTTAATGTACTTTCTTTCCTCCACTGATGTTTACACTCTATATATAAGAGGACTGTTGAGTATTCATTTTTTCATTATACTTGGTGGTAATATCGTTGCAATGCAAAAATAACAGCAATCCTCTTATCGACTGTATATACATTGGTTGATTTTTAAACCCGATAAAGTAAAAGTAAGTCACTATGACTAAGCAGTCACATAACAATAAAGCTATTGTTATGTGCACGATAGTAGCAATGTTGTCGGGAACAAACGTCATAGTACCTCACCCAAACTTCTTCAAAAACTAAAACAAAACACCATGGAACTTCATTTTTATTTTTAAATTTTATTTATCTGTTGTATCTTTATTTCAGGGAAAATAGTTATTATGAAAAGAAAACATGATTGACTAAAGAATAACTTAGACCGTCTTACGGCAAATGTTGTTTTTAATAGAGAAAACATGCTACTCCTCTTTTCCACCAAAGAATGGCTTCAAAAAGAACAGTCGTTTACGGACACTCTAGATCATAGAAATCATTTTTCAACTAAAAATAAGCCTATTAGATTTCGTAGAAGAGTTTTATTTAAATAAAAAACATCATAAATTATTTTTAAAGCTACATTTGAGTACTTAGCTTATTGAGTTAAGTATCATATCAATAACTGTAATTAAATGACGCTTGGCTTTGAGCATACCCCGCTGTGTTATTAGGGTACGGAATGAAAAGACGTTCTTTGATTCTTAAATTGACATACTTAAAAACGAGATACTATAATTACTAATCTCGTGTAATTACCAGTTCCAATTATATAATAGCGAGTGTTACTCATTGACGTTATATAAGTTAAGTATTTATTAAGAACAGCCGTGTAAAAGGGCGGAGCTAATGCCAGAATAGACGCGTTTAAATTATACAAGTTATCCGTATTTGAATAATGACCGCTGATATATAGATATTTTGTTTAATGATACAGCTGATGGATAAATATAAAGACTAATTTAAATTAGTTTGTCTTAGGTTTAAAAATGTAGATAAAGTACAAAATTGGTGCCCATTTTTCATGAAAATAGATTTCTTGATTATTTTGTTCACTTGTGTCAGAAAAGCAGGATATTTGTTAGAATTAATATATTAAATAGCAACGCTATAAAATTCGTTTTACAATCTTCAAAGTTGCCTACTTTTATGCAGAACAACAAATCAATGGAAGCGTTAATTAAATTAATATTAAACGATATATGACCGATTTCTGTCATGTACCACATCTTAGATGTAATTTATCGACGGCACACGTAATTTACTCAATAACTTAGCGTTTAAAATAAGATTTTTATGCTCGCGCCGTTTTCACTCAATATTTGTCAAATTGTGTACAACAACAAGCTGTTAAGACTTTGCTAGGTCAAAACCGTAGTCAGTTCGAAAAAAAAGGTTGCATGCCAAGGGAACGCACCTTGAACCTCTGCCGAGACGGGCCTAGTCTGGTTACTAACATGTTATCACGGGAAATCATTAGTTTATGTTCTGCTAAAAAATAACGCTCAACGCACCTAAAGAAATTTTCACTTAAAAATAAGACTTTAATATCGTGGCGACAAAATTATAAACGACAATAGTTCTAATGCTCGTTTGATACACTAACATTAATAATTTTTGGCCGCTAAGAATTTATGTATATATGTGTTTCGGTAGCTGCCTTTCAAAGACAATCATCTTTCTAATTCAACAACGGTACAATTATTAGGCATGTTATCGTTTCATAACAAATTATTATTATAAAGGTAGTAGAGTATGGGTCGGCTCACCGGGAGTAGTACCACCCTTTCACAGAAAACCAACGTGACGTAACAGTGCTTATTACACTGTTGCGTTTCGTTCGGTCAGTGAAAGCGCCGGAGGCCCATCTCCCTTCCTCACTCCACCTTTTTTCTTCCCTTCTCCTTCCCCTCACCCATGTACAGGCTGGCAACGCACTTGCGACTCCGCTGGTGTTGCTAATGTTTATGGATGGTAGTGATCACTCAAGATCAGATGACCCACCTGATCGTTTGTCTCCTATGATATCAAAGGGCCCCTGGATTATCAAGTATATAGCTTTTATAATTATACAAAAATATCGAATAATAAGTATTTAACGCGTTCTAGACCCTTTTTTTTACGTGGGAAAATCCTTTATGGATACCCACCCTCAAGGGGGAGCTCGAACCGCCAGCGTCCGTCCAGGGTGAGGCCCAGATACTTCATCCGGGTCCCCACCCTGACATGGACTCCCTCCACATATATGTGGGCCCCCGGAGGTGGCCCCTTCCGAGGCCCATGGAACATTAGGGCCTCGGTCTTCTTGAGGCCCAGTTTTCTGATGCGCCCGACCACGAGAGTTACAGCCTCCATGGCCAGGCGCAATAAGTTTTCTGTTCCCCCCCTCGGGCTACTATTAGGGTGTCGTCTGCGTAGCAGATGAGGCGCTCCAGATCCAACAAATTATATATACGTGTACAAAACGCGAAACTTTAAAGAATCCAACTGCAAACTTTGTCTGGGTGTAGTTTGTATGTTTCTGTAAAGCCCGGAAGCACAATTTGTCTTAATTAAAAATAAAAATTTAAATAAAATTGATTACGCTTAAAATATTTTACGCAGAGCCATCATATGTTCTGGAGAGTTGTTTTTTCCTGCATATTATATAAAACCTGTTACACTTCCTGTACATAATTGATAATTTCATCATACATCCGATACGTGTCGGAAAAAATTGACAACTAACACCATGACAGGTGCTTGGTATCCATTCTATAATTATAAAATTATTGTGTCACTATGAAATATAAGTAGGCAGTTTTGAATAGGACAGGATTAGTAAATACGTATCAGATATTTTCTTTCTTTTTTTTATATTATAGGAGTCAAACGAACAGGTAGGTCACCTGAACTAAAGACACCAGAGAAGTTGCAAGTGCGTTGCCAGCCTGAGTTTGAGGGAAGGGGAGAGGGATAGGAGAAGGATGGAGAGGTGGGTGGACGAAGAAACGTAACAATACAAATACTGTTACTTCACGCCGGTTTTCTGTGAGAGGGTAGTACAACCCCGGGCGAGCCGACCTATTCATGCTGAAACTAGTAATAGCTTCAGCATGGCTCTACCGCCTATAAAATAAATATTAAAATAATAAGTTTACTTTTTGATTCCTATAGAGGCCTTTAAACAGGAAAAGCGGTGATATTAATGGTGTCTTCAAATCCTACAACTAGTCTAAAATTTCGGTGAACGTGAAGATCCCAATGAGACTGTAGTACGTATGGCGTTATCGCATCTTCTACAAGTCGCTTAAAGGATTTTTATGCACTTGAGTAAAAATCCATCAACAAATATTAAAAATTGTATTCTAGCAACTACACTTACGAGTATAGACGGTAATAACGGCTATTTAGCAATAACGAATCATTCAGGTGTATGTTCTGTAAATTTTAGAGCCAGGCTGAAGCTATTACTTATTTCAGCATGATTGGTCGGCTCGCCCGGGATAGTACCATACGACCCACAGAAACACCCACGTAAAGTAGCAGTGTTTGCATTGTTCGGTCAGTGACAGCTCCGGAGGCTCACCTACCCTCTCCCCTCTCCCCCAACACAGGCTGACAATGCACTTGCGACTCCTCTTGTGTTGCAAGTGTCTATGGACTGTGGTGATCACTTAAAATCAGGTGACCTCAGGAGGGAATAATTAAATGCAAAGTAAATCTGATAAAAACGATAGCAAAATTGAAGCTCAAAAGTTAATTAAATAGAACTTAAATAGTAGTTGAATATTAAAACATATTATAATAGATACATAGTGAGAAACCAAAAGGCAAAGCTTAGGAAAATATTTAACAAAGATAATCGGAACGACATATTATCGCTACATGCAAAACAATTATATAGATGCACAAGGTCTCTGCCTACCCATGGTAGAGGAACCCCGCGGACTGGGAGGGAAATTACTTCATCACTAAAGAAACATCAAGGTGACCCATGAGTTGGTTTGCCTCCTATGATATAAAAAAATGCAGTAACATGTTATGTCATAAATACAAGCAAAGAAGCAAAGAACTCTTGTCAATTATTCTACTGGTAAATAATTTGCTGTTGTATATCGTATTGAAATTTGTAACAATAACGTGATAATGCAATAGATACTCGTTGTTAGTATAGTTACTTTGCGTGTGAGCATCGAGAAATGTTGTCCTTTTTACACATATTGGTTGTTGCATAAGGCTTGCTTGCTCGCACATTACAAAGCATCGGCTGAGTATTGTCAAAAATAATCATTATCATTAACAATTAACAGCAGAATAACTAATTCTTCAAATAATTTGATAACCATTCTTCTTCTTCTATTTTATTTTTGGCAACCAGTCTTCTATTTAGTAGACCATTACTGCCATTGTCAAGTGAGTAACGATATTACACGACGGTGGCCATCTTGTTAGAACTCTCTTGGGAGTTTTTGTGGCAAGCCAGAATCCATGCTCTGTGATATTATTTCCGATCCACTTCACTTGTGCACAATAACCAAACTATATTACGTAAAGCACCACCAACATTACACAATATAGAGCCAAATAACACAAGATTGTGGATAAAATATAAAGACCACTAAATGGCATTCCAAGATCCCGCCAAAAACTTTGATAACCATTGCTTAGAAATAACGCATTACATTATTGGTTGTTGTCATAGTATTGTAATAGTGTGCATTCTTTATCTATTGTTATTGTAATGAAATCACTAAAATTATCACCAATTTCAGCTATATCTACTATAATCTTCAAATATTTTTTAATTCACGAAGTTCAAAATTAGTACTATTTTTGTAAAGTTATTTTTATTCGGTTTAGAAAACTGGAGTCAATCTTTTTCAATAATAATATGTGATATTTAAGCATCATTTCAAGTAAACCCTTATGGACAATTATTTTATATTATTACACAGAAAAGAGCAATGTTGATGTTCTTAATGTTACATGAAGAAGTGATCCCAAATGAATGGTGCAATAGCATAATAGTGCCTATCTTTAAGAATAAGGGTGATGTGCAGGATTGTAACAATTATCGAGGAATAAAATTCATGTCATATAGTATGAAGATTTGGGAAAGAGTGATAGCGAGACGAATAAGAGATGAGACTGAAGTGACTCAAGATCAATTTGGGTTTATGCCTGAACGAGAGACAACAGATGCCATCTTCGCACTTCGGCAACTACGTGAAAAATACAGACGTGTACATAAGAATTTGAATATGGTGTTTGTTGATCTGGAAAAGGCATATGATCGAGTACCCCGAGATGTTTTGTGGTGGGCCTTGAAAAAGAAAAGAGTGCCTGGGAAGTACCTACAACTTATTTATGGTATGTATGGTCAAGCGAAAATGCATGTTAGGTCCGAAGCTGGAGTTACCGATGATTTCAATGTGTCTGTAGGTTTACACCAGGGGTCAGCATTAAGCCCTTATTTATTTCTGCTTGTTATGGATGCGTTAACATCAGACATACAGGAGGATACGCCTTGGTGCATGCTGTTTGCTGATGATATTGTTCTTATCTGAGAAGATGCTACCGAGGTCCAGAACAGGCTGAAAAAATGCCGAGAAAAATTGGAGAACGTTGGTTTAAAAATTAGTAGAACAAAAAATTAACACTTGTTTTGCGACTTCGGTGGTACATCTAGTTTTTTTCCCATAGCCTTAAATGGTGTATCCTTACCAGCCTGCTCCAATTTTCGCTATCTAGGCTCACTGATACAGAACGACGGTGGCATTGATAAGGACGTGAGGAATAGGATAAATGTGGGATGGATGAAATGGCGAAATGTGTCTGGGATAGCTTGTGACCCACGAATGCCTTTGAAACTCAAGGGGAAAGTTTATAAAACTGTGATAAGACCTGTCATGCTGTATGCGTCCGTGTTGGGCTACGAAAGAGACGGATGAGAGGAATTTACATGTGGCAGAGATGCGAATGTTAAGGTTGATGTGTGGTGTGACTAGAATGGATAAGATTAAGAATGAGTATATCACAGGAAGTTTGAAAATAGCACCAGTGACAGAGAAGCTCAGGAGTAATAGGTTAGCATGGTATGGGCATGTCATGAGGAGAGATAAAAACCATATAACTAGGTATACGAGTAGAGGAAAACCGAAAAAGATGTGGATGGATTGTGTGAAAAACGATATGTGCGCAAAACGTGTGAATACTGAGATGACATTTGATAGGAGAGAGTGGAAAAGAAAACATGTTGTGCCGACCCTACTTAGGTGGGATAAGGGTAAAGATGATGATTACACAGAAAAGAGCAAGAAATAGGCATGTTTAAGGAAAAAGAAAGAAAAAATTTACTATTGAAGGGGTTCAAGTGAATAGGTACATTTTAATGAAGTATTTCGTGCTTGTAAAATATATATTATGTTATAAATTCTACACGATCTCCATATGAATTGTCATTAAGATTAAAGGAATAAATTTAAACCACATAATGTTTAATATATCAAAGTAATATATACCACAGGCGTGTTACATAAAAATGGATGTCATTTTATTAATACGGCTCCTAATTTAATGGTGAGAAGAGATATTTTAACGAGCTATTACTAACAGGCACGCAATCACACCTGAGAGACGGTTCGGTTACACGCGACGGATAATGTAACGTCACTGTTTCGTAGCTCTGTGAGATTTGATGTTTTTAGTACTTTTAGTACTTTAGAAACAAATTAAACCTTAAAAAAAATGAAATAGTTAAAGTTAGTTAAAGTAGACCATGTTTACACGTATTATAAGAATAAATGGATTCGCTTTAATCCAACACTGAAAGTAAGGATAAGTAGTGATATTCATCATTTGTATTATAAATATGACTAAATTTAGCTTTAAAACAAAGTTCCTTGGAAATTAACGTTTAGGAAATAATCATTTTTGAAGTTAAACTTCTTTTGGCCCGTTTTTACGCATATGTCGAAAGATAGTTTTCATAAATTGTAGGATCTCCAAAACCGCGTTCTACGTAAAGTACCCGGTGCCTCGTGGTACGTCCGGGGAGTCGATCGCTATAGGGACCTTGAGATACCTTCTATATGGGCCTACGCAAATCACTCACAATTAGTTATTTTGAAAAAGCCGCGAATCATCCCAGTCTTTAGTGGTATCCGCCGCAAAATTTGAAACCATACCCAACGCTGCGCACTACAAAAGACGTCCGTGACATATTTTTACCGATCCTCCCGATTAAATAACGGCAGCGAACGATCAGTACCAGCCTGTCTCTCCAAACAGAGCGTGTTCACGCCCACGCCCGCGTAACCACAGATCACGCCGCAGTGGTCTGGGGGTAAATTTCGCTCCCGCACACCAGATTAGGCCCCCCTCGGCAGCGACTCAAGCCTAGGTCCGTTCCCCCGGCGTGGAGCCCTTGAGTACGCTGCTCGCGCGATACAGTGACACAAAATCTTATATCACTGCGTCAACGTTACACATATCACCTTCACACACGTGCACGCACATGTAAGTGGAAGGGTTTTTTTCCCTTATCGAACTGAAATAGTTCAGAAAACTATCCGATACAAAGTATACATAAGAGTTGTTGAGGTATGCTTGGTACACATATATGTTCCAACAACTCATATACTCGTATGTATGAATAGTTAGCTTAGCTTAGGTTAGCTCAGATAAGTCGCGAATCGCATGTATCAAGCAAGCCAAGCCGAGGTGTGCTGTGCGCCCTTAAGCTAGTTGTCAAATAAAATCGGCTGAGTGCCTTATGCACTCGCCTTAGTAGTCCGGTGAAGCTGTTAAGACCTTGTTGGGCCAATAGCGTAGTCAGATCGAATAAAAGAAAAAAAAAACTGGAAGCATAGAAGTTATGTACATGAAAATATAATAAGGAAATAATTTGATGAACCATAATAGAATGCCTCATAAAGTAATATAGAAGCATCAAACAGTTAACCAAAGATAAAAATACATACTTTAATAACGTAATTATAACATTATTATATAATAATAATATATTATAATGAGTCATATTTTTCGTTAGTGTTTAATGGTATGAAATGTAATAAGTCAAAAGAAATTTCGTGTTTTTATTACTAAAGTAACAGACAAGCTATAAACTTATAGAAAGTTTACGTACGTCCATTTCCAAGTGTGTCACAATAAATATTGTTGCTTGTAGTTATTGTTCTATGGGGTTCTTGTTATGGATACGTATAGAAACGACTGGTTCATTCATTACACAGTATATAAAGTAAGTAATAAGAATTTATTTTACTCTGTTCATGTCCAATACATCATCGTACATTTTTGCACAAATTTAAACGGTCTTTTATTCTGTCTCTAAAATAATTTCATATTTAAATAGGAATTTAATACAATCTATATAAATAATAATCATTTGCTATATATACATTACAATTACATTATTATACTATTACAATGTAATAGTGTTTTCATAACGCTTTATCGTTTCATATTACATTCAAATTTGAACATTTTTATCTGTTAAACAATATTTGTGATTAAAATTGGAAAAAAAATCATGTTCGTTTCAAAACCACATCAGTACAAGTTAAAATGATAGGCTTAAGTTAGGTCACGTATAGTACATACTTTTATTTTAATTAAATTGAATTGAAATGAGAGGAAGTTACCAATTATGGAGGATAAACTGTGATTGTAAGGTCATATAATTCTTGTTTCTAGTTATCTTGGAAACAAATATATATTTATACTAGATGATACCTACTACTTCGTCTGCTACGTTTATTATTGCACCTTTTTCGTTACATCTCAAAGAGACTAGGTAGCGTTTTCGACGAAAGATCCCTGGCGGCTTGATCTCTTTCGACACTTCCAGCAATGATCCTTATATTTCAATAAATTTATACAAAATCTGGACAATTTTGCACCTAAGCCTTCCTCGTGAATCAAACTATCGACACTATTACTCTATTTTTAGAATTTCAAACCACTCAGCTTCTATATATGTGACGTAACATTTCGAAATGTGCTAAATCCAATTTTAATCGTTCGTACAACAATTATTTTTTTATGACTCCCAGTTTTTGTACACTGAGAACAAAGTTCGAATTTTGCCGTTCAAGGTATTTAGTTTTTCTTTTTATAATCTTCATATTTTCATGTACACAATTCGAATATGGAAAAATAACTTAAAATATTAGGAGATAAAATTGAATTTAGCTCGTTTCAAAATGTTATAACTCTCAAAAGCGTAAGAATAGCGTAAGAAATAAAATAGAATAATTTAAATAAATGATTATAAATATTGAATTTGAATGAATGAACATTTGAATGAAACAAATGTAATTCGCATTTATTAAGTCATATGCTAATGCTAATATAAAAATTGTAGATATTTATATCCAAATATTTTCAATAAAGAATTTGCTAAAGAAATTTCACGGACATTATCTCTGTATTTGCCGCCACAACTGGTTTCAACAAAGACAACATTTGGAATCCGCGTTGAAGGCTCGAGGCTTTAGGTTTAGGCTTCAAGTTCCGCGTTTGGACATAGTGAAAGCATAGGCAGTAGGTAAAGTCGATATACATAAATCATCACTCCACTCGATTTAATCGGGATTACTGTAGTCTATCGGTTTATTTTTTCTCTCATTTAAACACAATCTATATGTTGTTTATAATTCTAACTTAGTAGTAGTTACTTCAAATTTGTGGTTTTTATTTTTTACAATGTTCTATTATATGATAAGCTCAATACGCTTATTTTGGATCTATTTCACTAATGCACGGTTTCTGAGGTACTTTAACTATAGTTTATCTGTTCAATAGCGTTATCGGTTCGGTTAACTTGTCAAACTGCGTTTCTGAACACAATCATACGATAAATGTCGGTAAAACTCAACGGACCATTTGACGGTTTTTTATGGATAATTTTGTTGAGCCAATAACTATTGATAGTTTTACATTGTGTCTCAAAAACCGGGCATAAGGAGTTTCATTTTATAGAACATTATCTTTTACTTGGGGCATCTTTCGGGTTATTGTAGATTTGATTATACGAAAACAGTATCATTTTGGGTGAAAGGTGCCCGCGTCCCTATTACTAGTCATTTTCTATATCCCTGACAATGTATGTAAAATTCCATGATGATCGGTTGAACAAACGTAAAAGCGTAACAAACAAATACACATTCGCATATATAATATTACTTAGGATTTTAAATTCTCACACACTCGTTATGTAGACTTTTTTCTTTCTCGAACTGACTACGCTATTGCCCTAGCAAGGTCTTAAAAGCTTCACCGAACTACTAAGGCGAGCGCTTAAGGCACTCAGCCGATTAAATTATGTAGACAAATTTATAGAATACTATGTTTACTAGTAACCGAGCATGACCCCAGCGATATAATTACTTCAGAAATATTGAGAATGTTTAAAGGCTGAATGGCTAATGTAATCCATTTTTACCATAAATGTTATTGTAATGTATACCGAATTTTAAATAAGTATTTATAGTTAATTCTTATATTATATTGTTTAGGTTAATACATAACACTGCAACAATGTTATACTGCATAACAAATACGAATACCTACAAACAAACAAACTTTACTTCTTTATAATCTTAGTATGTATATAGTTCTAAAAAGAATATCTAAAAATAGAAAGTGATGTTCCTCTGGGTAACAGGCTCTATTTTATTCTTATTAAACTTTACATTTTAATTACGGCGAACGAGGTCACGGGCATTCGTTAGTTTGTATGTATAATGAAGTACCATTCCATTTCATATATTCATTGAAATCTATTTTTGTCGAATCCAAAATTGTGGTTAACTTGAACTACTGAGTTCTATTAAACTATATACTGTTGGTGATTGGCAACGAACCGGCCGACCGTCGGTGGAATGTGGCTAGCCTGCATTAATTCTGCAATGATTTATATGAATCAGTCTTGTATTTAACTATTAACTTAAAATTGTAATATCGACATCCTTAATTTTCTAGGTATTTCTTATTTCGTCTTAATAGCCTTATCTCATATAAAAAGCAAGTGCAAATTCTGATCTTATAAATATTTTGTAGCCCTTTTGCTGGAAATATAGTCCTAAATCAAAAATCAGTTACTATTTGATGATAAAGTTTTGTGTCATTAAATTTATTCAATAATTTATAACAACGCCTGATAAAAAGTATATAGCAAAATTTTTAAATTGTTTCAATCGTTGCGCAAACAAATAAAAATATATACTTTTTATAACAATTATGTCCATAAATTACAATATTATTCTGTAATTTCTTGTAACCGTTAGCGAGAGGTGGATAAAATTAGTATCTGATACGATCAGCTCGAAGCTAGATTTGTACCAAATCGTACCAAGTTTTTCTAATTAAATTATGTTACAGACAAAAATAATCACTATTCTTTTTAATTCTCATATGAATACACTAGCGATTCGTCATGGCTTTGTACTAGTGTATATAGCGTCGGAAACGCCTAAACGATAAAATACATTTTTTGACACTTTTGACTTTTGATACTTTTTTGATAGTTCATCAGAGACTAAGAAGTTTTTATAAGTTTCGTCACTTAAATAACTCTTTTTTTAAACCATTGAATATCTCTTATTAATAATGATATATTGCAAATAGTTACTTTATACTACATTTATCATTCCATGTACTTATTTAAGTAAGGATATCATAAAAGCAAAAATGCAAAAGATAAAAATGGTTACTGTTCTTTAATTTTAGGATATAATCATACATAGTTATAGGTACCTAACAATAGCAACTTCGTACTGCTTTTATTTTTAAGCACGTCGTAAAGTTCTTAGCCAGTTTTTTTTACGAAAATATTTTTACGGCTTCATTGAAATATCTCGATTTTCTGTTCTACAAATACAATACATATAAATATATACATATGATTCGTATAACTATATCATGTATTACGCAAAACATAACGAAAACCCTAATAAAACCGTGACAATTAATGGAACAAACAGAGATACACAAAAAGCGTTTTATCTTATGACATTTATTAATATAATGATAATGTCTGTTTGTTATTAAATCTAAATATAACGAGATTAATTCTCTATAAAAAAAAAGTATTTATTTAACAAATGATATTACATGGCATAAAAATAACTGCTGATTCCCGCACTAGGAACTGAATCCTGTGTTGCGTGTAATTTTTCAAAACTACGTAACAAAATTTATAAACTATTGGTGCTGTCAGTGATTTACTTACTGGATAAATGAAATTAATAGAATGTATAACATATTATAATATATATACATATATATAAAAAGACCGTTATGTCTATATACATTCATATTAAATTAACACGATAAGATCAATATCTTAATATGGCAAGTTAATCGCAGAATGTCCGGTTACCTTTCTCCAAATGTTGTTAATATAAGTACTCGCTGTCCCAATATCAATAATGTTAACATTTGTACTAAATAAGTATGGTGACTTGTCGGTCAACGCGAGCAAATTAATAAAATAAATGAATATCATATTCGAAAACGGTTGTAGTGGCGTCGACCAGTCGCTCGCACACCTGCGTCCGTACATCGCAGTAATGATTTTTACAAATTTGAACTTTTTGTCATAGATTTAGAGTCGATAGTTGAATGACAAAAATTCTCTCATTACAAATCACGGATGTAACACACAAACTATTCAAAACTGTGTTGTATGTACCTTAACAGCAAACTCTGGTTTTACGGCGTATGAATGACTATAAAGATTCCTTTGCCAGAGAAATATGACTATTTTTATCTAAAGTATAAAATGTGATGCTATTAGTGTAGACAAAAATCAGTTTTATGATAAATGTTAATAAACGATATTACTTACTGGGAACATAAGTTTTTAATGAAAGGCGAAAGTCATTCTGTCTCAATATAGTTACGTTATGATAAATATTGAAATATGAATACACAATAATCATGTTATATTTATGATTCTGGTTAGTAAAACTTCATATAGCTATATCTAGCAAGGACTACTTAAGTTGTTTACGCGAAAGTTGAGATCAAATTATGTCAGTAAAAAACAATGTTAGGTATAATTTTGAATATTACAAAATACCGGCATTTAATTGAAATATAATTTGCTGTAATATGACTTTATGAATAAACGTTATGACGTTATGAATAAATTCGAGTGTTTAAATTTCCTTACTCGATACATGAACTGAAAATATTCACGATAGTTTCAACAATATTGCGCTAGATGGCACTGTACGGCCTAAACATTGAATACTATATGATTATTTCATTGACACTTTAATTAAAATTGATAACACTATAAATTGTTATTAATTTGGTTTTATATTCATAATATTGTAAGATGTTTATAGTTTTTATTGTATGCTATTTTTCCTTTAAAAGTAATATTATGATATTTGTTAATTTCTGCATCGCAGTAGTGATATTTATATGTGTCTAAGTATATATAGAAACTGCTAAGATTTATGTTGAGGTTTCTAACCAGTTCAACTTTCGGGGTTACATACTGGGCCGTTACTGGTCGCCTTCACCCTGTGGAAAGTCCCCGGAGATAGGGCGGAAAGCGCCGCGTCTTGATTGACGCAGGCCGGAACGGCTCCGTAGGGGAGGAAACCTGCGCGGTTGACGTTCCGTAGCGTTTCTCAGAGCACAGCGAATGTTTGAAAGGCAATATTCCTAACTAAATGGGGCTTACTCGGTTAAGAAACCTTTCTTTTGGATAACTAACACAAAAGAAAATTTATCTGTATTTTCAATTACCAATTAATTTATATTTACATAAAAATGACCAAATGTCGGCTTTAAATGGCAATTTATAGTTTTATAGCAGCGAATGAAGTAAGTTCAAATATAAATGCTTATCTATAAAATACAGGCAGAGGTAACACTAGCGTTGTTTCCCTAAACCATGATTATAACTGCGATACAACCTGGATTTGCTAATTTTAGGCCAATATTTAACGATTTTTGTTGTCACTGTTTTCATGCGTAATACGATAGATAGGCTGATTTAAATTTAACTTTTTTAAGGCAAACTTATTATTTAAAATGCTTGTACAGAATATAAAATACATATAGAATTAATATATTACTTTAGTTCTGATTTTAGATTTCTGTTGATGCTAAAAAAGGATAAAAACTTCTACTTGCCCCCAGAGAGATTTGAACTCTCGACCCCTGGTTTACAAGACCAGTGCTCTAACCCCTGAGCTATGGAGGCTACGACGCCGAGATTGAATTTATGATTAAGTTACTTTAATCAAACTTTCGTAACAAATAGAGTCTATAGGATATTTTAATTTAATTACTTTTTATGTAGAGCACCTGTGTTCACAGTTGGGTCAAATGTTACAATAACTTATGCTTATTTTCCTTTAGACTTTGATATTAGAATATTGAATCAATTAATTATGTATTATATTGTCTGTATTTTAATAGTAGTTCTCCGTAGAAAAAATATTTTTACTGGATTACTATCTTTCACAAAAATCGGGAATTCACAATCAGGAACCAGAATATTGAGTGACACTTAATTACTATGATTATGGGAGTTTTGGCGAGATGTTAGTTTGTAGTGTAGTGCATTTTATATTTTATTCATAATCTTGTGTTATTTGACTCTATATTTTGTAAATGCTGTGGTGTTTTACGTAATATAGTTGGTTTCTTGTGCATAAGTGAAGTGAATGGAAAATAATACCACGGAGAAAAAAATTCTGAGATGCCACAAAAACTGCATGGAAGGTTCTAGCAAGGGATGCACCATCTTGTTAGAATGTTGATTCACACGATGCTTAATATTGAAATAAGCGCACGACGCTTGTTATAATATTGACTACGTGACAATGGCAGTAATAATCGAAAAGATTGATTGCCAAAAATAAAGTTAAAAAGGAAAACCACAATCCACCTCATATTAAGGGACAAGGCGGTCTTAGGTGGTAAGCTAAGGAATGAACAAATGTAAAAGTATTTGTCGAGAAATTTTCAATTAGACGTTGTTAGATAGCCTGGTGAACTTACTATGATTTCGCCATTATGCTTTCCTACCTTGACAGCTCAAGGTCATTGTAGAATACGAATCTACGACCATCGACCGCACCATCATCTTCAACATTTCAAGAGGTATCACAAATAAATATTTAAAAGTACGGATTCATTTACATACATCCATTCTTTCATTTGTCTAATGAATTATTTACACAACTGTACATACCTACGATGATACAGAAACTTGCTTTATAATATATGTTGTTGGAAATAAATAAAATGTCGGGTAGTTTACTGTTGGAAATAAATGAAATGTCGGGTAGTTATACTGCGACAGCCTACAAGCCTACAAGGGGCGGCACTCGCCGTGTTGACTCACTCTTTTGGGTGGCTTTTTTTTTCGAAATGTCTACGCTAATCACCCAGCAAGGTCTCAACAGCTTCACCGGACTACTAAAACTTTTACTTGCCCCCAGAGAGATTTGAACTCTCGACCCCTGGTTTACAAGACCAGTGCTCTAACCCCTGAGCTATGGAGGCTACATTTTGGGTGGCCGTCGTAGCGTTCAAAAGCTCTGTCCGAACTCGTGTTGCTTACTTAAAAAGTGATTAATCGTTACAGTTTATTCTTAACAGTTTATATTCTAAATTGGCCAGTTCCCCTTATATTTTATATTCAATAATTGTTTTTATTTCTAACAATGTATATATATTAAAAAATAAAGGGTTCGGGTTGATTAACATACAAGTACTTACTTATCGTATGTACAGTTTAATTGCATTTTTGTATATCATAGGAGGTAAACGAACAGGTAAATCACTTGATGTCAAGTGATCACCACCCTCCATAGACACTAGCAACACCAAGGTAGTCATAAGTGCATTGCCAGCCTGTTTTGGCGGGAGAGGGAAGGGGCAGGAGAGGGAAGGAGCGGGAGAGCGGGAGGGAGGGGAGAAAGAAGGGGATGGAAGGTGGGCTTCCAGCGTTATCACTGACCGAACAAAATGCAACAATTCAAGCACTGTTACTTCACGTCGATGTATCTGTGGTCGAGTAGTACTAACCCGTGCGAGCCAACCCATCATGTTGAAATCAGTAATAGCTTCAGCGTGCCTCTACCATCAAATAACAAATATTGGCTGAGGAACATTCGTTCTTTGCCTGTAGCCACTAAAGCTACCAATACTGAATAGAGACGGAATGTTTTGAATGAATTACAGGTGTGTCAAGTACGCTTCTTTTTTAGTGCCATCTAATTCAAAATCCATTATAAGTAAATATAATATACATACTAAGTTAACTTTGTTTTAACACCTGGCAGATGTGAAACATCAAAATGAATCGTTATTGGACTACTTAAATTTAAATTAATTACATTTTTTTAATGAATGAAGCTGCTACGTACATAGTAATTGTCAATTTCCTGCTTTCAAATCAAATTACGTGAGCTAATTGGCTTTAGAACCATAAGAGAAGAAAAAGTCGTATGATCAATTTCTCTTCAGCATTAATATTATAGAATTTTATATTTAAAAAAAATCCATGGATTTATATATGGTATTCTGTATTAATCACAATTTTATAAATATCATAAATGATATGAAATGTTTCAGCCATGTACAGTTACTAATATAGTACGAATATTTAGCGGATAGGTGGCGTTTAAAACAAATCTACGGTTATCTATACTAATATTATAAAGAGTTAAAGTTTGTAACTTTGTGACGTTGTGGGGATTAATCTCAGGAACTACTGTCCGATTTGAAAAACACTTTCAGTGTTATATAGCTCATTTATCGAGGAAGGTTACAGGCTATATATTATCATGCTGAGACCAATAGGAGCGGAGCAGCAATGAAAACGCGATTTTTTCTCCGCTTGCCCGCTTCCGCTGCGTGTTAGCGTAAGCCCAAAGTAGCTATTACTACGCTCGTTATATTATAACAAGCAATTTCTTGCAGCATTTATGTTAAATATTATTCTCGGCTCCTTATTTTATATTTACGTATATAAGAGAAAATTATTCTCTTGTTGTAAGTTTGCTGACGGAAAATGACAGATTTTTATACAAACTTTATCCTTTTTTTCAACCATTTGAGTTTCAATTTTCAAACATACTTTCTTAGTGCCCATTTTTACAGTATAAAAGGAATCTGCATGAACATTTTAACGACCTTAGCCCCAATAGTTTCTGCAACAATAAATTTAAACAAAAAGTACATAAGTTATTATTTACTTTAAATATTATACAATAAAATATACTTGTGATAAATATAATCATCTTCCTGTACTACAAAAACCCGTATAAGTGCCTATATTAAATAATCGATAAATTTATCCACAAAAACCATAAACAACTTTCAATTGTTAAACGAAGGTTAGTCTGACAGTTAATCAGAACCACGTCCACAAGACCACCAAGCCACAAATTAAGGGTAACAAGCTCAGTTTAATATCCGATACGTGTCAAGCGAGGCATTCGAGTGATCGCCAGATGTCGCGCCAAATGTGGTAGCGGCAGCGAGGCTCGTGGAAGGCAGAACCACTTTGCATACTCAAACCAAAAATGGTAACGCAGCGGTTAATTGAAATATGGTACAGCTATTTTCTACGTAACTTGAAGTCTAATTGATTGAGTTAAACAAAGCAATAAATATTAATTATTACATAGTATAAAAAAAGTCCTCTGCCACATCTGTTTGCCCGTTCGCGATAAACTCAAAAACTACTGAACGGACACCTTTTTTTGAAATATTTAAAATTACCAGCGCATACAGTCATAGGCTCATTTACGAGTTTATGGAGCTGGAATTTTTTTATTTTTTTATTAACAAGCTTATACAGATCGAGAATAAAGATAATTTCTTGATGATTATGTTATTTGTTTACATATTTCACGAACGCGGTATTGATTATGAGATGTTGTTTCAAAAAGAACTTCGCTGTCCATATCATCATCAATATTAATTGATTTTTAAAGCTCTTTTACAGAGTAATTATAATTTGGTTATAATTGCGCGTGTAATCGCAAAATGCCAGTAAAGAAATCGTCGAATCAAATCTCGTGTTTTAAATACAGGTTTAATAACGGGAGAGGTCAATGCTACTTCAGAAGTCGTTTTCAATTCGTCTCACACAAAATTGGATTAATAATACAATTTATAGGTATATTCTTGATTAACGTTATACATATATATCGTCTATGTGTAAACATTCATGTATTGTTTCAATGTATAATTTTTAGTAATTCCTTTTTAGGGAACTAAATAAATACAGTACCCGTGCTCTTAATTTAGCACGTTGAAGAGAAGAGTGAGACGTTCGGCTAAGATCGATTAGTTTTGGTTTTGTAAAGCGTTGTCTCTATCGCACAACGCAATGAGTGCGATAGACAATAATAAACCTTTTACTTTATTAATCTTAATGACTAAGTTCTTAAAGTAATGTAAGTATACCTAAGGGATTTTAAGTCGGCGCCAAACAAGCAAATTAATTAATATCGTAAAGCATATATATTATAAGTTAATGTCAGTGAGACAACAACCCGAACGGTTACCGCTGGAGATTTCATATTGCATTTTTAATTTGATTTGGTTATATGTTTGAATTTAAAGTAATTTAGTTCATCGATTATTTGGCGTCGACTCAAAATCATTTAGGTATACTTACATTACTTTAAGAACTTAGTTATTAAGATTAATAAAGTTAAATATTTATTATTTTTTGCTTTTCAGTTTTTTCGGCGGTTAATTTTTTGTTAAAAAGTTTTTATTTTATAATTTGCTGTGGCTATAATTTATGGCTATAATCTACTAATTACTATATGCTTAATTTATTTGTAATAGACAACTGAGAGACTGAATTATAAATCATCCCCTGTTTTTCTACCCTTGGGGTTGTTTTTTCTTATCGAAATGTATATGGTACTTACTTCGGGGTATACTCTTTCAAATCAAAGATAATAATTAAAGTCAGACTATTCTGTCAAAAGTTATGCGCGATCTTCGATATAATCAGTGAGTGAACAATCAATCATTCTCTATCTTCATACCCTTAGGGTTAGAATTTTTTTTCCAAATTTATATGGGACCAACTTCGGAGTTATACCCTTTCCAATAAAGATTTTTTTAAATCGGACTATATTGTAAAAAGTTATGCGTGATCATACATAAAAAAAAAATATATACGCGTCGAATTGAGAACCTCCGGTTTTTCGTTGGTTCAAAATAGCGATATATGAATCAGAATTTATCGTGGTGTTCTCCACAACGTAAAAAATAAAAAGTCCGGTTCTGTGTCAATTATTCAAATTGTACACATATAAGTACACATCGTTAGCTTGTCTGTCGATTATTCGGGCTAATTTCTAAAACATCTGAACAGATTTTAACCACACTTTTCAAATTAAATGGATATAAAAATCATATGCAATAAGTAGCAATAACAAAACTACAATTATTAAAAAAAATTCAATACAGAATTTCTTCAAATAAAACAGACATTCCCTTTGAAAAAAAAAAATACGAAAAGAGTTCACTGACGCCAGCTAGCTTTTAAAACAAAATATTCTTTCTCATTATTTTATTTTCTTTGTAAAAATGCTTAACATATCTCCGATTTCCCAAAATTCGTTCATTTTTAATTATGTCCCCCTGTGTCACGTTAAGTTAAAAAAATAATGTGTACATACAGTATCAAGACACCTGCATCATCTGAGTTGTGAATTATTACTGCCCATTCATCTAGATGTGTACTTAATTATAGCGATAAAATTTATAACAGAAAATTCTTTCAAGCATAAGTGTAGCTTTCCCTCATACATCACTAGTGTAACAACATCAATAAAGCACCTAACGTTCCATTTACAGGCCGGTCTCGTTCGGAAATTGGCCATCATTACGCCGCCCGTTTATGGTCACCGAGCGCCGCCGGCACCCAATGATACCGCCAGTGCACTACTCGATAATTCACTTTTTTTTTTTTTTTTTTTTTTTTTTTTTCTCGAACTGACTACGCTATTGACCTAGCAAGGTCTTAACAGCTTCACCGGACTACTAAGGCGAGCGCTTAAGGCACTCAGCCGATTTTATAATGGTAACTAGCTCAAGGGTGCACGGCACACCTCGGCTTGGCCGTTACCCGTTGCATGCAAAAATCGCGACCTATCTTAGCTAACCTAGCTAACTATTCATATATGTTTGAGCTGTCGAGACGCATATGAGTACCAGCATATCCGCCCCGACAGCCCCACCATATATTTTTATCGGAAAATTAGGAGAGTTTTTTCAGTTCGATAAGGGAAAAAATCTTTCACAAAATAACCCTTCCACAAAGATGTGTAGCGTGTAGGCGTGCACGTGTGTGGAGGTGATAGTGTAGTGTTGTAGCAGTGATGTATGGGTGTGTCACCGTATCGCGCAAGCAACGCACTCAAGGGCTCCCTACCGAGGGATCGAACCTAGGCTTGAGCCGCTGCCGTGGGAGGCCTAATCGAGTGTGCGGGAGCGAAGTTAACCCCCAAACCGCGGCGGCGCGATCTGTGGTTACGCGGGCGTGGGCGTGAGCACGCTATATTACGTGGGACAGGCTGGTACTGATCGTTCGCTGACGTGATATCGTCGGGAGGGTCGGTAAAAATATGTCGCGGACGTCTTTTATAACGCCCAGCGTTGGGCACGGGTTCGTAATTCGCGGCGGATACCACTAACGGACTGGGATGATTCGCGGCTCGCTCGAAATAACTAGTAGTAAGTGATTTTATATACGTCCAGATGGACGGCATCTCCAGGTCCCTGTGGAGATCCGCCCTCCGGACGTACCAAGGGGCACCGGTGATTTTACGCAGAGCCCGGGTCTGCAAAACCTGAAGTCTATCGAGATCCTTCGCGTGGGCGAAAACGGGACAACTATACGTCATAACGGGACGAATACAAACTTTATATATTGTGAGCTTATGTCTGAGGGACAGTTTGCTCTTCTGACAAAGTAAATAATGGAGGCGACCCAAGACCATAGCGGCTTTGTTTCGCACTCTTTTGATGTGTGGCTCAAACGTTAAATGACTATCCAGGGTGACGCCGAGATACTTGACCTCGGTGGTCCAAGGTATCTCGGAATCGTATAGCCTTATGGGCTCTAACTTGTTCTCGCGATGTCTAGGATCGAAGAGCATCGCGGCGCTCTTGTCGGGATTTATACCTATTCGCCATCGAAGAAACCAATCACCGAGTGTGCTAACGGCTTCTTCGATGGTGTCTCTAAGATCGCTCAGCCGCCAGCCAGAGGCGTAGATAACTGTATCATCAGCATAACAACCTACCTCGACTCCCGGGAGCTTAGGTAGGTCGCTGATGAACAGGTTGAAGAGGGTGGGCGCGAGTATTGAGCCTTGCGGCACTCCTGATCGTATCGGACGGGGCGATGAGAATTCGCCGTCTACTCTAAACCGGAAGGTTCTATCGGCTAGATAATCGCGGAGGATGCGAACTAACCTATCGGGTATGCCGGCTTGGTTTAACTTGAATATTAGCCCTTCGTGCCAGACCTTATCGAAGGCCTTGGCGACGTCGAAGAATACGGCTATTGTACGTTTCGGATTAGTGTTTCTCACGGGCGGATCCGGCTCCGGATGCGGATCTTTATTGAAATTGGAGAGAATGTGCTCCGTGAGGCGGAGCACTTGATCCGGACAAGAGTGTTTGGCGCGAAAACCAAACTGCTCGGGTGGAATTAAACTCTGATCGTTAACCGTGACCTGGAGACGGTTCAGAAGGAGCCGCTCGTAAAGTTTGCCTAAGGTGTCTAACAAACTGATCGGACGATAGCTATCGGGAAGCGTAGCTTTCTTGCCGGGCTTATGAATCCCTATCACTACGGCCCTCTTCCAGACGGCTGGAAAATGACCCTGGGACATGGCCGCATTGAAGATGCAGACCAATAGAGCTATGATGCGGTCAGGAAGGAGCTTCAGAACCTCGTTCCTGATCCCATCGGGACCTGGGGACTTCCTAGGTTTGAGACGCTTGATGGCGGCCGAGACTTCATCGAACGTTATCGGGGTTAGGGTATCCGCCGGCGGAGACGCGAGTGCATGCTCTACGGCTGTGACGATAGACTCTATGATGGAAGGGTCAGTATTACCAGTGTTTGGCGAACACTGTTTCTCTAAACTCGCGGCGAGACATTCGGCTTTATCGGTGTTATCGAACGCGGGAGGCAACCCAGGGCCTCTGTCGAGAGGGGGCATTGGAATGACCGTATCTGATTTGAATTTTCGCGTGAGGTCCCAGAATGCCAGGTGCGACGGCTGGAGATCCTCCAGATACCTGTCCCACCTGTCACTCCGGATCTCAGATATACGAGACTTAACTTCTTTACGTAAAGCACGTAAGCGTTCGCGGTTCTCTGCGGTCGGGTAAGCGTCGTGAGCACGAGTCGCGGCGTTCTTTTCCGTGATCAATGCTCTCACGTCATCAGGGAGTATAAAACGGCGTTCATTCGCCGCTTGTACCTCTTTCGAGGTCTCCCTGACGGCGGTCTGGAGATAATCGACCAGGGAATCGATAGCCGAATCCGCGTCGGCTTTAGACACCAACACGTCCGGAATACTATCTAGACTGTTAGGCGACGGACTATTTTTAAAATACTCTCTGAGTTTCGCGTAATCGGCCACTCCGATCGGCGTCGGGCTAAAGTCAGAATTATGACCTAACTGTAATAGGACCGGCCGATGGTCCGAGTCGAGTTCGTGTATGACTGATATGAGTCGTACAGGAAGCACGACATTTTTCAAAAGAGCTACATCTAAAACTGACGGTCGACAGTTGTCCTGATAATGAGTGGGTTCCGGAGGGGCTATGACGTCAAATGCGAGAGCCCCACCTAGTTCGTCGAGTATCCTCCCGTTACGAGAGGTACACGGACTGTTCCAGATGACGTTCCCGCAGTTGAGGTCCCCCGCTATAATAACCGAATTACCTAAATTGAATAGCGCCTGCAAGTCGGATTCGAGCAATACTTTATTTGGCGGTAGGTACGCGGAGACAAGAATAATATCAGAGTGGCCCGTCATACCGACGCGGCATACTGACACTTCCATATGAGTGAGCGCGGGCGGATCTAAAGGCATGCAATATAATGAACGCCTAAAATAGATTAGAGTGCCACCCCCGCGGGTGACACGGTCGTTCCTAACGATACAATAGTTCGCGATTCTCGGGTTACGCATACTCGGTTTAAGCATCGTTTCCTGGATGAGGAAAACGTCAATCTGTCTGTCGCGTAAAAAGTCAGCTACTAGATCGCGCTGTGTCCGAAGGGATCTCGCATTGAAAAACGAGATGCAAAGACCGCGGGGTTTAATTTTGTTCATTCCCGGGAATTTTATAACTAATATTTAGGCGATTGTGAACGGGCGAGGCGCTGTATTGTGGCTCCGATAGCCGGATAGCGCGCTATAGCTTTAAGGAGTAGTGCCCCGCAGGGGTTCTCCTCTACAAGGGCGTAAAAGGCGAGCACCTCCTGCATGTCGTGCTCGATTAGAAGTTGCTCCATCCAGTCGAACTTGTCCGACAGAGATGACGATGATGGAGCCTGAGCCGCCTTAGGTGGCGGCGCCAGAGGCCTTGAAGAGGCCTGAGGCTGAGGTCTGGGAGCCCAGGGGGCCATAGGGGCCCGCCCGGGTTGGGCCGCGCGCGGCACAGAGGGTGGCGAGCGCGGTGTAGGTGCGTGCGCTACCGGGGCGCGGGAAGCGCCCGGCAGGCTCGGGAAGGCCTCCACGGACATGAGAGGTGGAGGCGGACGGCGGGCGGCGGGTGCAGACGCCCTGGGCGCCTGCCTCGCCTGACGAGGGCGTTGTGTACGCGGTGCGCGGGGACATCCGCGATAGTTCGCGGGGTGACCCGCGTTACCGCAGAGCACACAACTGGGAGGGTCGGGAGTGCCTGGAGCGCGCTCGCACTCCTTCGTGGCATGATCACCCAGGCACTTGACGCACCTGGGGCGAAGATGACAGTTCTTCGCAGAGTGACCATAACTCTGGCAGTTATGGCACTGCGAAGGAATGTGGGTCTTGCGTGGGGGCTCGACGGTGATCCCGTTGAGGCCACACACAGAAGTGAGGGAGAATATGGCTTTGCCCTCCTGCGACCGGTCGAGGATGGCTAGAACCATATTATATGGCTTGCGGTTGCGTGGGTGGTACATACGATGTACCTCACGCACTGGATAGTTGCTCTCCTTAAGGGAGAGGGAGATTTCCTCGACCGAGATTTCGGCCGGGACGCGGCGAAGCACGACACGCAGGAGGCGCTCCTCTTCTAACGCGTACGTGAAATACGCGAGTTTCATTTCCGTGAGAAAACGGATCAAGGCGCGGTGATCGTCCGACGTGGGACATTTGACTCGAATACCCGCCGGAGTACTGAGCGCGTTTGTATAATTGATGTTTCGCGTTTTCAGACTATTCGAAATCGCGGTCCACTTTGATTTGTCCTGTATCGTAACAGGCGGCGGCGAACGCGGCTTCCTAGGTGCGGAACCCGGAGTGAGCGAGACGGGACTATTCGCGATTGGTTTCCGCGACGATGTAACCGTGGTCGACGGGACGCGAGCGCCACCTATGTTGGCGACTTTTTGCGGGCCTACGGAACCCAAATCCGTCGGGCTTGCCTGACGACGCTTGTTGCGTGAGACGGTCGTATATCCGTCTTCGTCTAATTGCGCGGAAGGCGCGGGGGGCGCGGCAGAAGGCGCAAGGGGCGCGGGGATCGCGGCCGTTGCGGACGCGGACGAATCAGACGTTGATTCGTCTAACTCCATCTCGGATTCGGACTCCGAGCTGGAGCTCGCTATCGGTGCCTCGAGTAGGCCTTTTTCGCGCGCATCGAGAGGCGATTGCGGCGATAGAGTATCGAACGAGTTCGCGGTTGAAATGTTCGCGATGTGCTGAGGGCCCGCGGAGGGCAACGCAACCCTAACTATAGACTTAATTTGCTCATCGTCGAGACCTTCTTCCGAGAGCTTCTGAAGGAGCGCATTCCTATTATATGTTACTAGCGAGTCCATCGCGGTGGACTGAGAGGGAGGGGCCGCGAGAACAACCTCCCTGCCTTAAGGGCAGGGGGGCACGCCAACGGTAAGCTAACGGGCTATCCCGAGCCCGGGCCAAGAGAAACTGTGGGCGAATGTGCAATGCCTCACAGGGGGGTCCTAACTCGCCTAGGGGGAGGCCCTAACAAGCCCGAGGCCGAGGACGCAGACCGGTAAACCGGGCTACGCCCAAACAGACACCCGGGGATGGAACAAGGGGAAAGGGAGGGTGGGAGGGCGACACCTGGACTAGACTAGGCGACCTCGCCAAGGCCTAGCTACCCAGGCCCGTCTACCAGTGCAGTAGGCCGCGGGGCCTACGGCGAGCGGGTAGGGCGCTCCAACCACCTTACGTTGGCACCGGGAGGTTTCCGGCAGTTGGCCAGACGACTGGACTTGCAGCCCGGGTTTGCACTCAAAAGTGCAGTTTGATGCGCTCAAAAATGGAGCGCCTACGATTGAGATCTCTGTTCACCAGATAACAAGGATAGAACGCGGCGAGCTTCCCAGTGACTACGCGAATGATGCGCGAAGCACGGAGACCGCAGTCGGAGATCGATGTCGAAACTCGCGATACTTCGAGAAATAGCGCGCGAAAAATAACGGTCACTTCAGGAAGCTCCGTACGTCCGAATCGTGCGGCGATACAAATCGGACTCCGTTTTTCGCGTTTTCCTCGATAATTCACATGGAGCTTATTCTCGATACTGTACAAAGTCACTTGTAATCGTTTATTTTAAAATTTCAGAACATTTTGAATCGACGAATAGAATTCGTCCGTGTGAAATCTTATCTAAAAAAACAGCGATAAATAGAGTCATCTGTATGTATTAACTTATCTATTCTTCTCTCGTTAATAATCCGAGTCGTCTTTCAAATTACAATACGTTCTGATAGAATGGACTATTTTTAATGAAACAAAGACTAAGTTATTATTACGTTTTATGGTGAACCCAGTACTTCAGTAGTAATGTAATATACAAACTGACAGACCTTAAAATATTTAAAATATTCTTTATTACTTATTCCTAGACACCTGCAACAATTTTTGTCACGAAAAATCGAAAAAGTACTGACACGTAGGTTTACATTTAGGTTTACTATAATATGTATAGATAATATGTAATTATGATATCTACAGTTCTAGCCAAAAAGTACGGATTCTGTAAAATCCTTATGTCCGTTTATATATTGTTAACGATAACGTCACATAGTTAAAGGAACAATGTTCACCGAACACAGCAAAAACTGACCCTACACATATTGGATCGATAGAGACCTCGGTAGAGCGCGCGCTCGCGTCCCCGCCGGAGGATACGCTAACTCCTATCACTTTTGATGAAGTATCGGATGCCATCAAACGTCTAAAGCTTAGAAAATCCCCAGGTCTCGATGGGATCAGGAACGAAGTACTGAGACTCCTTCCTGATCGCATTATAGCTTTATTGGTCTATATCTTCAATGCGGCCATGTCCCAGGGCCAATTTCCAGCCGTCTGGAAGAAGGCCGTTGTGGAGGAGGAGGAGGACTAAGGATGAAGGATGAAGACCACCGAACAATCAATCCGGCTCGGCAGGA
>JACEII010000001.1:2473021-2575400 GCA_014332785.1 Antheraea mylitta
AACATTTTGATTCTCATTTTCACTATGAATTTTGTACATTTTCTAAAATATCTTTATAACTATAATTTACACCTATATGTGTGATACATGGTTAGATTCGTCTCGAAAAGCTCTATATAATGCAACAATCGCCTAGATTATACCTAGAATAACTAAAAAGTTATACAACAAAAACATGCAATTTTACAACAATTCTCGATTTTTCCAATTTCTTCAAAGGCCTTTTTTGGCTTTCCTGAGCAATTTAATTACATAAATTTGTAATATTATCGAATAATATACTATCCTAAGCATGATTTACACAAAAACAAGTTCAATTTTAACAATTTTCGAGATGTTGCGAATCACGATTCATGAATGTTTACTTCTACAAATATTAACATTTTATCATAATTTTTATACCTATACGTGCCTTTTTATATAAAAACAATTATTACGATCAAATTACATCAATATCTTAACTAATTACACGAAAAAACATCAATTAAAGTTTCTAAAATGACCCTATTCAAATCGTCCTCACAGCACGGTACGCGGTGCCAGACCAATGCGTGACACGCGCGCGCCAATATATTATTACTATTCTACGCGTCGCTTACAGCCGTAGTGATAGGCATACACAAGCACGGCAAAGAAGCTACGCTTACCGATAGCTATCGTCCAATTAGCCTGTTAGATACATTAGGTAAATTATACGAGCGGCTCCTTCTGCACCGTCTCCAGATTACAGATTTAAAATTAATACCACTTGAGCAGTTCGTATTTTGCGCCGAATACTCATGCACGAATCAAATACACCGCCTCACGAAGTACATTTTCTCAAAATTTAACGCCGATCCGAAACGTAAACCGAAACGCACAATTGCAGTCTTCTTCGATATCGCCAAAGCCTTTGATAAGGTCTGGCATGGAGGGCTCATAGATAAATTATGTAAATTTCACGTACCCTATCACTTAATACATATTGTCCGCGATTATCTCACTTTCCGACTTAGGACTTTCCTTACTTAGGACTTTTTGAACTTTAAATGTTTATCTAATGTAACACCGAGATATTTGACCTCTTCGACCCAAGGGATATCGGTTCCGTATAGCCTGATGGGCTGAAAATTATTAGCGCGTTTCGTGGGATCGAAGAGTATTGCGGCACTCTTATCAGGATTAACTTCAATGCGCCATCGATGAAACCATTCACCGAGAGTATGAACGGCTTTTTCGATACGCTTCCTAAGAAAGTCCGACCGCCAGCCGGAAATGTAAATAACGGTATCGTCAGCGTAACAAACTACCTCGACCCCCCGAGACCAAGGTAGGTCACTGATGGACAGATTGAAGAGCATGGGCGTGAGTATGGAGCCCTGTGGCACACCTGAGCGTATCGGGTGGGGCAGCGATAGTTCACCATCCACTCTGAAGCGGAATGTCCTATCAGTGAGATAATCGCGGATAATATGAATTAACTTATCGGGTACGCGAGATTTACATAATTTATGGATGAGCCCTCCGTGCCAGACCTTATCGAAGGCTTTGGTGATATCGAAGAAGACTGCAATTGTGCGTTTCGGTTTACGTTTCGGATCGGCGCTAAATTTAGAGAAAATGTACTCCGTGAGGCGGTGTACTTGATTCGTGCAAGAGTGTTCGGCGCGAAATCCGAACTGCTCAGGTGGTATTAATTTTATATCTGTAATCGAGAACTGGAGACGGTTCAGAAGGAGCCGCTCGTAAAGTTTTCCTAAGGTATCTAACAGACTAATGGGGCGATAGCTAACGGGAAGCGTAGCTTTCTTGTCGGGCTTGTGAATACCTATCACTACGGCCCTTTTCCAGATGGCTGGAAAGTGACCCTGGGACATGGCCGTATTGAAGACGCAGACCAATAGAGCTATAATGCGATTAGGAAGGAGTTTCAGAACCTCGTTCCTGATCCCATCGGGACCTGGGGACTTCCTAGGCTTGAGACGCTTGATTGCACCTGCAACTTCATCGAAAGTGATCGCGGTTAGGGTATCCGCCGGAGGAGACGCGAGTACATGCTCCGCAGCTGATTCGATTAATCCGTTATGGAAAGGGTCAGTGTTATCATTGTTTGGCGAACACTGTTTCTCTAAGCTTGCAGCAAGGCATTCCGCTTTATCTATGCTATCGAACGCTGGAGGCAACCCGGGGCCTCTGTCGAGAGGAGGCATTGGAGTGACCATATCTGATTTGAGAGTTCGCGCTAGAGTCCAGTACGACAGGTGAGACGGCTGGAGACCCTCCAGGAGTCTGTCCCACCTGTCGCCCCGGATCTCAGAAATACGAGACTTAACTGCTTTTCGTAACAAACGTAAACGATTACGATTCTCTACAGACGGGTAACCGTCGTAAGCTCGAGTCGCGGCGTTCTTTTCCGTGATCAATGCTCTCACGTCGTCAGGGAGTATAAAACGGCGATCGTTCGCCGCTTGTACCTCTTTCGAGGTCACTCTGACGGCGGTCTGGAGATAATCAACCAGGGAATCGATGGCCGAATCCGCGTCGGCTTTAGAAACCAACACGTCCGGAATCCTGTCTAAACTACTAGACGACGGATTTGCTTTAAAATATTGAACGAGTTTCGCGTAATCAGCCACCCTAACCGACGGAGGGGTGAAGTCTGAATTGTGACCTAACTGTAAAACAACCGGGCGATGATCTGAATCAAGTTCGTGTACGACTTGTATGAGTCGTACAGGAAGCGTGATATTTTTTAAGAGAGCTATATCTAATACTGTGGGTCGGCAAAGATCTTGATAGTGCGTGGGTTCCAGAGGGGCTATGACGTCAAAAGCGAGAACCCTACCTAGTTCGTCGAGTATTCTCCCGTTACGAGAGGTACACGGACTATTCCAGATAACGTTCCCGCTATTGAGGTCCCCCGCTATAATAACTGAATCTCCTAAATTAAGTAGCGCCTGCAAATCGGATCTTAGCAATTCTTTATTCGGTGACAAATACGCGGAAACTAAAATAATATTCGCGTGACCGGTCATACCTATTTTACACACTGACACTTCCATATTGAATAGCGCGGGCGGATCTAACGGCATGCAATACAACGAAAGCCTAAAATAGATTAAGGTGCCGCCCCCGTGGGCGGCACGGTCGTTTCTTACTATGCAATAATTCGCGATTCTAGGATTACGCATTTTCGGTTTTAAAAGCGTTTCCTGTACGAGGAGAACGTCTATCTGTCCATCGCGTAAAAAGTCAGTTACTAGATCGCGCTGTGTCCTGAGGTTTCTAGCGTTAAAAAACGAAAGAGATAGACCGCGTGGTTTAACCCTATTCATTGCCGCGAACATTGTTAAACCGATTTGTTATAGTGAGCACGAGCGAGCTCGTTCATTGTCCTAGAAAGAGCCGGGAAACGCGCGAACGCTCTGAGCATATCCTGACTTCTCTTCGTCACGAGAAACTCTGCAAAAGGTAAGACGTCTATTACATCGTGCACGACCATTAACTGGCTAATCTAGTCAACGCCGTCGAAAGAAAAGGTGCTGAGGCGGTCGTATTGAATAGGCTTCACCTGCGGAGGCTGAGCCTGAGGTTTCGGAGCCTGGGGCTGAGGTTTGGGAGCCCAGGGGGCTAGAGGGGCCCGCACGGGTTGCGGCGCGCGCGGCACAGAGGATGGCGAACGTCTCCACGGACATGAGTGGCGGAGGCAGAGGGCGGGCGGCGGTTGAAGGCGCCCTAGGCACCTGTTTCGCCTGTCGGGGACGTTGTGTGCGTGGCACGCGGGGACAGCCGCGATAGTTCGCGGGGTGACCCGCATTACCGCACAGCACGCATCTGGGAGGTTCGGGAGTGCCAGGAGTGCGTGTGCACTCCTTCGTGGGGTGGTCATCCAGGCACTTGACGCACCTGGGGCGGAGGTGACAACTCCTCGCCGAGTGACCATAACACTGACAGTTATGGCACTGCGACGAGGTATGAGTCTTGCGTGGGGGCTCGACGGTGATACCGTTAAGATCACACACAGAGGTGAGGTTAAAAATGGCCTTGCCCTCTTGAGTGCGGTCGAGGAGGACTAAGACCATGTTGTACGGGGCGCGGGTGCGTGGGTGGTACATCCGATGTACCTCACGCACGGGGAAGTTCTTCTCCTTAAGAGGGAGAGGGTGACGTCATCAACCGAGATTTCGGCCGGGACGCGACGAAGTACTACACGGAGGAGTCGTTCCTCCTCGAGTGCGAATGTGAAATAAGCTAACTTCGATTCCCTTAGGAATTTTGTTAGCGCAGGATGATCGGTAGAGGTGGGGCATTTTACTTGGATGCCAGTCGGAGTGTTAAGGGCGGACGTGTAATTGATTTTAAGGGATTTCAATCTATTCGAGATCGAAGTCCACTGGAACTTGTTTTGGATAGTGACTGGCGGTGGGGGGCGCGGTTTCCTGACTGCGGAACCCGTAGATTGGGAAGCAGCGACAGAGACGGAGCTAGGTCCGCCTACGCGTGGTTTCGAGACTGCTGGTATGGCCAGCGCTGGCACCCGGGCGCCATCTATGTTGACTAGCTTTTCGGGACGTGCGGAACCCGAGTCAGAGTCCGACGAACGCGAATTGCGGCGTTTAATATACGTGACGATCTTAAAACCGTCACTATCTGTGTTTTGCGCTGAAGGCGCGGGAATCGTCGATACGTCACCGGTCGCGGGCGGTTCGGTGGATACCGCCACATCAAGCTCCATCTCGGAGCCGGTCTCCGAGCTGGAGCTAGGAATCGAGGCCTCTAGTAGACCTTTGTCGCGCGCGTCTAGAGGAGACTGCGGCGATAAGGTCGCGAAGGAGTTCGCGGTCGGTAAGTTTGTTATGAATTGAGTGCCCTTGGCGGGTCGCGACGCACTCACGATAGCAGAATCAAGATCCTTCTCATTTATACCGTTCGCGATGAGAATTTGACGGAGCATACTAATATCAACAATAGGCGAGTCCATCGCGGAGGACTGAGAGGGAGGGGCTGCGAAACAACCTCATTACCTAAAGGCAGGGGGGCACGCCGAACGGGTTAATTATGGGTCTATCCCGGGTGCAGATCAAGAGAGCTGTTTAAAATGAACGAGAAGAAGAAAGCAATACAGGAAATATGTTAGCGAGACAGGCAAGGTAAATAATTTGTATACATATAGAACAAATAAATAAATGGATAACTAAACAAATAAATAATTGATATAAATATAGTTATAAAGAAATGACGACTGAAAGGATAAAGGACTACGTAAATAAATAGATAAACTAATGAGTAAACAAATAAATGTACCAATATAATATAATAAACTAAGCAATATATAAATACAAAGGAAGGGTCTCACTCAATTTCAGGAAAAAGAACGCAGTTGTTACCCAGCTGCGGTGCACGTGTGCGCCTCGTCAGACGGATCGGCACTTCAAGGTGAAAGCCAAACACTTCACTTTGTATACGCTGTATCACAATAATCACGAAATATCGCTCCGAGCGCGGACACAACCGTTGCCGGCCGCGTCAGAATCGGAACTCCAAAAAAAAAAGTATATGATAAATAGTTTACGCAATGGATCTCCGTATCTGCGTAATGTAACGGATCTGGAATGTATTTATGTTCAGCGTTTTTTTTTGTTTTAGGGCTTTTGCGGATAAAATATTTAGGTACAAATTACTCACCGATTACATTTGAATGTTTTTCAATGTAAGTCTATCTCATACAACATAACATACGTACAATCTCATAGCATTTTCATATGCAATAGTGGGTTATCACATATTGGTAACAATATAAGTAAGTATTACCAGAAATTATAGTAGTCCGGTGAAGCTGTTAAGTCCTTGCTAGATCAATAGCGTATTCAGATCGAGAACAAAAAAACAGAAATTAAGAGATGTCGGTATATGGCATTACAATTAGTTATAAAACAGCCGTTTTTTGTAAAATAACATTTTCTTCAGCAATGACATCACCTATGCGGTTTAACTTGGAAACTATGTATTGGAAATATATGTAAAAAAAAATGTACCTCATGGAGTTTCTTGCCAGTTCTTCTCGATGACTGGGTTCTTTTCCGAACCGGTGGTAGTTTTTGAGGTTCATAAGCGCCTTATTATGGCCTAAAGTGAATAAAGTATTTTTGATTTTGATTTTAAAAGCAAAAACCTTATCAAAATACAGAATTTGAACCAAATCAATAGAGCCATTTATAAAACATAAATTTATTTACATACAAGAATTACTCATTTATAGTTATGAGATTATGTATGTAATTTTATTTATTACTCCTCCGAAGTTAAATTCGTATTGAATACTTGCTTTAAAAAGGTTACGTTTTAAATGTAACGCGCTCGCTGAATGTTCGCCGTCTTGCTCTTTTGTCTCGCTTTGTTTAGGTTAGGTTAGACTTGCAAAAGAAGCATAACGTGAATTTGCCTGGGGCGAGCGCGCTGCTTTTAGTACAAAACCCTTTCAAAGCAAGTATTTAATACGTATTTAACGTTGTGTAATAACACCGTATTATTTTATTTATATAGAAGATATTATAGAGATGACTCAAAAGCTACCAAATAAAACCTATGGTGATATTTAAATATATCAATATATATGACGTTATAAATTCCAAATGTCGTAAGATACCCGAGATTGGAGCCTTTACGTTGCACCGTTAATGTGCTCTTGATTTTTTTACATTTACATGGTTATATACGCATAAGCTGTAATTTAATTGGAGTCGATATGGGTAAGCTTTTACCGGTTGCATGGATAACGGTATTTCACCAGATATGTGAATCCGATAATACAGTACAAATTCATGACGATCAAAATGTCTGCAGTCTAACTAAAATTTCATAACATTTTTTTATATATATTATATTACCTTATGCTTGTGACTTCGTCCGCATGGAATAGTAACTTTGGGCTAACATTAACTCGCGAATTCTTTTGCGTAGAAAGAGAAAATATTTTTGTATAATACGTATGTAGATCTTGATTTTGAAACATTGTTCATTGGTACCCCACTCCTATTATTCTTAACCTCGATATATCTAACATTGAAAGAATTTTTCAAATCAGACCAGAAGTTCCTGAGATTAGCGCGTTAAAAAAAACATCAGCCTTATCACCCTTAATAATAGTATAGATTTCTAGTCTTCTGTCATACTTAACTCGAACCGTCATTCAAATCACAATAACTTTTAGTATAGTGGGCCGATTTTATTAAACAAAGACTAAGTGACTGCCGAAGATATGCTTTATGATTATGTATTTGGTTGCTACGCTACGTGTTAGCTAATTATTACACGCGGGCGAAGTCACGGGCAGAAGCTAGTATAATCTAAGAGTCATTAGGACTTAAGAAAATTATCGTTATTTATATGATTAATAATCATAACAATCATCATAATCATAGGCCTTTTATTTTTAAGAATTAGAGTTTGAAGATAATATTTTACTAATTATTGCGTAATACGTCTAGGCACCTGAAGCTCGAGGACGGTGATACGACTTTACAGCGCTAAATACGGCTCTGCTTCTTTACATATAATTCCGAATAGTTTTTCATTTCGAACTACGGTTAACGTAATAGGTTGAAAATATGAAGATACTAAATCATATATATATGATAGATAGATACATAGATGGATAGATATATTCAGGCCTTCCTTCATTTTTGAGGCCACGCTAATCTTCGAAAATTGTAAGACCATATTTTTTTACGACCTCTACTACAGAGACATACCATTGTGCGACTTTTCACTTATTAAAAAAAATTGTAAACATTACGAAGATTGATTTTTATTCAAACTCTTTAATTTTTCTATGTGATTTTTTTTTTATTTTCGAAATTCCCTTTAAGGTTACTTGCGTGTCCTCGTATGCCTCCACAAAAAGAGCCAAAAATATATTTCTAAATAATTTTTAAAATATTAATGTTCATATTGTAGTCCAGAGATAGTAGTGATAAATGCTTTTTGAATATCCACATAATGAATATAGCAACAGTTTCACAATGTAGCAGTAAAACTTGATAGGATAATTAGGACATTGATTACATGATATTAAAACTTCCTTATTCAGTACAAATTAACTAACGGCCGTTTTACAACCGACGGGAAATGTCTCGTTAAATAAGGAAGTACTGATTAGGTATACTATACTATTATATAGACGTAGCAGATTAAAGATAAATAAATGTATTTCTTCAACGATTATAATATCATAGGTTTTACACAAAATTGACAAAATCCATGTGACATCAATATCGATATAATTTTTGAAGTGAATATTTCTTTAGCCACGTCGAGCAATTTAATAAAAAGTGTGTGTACTTATGTACATGCGTTAGAAGTTATACTTCTTTGGCTTAACAAGATTTATTTTTTTATTTTATCTTTCGCCTAATTCTACGTTTGTAGAAAAAACGACTCTAACAATAGAAAAAAGGTATTTAATACATTGAAAGTTTTAATACAAAGAAATGCAAACAACAAATACAAAGAAAGAAAATGTTGACTACAGCTAACTTCAGGGTATCGGTTTTTCGAGACGGTGAGCGTGCGCATCGTAATAACTTCAGGGTGTCGGTTTTTTATGACGGTGAGCGTGCGCATCGTAAAAATTTATTCTCGTCATTTTTCCCCAACGCGCCAAAAGAAAACGGTAGTGGAAAAACATGGGTTCACATCACCAATGACCTCGACTTACTAGTGTATGTATGGGGTTTTTCACAATATTTACCTTCAGCGAAAGCTACTACACCGTTGCTAGGATTCGATCCTACATCCATCGACACGGTGTCATCAATTAAGCTAAGTATAATCTGTATCTACACTAATATAATAAACCTGAAGAGTTTGTTTGCTTGAACGCGCTAATATAAGGACTTACTAGTCCGTTTGGAAAAAATGTTTCAGTGTTACATACCTCATTTATCGAGGAAGGCTATAGGCTATCATCACGCTAAGACCAATAGGAGCGGAGCGCCAAAGAAAAATGTTTCAAAATCTTTTTCTTTTTCATTTTGAGAGCTTATGCATGCTCTGCATAAACGTTAATTATTCCACGCGGACAAAGTAGCGGGCAGAAGCTAGTATAATAATAATAAGGTGCTCGTGGTAACTTTGTATTTTACTGATTTATTTATTTAAATATAACTAATATCCAATATCCATTGAGGACCATACTAAACTACGGTTTTACTAAATTAATTACCAGTCACGATAACTTATCGACAGGGTTCGTTGGCGAGCATGTACTATTTACCCATAAATAGAAAACCATATTGTCATGTTAAAATTATGTGCCGTGACTTATATCGAGTTAGTATTTCCGTCTACTAACATTTGGTATTATAGAACTGTCGAAACTCAAAACACGCAGTAAGTACATACCTATAGAAAATGTATAAGAAAAACAATTGAAACGATCATTTCAAAAACTGCATATTTCACTTATTTTCTTTTTTTTTCTACGATGGTTCCCTTAAGCATAGAAGTATATTATACATAAATAACAGGTTAGTTGAAATCGAGACTATATTTTGTTTCAAATATCTTTTCCTTAGAAGAATACACAAGACTAATCCATAGTATTTTAACTCATAGACCTTCGATTCCAACTTATTCGGTTGTAATGACCGAATGAAAACCTTTAGCCTTTAACCATATATTTGTTTATATCCATACATCGCAATAAAGTAATTATATGATTTACAATTTATTTTAATAGACACATAATTAAATTATAAAAAAAGCGCGAAAATATCTGTATTCAAATACTGTACTATGATTCTTAATTTCTAGATAATGTGTTACGATGCCATCTATCTAGTGACAAGTAAAATCTATGATTAGTGTAATATGTTCTTCTTGTAAAATCACCACGGTGTATTAATTTTGTTTCTTTGTTAAAACTTGTAAGTAATTTTTAAGATGGAATAGTAATATTAATTTTTCTATTTTAAAATGTTATAGAATTGATACTAATTATTCCCATTAGCTTTTTTCCGTTAGTCCCCTTTCACCTCAAACGTAATCTGAGACTTTTATGGATTTTTTTTGGGATTTGCTCTTTTTTGTGCTTCAGTCTTTTGCCTTTTCCATTATTATTTTTTTCAATCAAAAAATATTTATATTCTATCTTATCTCTACTATTTCAGTTGGTTTTATTTTTCTCGTTCTTTGTGTTTAGTTCTAATATACAGTTTTTTTATATCAAAGGAGGCAAACGAACTGGTGGGTCACGTGATGTTAAGTGATGCCACCGTCCATAGACACTAGCGACATCAGGGAAGTCGCAAATGCGTTGGCAGCCTGTATATAGGAGAGGAGGAGGGTAAGGAAAGGGAAAGGGAAAGGAGGAAAGAGGAAGGGAGGTGGGCCTCCGGCGCTCTCACTGACCGAACGAAACACAAAAATGCAAGCACTGTTATTTCACGTCGGTTTTCTGTGAGAGGGGTGGTACTACCCCGGACGAGCCGACCCATTCATGCTGAAACCAGCTACAGCGTGGCTCTACTATGTACAAAGTCACAACCCACCTACAAGTTTTAATTCATTTACATGTTATCAACTATTTCACATTAGCATTATACGTACTCGGTGTTATTACAAAAAGATAGATGCGAATTAAATGCTTAAATTTGTAGTCCGGTTAAGCTGTGAAGTCCTTGCTGGGTCAATAGAGTAGTCATTTCGAAAAAAAAAAATGCCTAAAAGGTTTCGTACTAAATTCACCGCGCTCACCCGAGGCAAGTTCGCGTTATTCTTTTTTCGCATATCTCACCTAACCTAACCAAAACGATACAAAAGAGCAAGATGGCTAACATTCAGCGACCGCGGTGCATTTAAAACGTATCCTTTTAAACAAAGTATTCAACACGTATTTAACTTTTTGTAATAACACCGCGTGTCTTCAAAATAAAACGATTGAAATGCCATCTAGTGTACAATCGTTTTATTTTTTCAGTAAGAGTTGATAAGCATAACAACCATAGAAAGTGTGGTCGAAATCAAATAAACGATCATTTCTCTAGATAGAAATATGTAGAGATATGTACCGACATATTCCATTTAAGTTGCCTAACAAGTTGTCAAAACTGCCTCGAGTATTTCGTTTATCAAGGGTACATATATTTACGGCGATATCAAATTATTAATATACGCAGTACCGTGCGGTGGTCTGTCTGTGTGTCTGCCCAACAGAGCGCGCTGTGCGCCGTGACGTGTGCGCCACGCCGTGAGGACCACGGTTCGGTTACCGACTGACGCAGTATCCATTTACATTACATCCTACATAGATGTAGAAAATATTGTCTCACTGAAACCTTACTATACGATAATGAATACACATGAACAAATTTGTTTTCATTAGCTTCATAACTATGTAGGACTAGTTTAGACACCGTTCACATTATCTGATACGAAATATATATAAGAGTTGTTGAGGTTATGTATGCTTGGTACACATATATGTTTCAATAACTCATATAAGTATGAATAGTTAGCCTAGCTTAGGTTAGCTCAGATAGGTCGCGAATTGCATGTATCAGGCAACATTCCAAACCGATGTTGCGGGTAATCACTTAACATCAGGTGACCCGTCTGTTCGTTTGCCTGCTATAACTTACAAAAATAGTAAATACGATTATTTGTACTACTGCGGTAGTTGCTGCTAGTGGTTATTTTATTGGCGAAATAAGACATAATACGCTCATCTCATTATTTAATTCATATTACAACTCTATAAGGCATATTACATCTACAACAGCCCAAGCCGAGGTGTGCCGTGCACCTTTGAGCTAGTGGCCCAAATAAAATCGGCTGAGTGCCGCAAACGCTCGCCTTAGTAGTCCGGAGAAGCTGTTAAGACCTTGCTGGGTCAATAGCGTAGTCAGTTAAAAAAAAGCATATTACAAAGGAGACATATTTTAAGTCTTAAAAGGTTAATGAATCTATCTAGATTTCATTTATAGAAAACTTTTTACTGAATTTTCTGGCAATGAAAAAATATAGGTAAATTTCGCCGCCGTTTTTCAAAACAAAAATAACTCAGATGAAAATCGGCTGCTTCGAAAATTCGTCTAGCCTCAGTTCGAGTCCAAGTGTCAGCAAAAGAGATGTCTTTTTTAATATATTTAATTTTTTGATATAAATGCTAATTTTGTGAGGCAAACCTAACAGTTTTTTTTTTATGTCATATAGGAGGCAAACGAACATGCGGGTCACCTGTTGTTAAGCGATCACCACCGTCCATAGACACTAGCAACCCCAGAGGAGTCGCAAGTGCGTTGCCAGCCTTTGTTTGGGGGAATGGAGAGAAAGGGGGAGGAGAAAGAAGAGGAGAGGGGTGGGGAGATGGGTCTCCGGCGCTCTCACTGACCGAACGAAACGCAACAATGTAACACTGTTACTTCACGTCGGTTTTCTGTGAGAGGGTGGTGCTACCCCGGACGAGCCGACCCATTCAGGCTGAAACCAATAATAGCTTCAGCGTGGCTCTACCACTACTAAACTATTTCATAAATTGAAATAAACTGTTTAAAATGTTATATAAAGAACCGAGCTAGGCTCGGTCGTTCAGATACTGTTGTTTAAGTTATCTACAATTTATACGTTTTTATATTTGAAAGTTATATTACAGTTGTTGTATTCTTCGCGCTGCTAAAGCCTCGTGAGACATACATAATTAATTCGTCTTTGCCTGATACCAATGCATATATCACAAATAGCTTGCGGTAACTTCATAAACATTGCGCAAAAGTTGCGTGGCCAATATTGTTTAATACTTTAAACCTTTGGCGATAATGTCGCTAGTTATTATGTCGCTAGTTATTATTTGTTCACTTTATTTCATACAGGCTGGTGTTTTTTTTTTATATCAAAGGAGGCAAACGAACTGGTGAGTCACGTGATGTTAAGTGATCACCACCGTCCATAGACACTAGCGACATCAGGGACGTCGCAAGTGCGTTGCCAGCCTGTATATGGGAGAAGGGGGAGGGGAAGGAAAGGGGAAGGAAAGGGAAAGAAGGAAATAGGAAGGGACGTGGGCCTCCGGCTCTCTCACTGACCGAACGAAACACAACAATGCAAGCACTGTTATTTCACGTCGGTTATCTGTGAGAGGGGTGGTACTACCCCGGAGGAGCCGACCCATTCATGCTGAAACCAAAAATAACTTCAGCGGGGCTCTACCACCTACAGTGTGCAACATAGTGAAGATAATGTTATTGTTGTTTCAGGAAACTACGACTTTTATATCATTGGAGGCAAATGTTCCCTAAAGTCACCTAATGTTAAGTGATCACCACCTTCCATAGACACCAGCAACACCAGAGGGGTAATGTCGGCCTTTAAAGACATTTACCGTTATTCACGCAACTTAAAATTACTGAACAGATTTCGATCTTTTTTTTTTTAGTTTAACTTTGTAGGTGTTTGGTCCTTACCTAAAAAATTATCGCGATACTTTAATTTTATATAAAGTTATTTAAGATTTAATAAATTACGATCTTTATAAGAACTACACGTGAAGCGATATGTGTTCTTTCCCTGGAGAAGCGATGTGGAGCTTATGTTCCTTCCTCTGTCAAACGACGCAGGTAAATTTACAGATATCAGCTAGCGTCAAATAAACTTATGACTTTCAACTAAAAAATTGTGTCATGATTTATTTTATATCTATATTAAAGTCATAGCGAATCTCTGCAAGATTTAACTGCAACACTATTTTTGCCACAATGCAGCGTACCCAAACTTTTTCATTCTTCAAAAAACTATTCGTATATTCATATTATTTTGATTTTTAATTTAAATTCCATAAAGTCTTATACACCTGTGTTAGGGAACATACAAGAATAACGGTTACAAATAGCGTATGTTCATCAAATGAGTATTTTACGTGGGTGTTTCCTAACATCGTACATTTATTTATTTTAAATTACAATCTAGTAAATTAGTGAAGGGTATGATGGCTGCCGCAAATCAAAGTCTACACCCACGTTGTATTCATGATTGTGCCTAATTTAAAAAGTTACAAGTAGAAATAAAAACTTATTCATAAATAATGTATAAGGAAACAATTCCGTCTTTATAGGTTTGTGTAATGAATTTAATAAGATTTAAATTATTTTTGGAAACATTACATTTGTAATCTATCTAATACCTTTAAACAAGCAATTCTTGTATATTTTTATATTTGTATATATTCAGGATCTCGGAAACGGCGTCATTTATTTCCGTGAAACTTAGTATATAGGTAGTTTCGGGGACGATAAATCGATCTAGCTAGATTTTATTCATAGAAAACTTTTTTAACTGAGTTTTCAGTCAATGAAAAAATATAGCTAGAATATAAAGCTAAATTTCGTCGGCGCTGTCGAAACCTAAATAGCTCAGATGGAAATCGGTTGCTTCGAAAATTCGTGTAACCTCAGTTCGAATCCGAGTGACAGCAGAAGAGATATATATTTTTTCTTTTTATGTACTTAAATTTAAATTTTATAAGGCAAACCTAACAGTTTATTTCAATTTAAAAATGTTTTTTAAAGACCCGAGCTAGGCTCGGTCGCCCAGGTACTTTTATTTAAACCAGTTACAATTTATTTTATTGTTAGAGAGGATTGCATACAAAAATCAAATTTAAATCTTTACACCATATTTATGACTGTCAGTTCCATACGTTTTGTATAGTAAATTGAAATTAAAACTAAACCTAGAAATACTTAGCAAACAACACCGTGTAAGTCAATTTGACTTATTATACAAGGAAGCGAACAAACTGTTTTTAGTGAACATTAAGATTATAATGCAATAATTAGTGTTTTAAATACTGATCTCTTACTAGTTGAGATGTTCAAAATGTGATAGGTACTTTTGTAGTTTGACGCGTTATGAGAATATTCATTTAATGCCATTTCTAAGTAGAAATAGCGAATTGTCGGCTTAAACGGTGTTGTTTGCTAAACGACGATATGTAAGTCACTCATTACGGATTACAAGCAAAATCATAACACTATTTATAAATGGAATACATTACACGCATCACTGCTCTTCCGGTTTGGTCTTCACACCCCCGACAATTGGAATCGTGGGACCGATTTTATGGAAATTTTCAAATTTAACGGGGTGACTTCTGACTAACAATTAAAATGTATGAATGCAATCACGGTCTACACACGTTTCCTGTTATTTTTTTTTGTCATATTTAGGTATTGTGTATAATGGGTCTAATAGTTTGTATTGTAATGTTTTCTATACTGATATTATACAGAGGTAAAGTTTGTAAGTTTGTGAGGTTGTAGGAGATAATCTTAGGAACTACTAGTCCGATTTGAAAAATTCTCTTAGTGTTACATAGCTCATTTATCGGGGATGACTATAGGCTATATATCATCACCCTAAGACTAATAGGAATGGATCAACAATTAAGAATGTTTCAAAATCGGGGTTTTTTCCTCTTGAGAGCTTCCGCTGCCTGAACTATTCCACGCGTACAAAGTCGCAGGCAGAGGCTAGTTAGTATTTTACAAATTCAACCATAAGACAATCCTCGAAGATCGGTAACTGTTATATCAGAATTCAACAATGGTTTTAATTGTTAAATTAGTATTGCAAATATGCTTTACTTTTGTAATGTTACTTAACTATTAGTATAAAATGGTATTTTTGCGTCTTCAGAAAATAGTACCTGGACGACCGAGCCTAGCTCGGTTCTTTAAAAAATATTTTGAAATTAAAATAAACTGTTAGGTTTGCCTCACAAAATTGGCCATAAATATTTTATCCAAAAATAGATATCTCTTTTATTGTCCCTCGGATTTGAACTGGGGTTAGACGGATTTTCGAAGCAGCCGAATTCCATCTGAGCTACTTTTATTTGACAGCGGCGTCGAAATTTACCTTTATATTCTAGCTATATTTTTTCATTGCCTGAAAACTCGATTAAAAAAGTTTTCTATGAATGAAGAAATCTAGCTAGATCGATTTATCATTCCCTAAACCACTTGCATACTAAGTTTCACGAAAATCACTGACGCCGTTTTCGAGATCCTGAATATATAACAATTAAATGTATACAAGAATTGCTCGTTTTAAGATATTAGTACTATGTTAAAAATGTGCAAAATCAGTAAAGTATAATTTGTTCATTGTTTACAAGCGTTAACTTACCAGACTATGCCGCCATCGGCAGCGACTCAAGCCTAGGTCCCTCGGTGTGGAGCCCTTGAGTGGGCTGCTCGCGCGATACAGTGACACAAAATTTTACATCACTGCAACAACATTACACATATTACCTCCAAACACGTGCACGCCTACACGCTAACACATGAAAGTGGAAAGGTTTTATTTTTTCCCTTATCGAACTGAAATAGTTTAGAAAAATTATCCTACACAAAATACATAAAATAGATATCGAGACATATATATGCCTGGTACACATATATGTTTCAATAACTCATATAAGTATGAATATGCAACTTAGTTTAGGTTAGCTTAGATAGGTCGCGAATTGCATGAAACAGACAACAGCCCAAGCCGAGGTGTGCCGCGCACCTTTGAGCTAGTTATCAAAATAAAAATCGGCTGAGTGCCTTAAGCGCTCGCCTTAGTAGTCCGGTGAAGTTATTAAGACCTTGTTAGGTCAATAGCGTAGTCTGTTAGAAAAAAAAACAAGTCTTAACTGTAAACACCACATGAAATCTTATAAAATGACATCAGGTTCAAAGACAGGTTACGGACCACAGTTAGCATACCAATATATCAGGACCCACCATAACGAGATGCAGTTGCATTAACGGCACTTTTAATGGATAAACAGGTTAAGATTGTCATGTTGCGAAGGCGTGAGAAGGGCAACTCGCGGAATATTCTCATGGCCGCAATGACGTCACATCTGCACCTGCAACCACACATCAGACCGGCGACAAAACAACAATGTCACATAATTGGACAATTGCCGTTTCAAGTTCATACGTGTTGTAGTAGGCAATTAGAGGTAAATTCAAGGTTGTAGTTACTTCGTGTAAACATTATATGAAATTTAATAATAAGGATATTTTATAAATATGAATAACATTTCCTGTTATTTGCACGATTTAATTTTCGAAACCGTTGTGCTGACTTTGATCAGACTTTCATTGGCAGATAGAGGACAAAAAGAACTGAACGGATTTTCATGCGGTTTTCATCAGTAGATAAAGTGATTTACGAGGAAGGTTCAAGTATATAATTTATCAATATTTTTTTAAGCTATTGCATAGCTTCTATAGCGGGCCTTGAGCGTGGAGACCGAATCCAAAAATTCCGTAACGAAAAAACCTAACACACCCCCACTCTGCCTACCATGTAGCTCGGCCGAGCGTTCGCTTAACGTATATATGGTACGACTGTACAAAGCTCACACGGATCGAGACGAGCTGCTCCGAAATCAGTTTTTTTTTTTTCGAAATGACTACGCTATTGACCCAGCAATGTCTTAACAGCTTCACCGGACTACTAAGGCGAGCGCTTAAGGCACACCTCGGCTTGGCTGTTGCCTGTTGCATGCAAAATCGCGACCTATCTTAGCTAACCTAGCTAACTATTCATATATGTATGAGTTGTTGAAACGTATATGTGTACCAAGCATACACGCCTCAACAACTCCTCCATATATTTATTATCGGAAAATTGAGAGTTTTTCAGTTCGATAAGGGAAAAAGAAGTAAACCCTTCCACTTTCATGTGTAAGCGTGTAGGCGTGCACGTATCGTGTAGTGTTGTAACGGTGATGTATATTTGTGTGTCACCGTATCGCGCAAGCAACGCACTCAAGGGCTCCTTACCGAGGGATCGAACCTAGGCTTGAGCCGCTGCCGTAGGAGGCCTAATCGGGTCTTCGAAATCGGACGAATAAGTAATCAGCTGTTTGTGAGAAACTATACTGGTGTATAGGTATTTATCACCTATGTACAACAGTGAATATCTGTACTCGTATAATTTGTGTACAAAGTGTTTTCCTGAATAACCTACATGTATTGTAGGATAATAAAAATATTTTGAACAATAGTAACTTCTCATTTATTTAATAAAAGAAAAAAAAATGTTTTCTTGTCGGTCACCACGCTCAAAAAGTGTAACTTGAATTAATATTAAAGAAAAAAAAAACAAAGGAAAAAAAATACTGCATGAATAAAATAAATAAATAGTTATAATTGCATAAGTTAATAAAAAATGCTATGCAATAGCTTTACCGCGGCAGTCCCCGAGTGCCACATGTATTTTTTTATTATCAGGGTGGAACAGCGTCAGTAATATTTGTCAAGCAATGATGAAATTTTTTTACAGAAATATTTTGAAATTGACTATTAAGTTATAACCAGCAAAACTGCAATAAAAGAAAAAGAATAAAATAATCCATAATAGATCCATATACAACCTTTCTTACAAGAAAGTAATCATGGGTTCTTGTTATTATGAAGTAAAATTATGTTATAACGTATAAACAGTAATGGCAAAGTTTCATAAAGAGTTTTTGGCGAGATCCTAGGCCATCATGTAGTGGATTTTATATTTTATTCATAATCTTTTGTTATTTGACTCTATATTTTGTAAATTTAGTAATGTTTTACGTAACAAAGTTGGTTTATTGTGAATAAGTAAAGTGAATGGAAAATAATACCACGCAACATAAAATTTTGAGATGCCACAATAACTCCCTGGAAGGTTCTAACAAGGAATCCATCTTGTTAGAATATTGTATTTTATTTACTGGTGAAAACCGCTTCCGTTCAGTCGTTTTTGACAAGCAAACACACAAACGTGGCAGAGGACTTCGTATTGTAATATGTATGTAGTGATATTTGTATTAAAAAGTCTCCTCACCACTTGAATTGTATTAGGTACAGTAAACTACTAGTACTTTTTTTTATGAACGTGGGGAAATCCTTTATGGATACGCCACCCTCTCCGGGAAGAGAATGGGTTATATCCGACTCACACGGACTAAAACCCAACGGTGTATCATCCGTCACATGGTAGGGCAGCCAGGGATTGAAACTGTTATCTTCCTGAACCACCCCTGCGGTAGGTAGCCTGGCGTGTGGATGCCAGGCTTTGTCCGACTTTAAAGAAACTACTGGGTACATGAGATGAACCCCCTGACCCATCCCCTCAGGTTTGGCTACAGGAGGGGGAGGAGGCGAGCTTTCCGCCTCCCCTTTTTCGCTGCTCTTCGTTGGCGAAGAGGGCCATTTCGCGGATCTGCCTCACGGGCCCTCTCCGCCACCTTCTTCTGCGACATAACGTCAACGCAGCATGGCCGAAACCTCGCACGGCAGCGAGAGATAGTCCCCTACTGCCACAACCAGAACGCGACGCTGAAATAAATAGTACCTTATTATTATTAAACAAACTCCTTCATTACAAATACAAAGGATAAACAATAAAAGTATGCACAGAAACGTTACCAACAATCAAACACTATTAAACTAATAGAAGATATAAAAGATCTTTACATGCTCGTATTATTGTCACGTAGCGTAGTGTAATTTAGTATTTAAGTGAGCTTTACACCACCGATACTGAGGTAAAAAGTAGTCCTCGGAGAAATCGAGAAAATAACCAGTGCGGATGAAGGTTGTTTTAGTTATGGCGCGTTGGGACAACATATATTATGTTGTTATTGCCTCCAAGCGGTTTAAGCATGATGTCTCCTTTAAATTATAATAATAAATAATGTTTATTAATTTTTCAACTGAATACACTTTATTTTATAACATCCTGGTATTGTAATAAAAAAATAAACGAATTTATTTATACAATTCTGATATTTTCTATGCCCTTTAATTTAATCGCATGGTTAAATACAATATCTATATTTTATTATCATCGATTAGTTGAAAACTTTTTCTTTATATTACATCAGGCGGGTCACTTGATGTAGAGTGATCACCCCCGTCCATAGACACTAGTAACACTAGGGGAGTCGCAAGTGTGCTGCCAGCCTGTACTTGGGAGAGAGGGTAGAGAGAAGGAGGGGGAGAGGGGATGTGGGCCTCCGGTGCTCTCACTAACCGAACGAACGAAATGAACGATTTTACTTGCATTATTTTTGGAGACCATACAAAATTACAACTGTATAGAGAAACACTACAAGTTACCATTAACCAAAATTGAATATGAAATACAAATAAATAAGCAGTAAAATAAATTGAAATAAATTATCGATCTTAATTCCATAGCTACAGCACTATACAATCAATAAAATTAATAGCAAAGCTCAAACATAAAATGAAAACATGAATAGCAAAATAATTACGAGATAAATTTGAAAGTAAACCATGCTAAGCCGCGTTGAATCGAGATGAGGTTATGGGAACCACGGACAGGTGTAACTTCGTAGCAACCGCTATGCGCCCTGCATCCTCTTGATTCACTTGACAAAATTACTCGACTGATCATAAACATTTTTGCAGAAAAATTATTGATCAGATAAATATCCGCCAGCGTTTTTTATGTTTCTTTAATTTACGTTAATGTTTCTCTTGTATTATTACCCTTGGCATTTCGATAATAATCAAAGATGAGTATTAAATGCTTTTAAATTAATGTTATATAAAAATATTTATTATTTTATTTTATAACCTATTTAAATATATTAAATTAAGAGAAGCGCTTAAGTAACGTAGATATTAATCTATTTCCGCGTTCTACTTCCAAAGATATATGTCATATATATATATATATATATTCAAAATATAGTTTATAGAGAAATAATCAAATTTGGCATGAGAATTCACCGCAAAAATCGAATAGGGTTTAGCAGTGCGCAGCGCACGTTGGCACTGAGGGCAATCTGGGCGTACCGGACGATGTCCTCGGCGGAGGCATTTACCAATTCACGGTGGCGAGCAAACGTAGTGGGGAGCCTCCAGCTCCCAGGGAGATAGAGTATAAGAGACGGAAGTTGCGGGAGGTGGCAGTCCAGAGGTGGATGCAGGACCTGGCGGACGCGCGCTACGGAACGTACACCGTCAACGCCGTCCGCCCGGTCCTGCGAGAGTGGCTTGGGAGGCAGTGGAGCTCCCTGACGTTCAGGATGGCGAGATACTCACCGGACACGGCTGTTTCGGGTGGTACCTGCACCGGGTCGCTCGTAGGGAGCCGACCACCGCCTGCCATGAGTGCGGCGCTGAGGAGGATACCGGGCAGCACACTCTCTCTGAGTGGACATGGAATGGACGTGGACGCGAGCAGGTGTGGCGAGTAGTGGCCTCCTTTTGCGAGGAAGTCATCTCACAAAAGGAGGCGGCGGAGAGGGCCCGCGAGGCGGACCCCTTCAGCGGCCGTCTTTGCCAACGGAGGACCGGTAGGAGCAGGCGGCGTTTTGCCCAATTCCTCCTGCCACCGTAGCCGGACCTGAGAGGATGTAGTCGGGGGCTCATCCCCTCATTACATAGGTTCGGCGAACGAGGGGAGGCAGCTGGTATGTACCCAGCTGCCTCTCTATAGGTAGGAGCCCGGCTACTACCTTCCGCCGGGCGAACCATTGGGGCGGCTAAGGGGAATAGCTTAGTACGATCCCTAGCCGCCCCAACACTACGGTCTGTCGGTACACCGTGGGGTTTTAGTCCGTGCAAGCCGGACATAACTCATCCTCTCTCCCGGGAGGGTGGGTACCCTTAAGGGATTTCCCCATGTTAAAAAAAAAGAATAATGGAAGAAATATAAACGCCTTAATGTAACCCTTAATCTTAAAAATAAATAGCTTATTGTTAAGCAAAAGCAAGCTACTATAATTTAATTAATCGTTTATATAAAAAAATATCACTTAGATTTTTAGTTAGATTTGTATTGTATTGTAAGGTTGTCGACTATAGGTTTTAATAACTTCACTATTCTGGGCAGAATACGTGTTCAACTCCCCTCACCGTACTCATTGTTACATTTAGGTATTTTAATATTATCTTCGCATTTATTTTGCTTACCATATACCTTACCTTTGTCTAACACAAATCTAAAGGACATCATGGATCATGCATGGACATCATGTTCCGCTCTAAAGGATATCTTACAGGTTTTATACTTAACGATTAGCATTTTATCTGCGGCGGTTTTAGGCTGGACTATATTGCTGTTCAAGATAAAAGAAAGTAGAGACAGCCATAAGGACTGCCAGCAAAAATGAAAACTGAATTATTTAAATTTCATTTGTAAATGTAAATTAATATTACTAGTCTCTTTTTCAAATCTATTGTCACTCCGAATAATAATTACATATATACTTTTTTATACAGTTTATTAACTCACCAAACATATAATAGGATGCACAGTCTCAATGCAAAATATCAATATTAGATCTACACAGACTGTTATATTACACGTCTCTAATATGACGCAAGCCGCGCAAGCGCAATACGTCGATCATGTGTACAAGCATGTCATGACGCGAAATTGTAAACTTATTTCTTGCGAAAAATACCGCTCATACACCAGATTAGGCCCCCTCGGCAGCGGCTCAAGCCTAGGTCTTGAGTGCGCTACTCGCGCGATATAGTGACACAAAATCCTACATCACTGCAACAACATTAAACATATCACCTCCACACACGTGCACGCATACAGGCTTAAACATGAAAGTGGAAGGGTTTTGTTTCTTTCGCTTATCGAACTGAAATAGTTTAGAAAATTGTCCGATACGAAATATATATAAGAGTTATTAAAATATTTATGTTTGATACACACCCTTGAGCTAGTTGTCAAATAAATCGGCTGAGTGGCGCAAGCGTTCGCCTTAGTAGTCCGGTGAAGTTGTTATGACCTTGCTAGGTCAATAGCATAGTCAGTTCGAGAAAAAAAAAACTGCTCAAAGCGCCTCAGAAAGTTCTTATTTAAAAAATAATATAATAATGCTTAACGCAAAATAACTTATTTATGCACTTCATTACGTAGTAAAAGGCATACTCGCGTAAGTAATATTCTGAACATACGCAATATGCATTAAAACATTGAAAATGAATAAAACCACGTCCATTGTGCAACTGAGGTGTGGGAACGATCGACAGGTGTGCGTTCGGCCTCAGGAAATCTCTACCGACTTCTGTGCCGGTCGTTAATTTATTGCGAGATGTAAAATTATCTAAGTCGACATAGAAAATATCTAATGGAAAACATAACGTTTTATGTTCGCTGAATAGTTTTAAAATAAGATTACATTGTATAAATCGATACCAATTTTCTCTTTTATGGCTGAATATATAATTTAGATACCATTAATTAAAAAATATCAAATTCTATTAACTTTTCAACTGACTTCAAAAGATTGGTTTTTAATTCAACCGGAATGTAACTTTCATAGCAGCTACATATTTGGGACAACTTAGATGGTTTCTTATGTTTTTTTGTTATATCTTTAGAAGTTCCAAATTTTATATATACTTGCTAGAAACTTCTAGACGAGAAAGAAAAAGTGACTCTTTAATGTAACTACCGGAACTTATAGTTGATTGTACCTACTGTGCTGAAATAATGAAAATCATTATTTTATAAAAACCAAAAATAGCTCAGATGGAAATTGGTTGCTTCGTAAATCCGTGTAACCCCAGTTCGAATCCGAATGTACATATAAATTTTTCACACCCGATTAGGCCTCCCACGGCAGCGGCTTAAGCGTAGGTTCGATCCCTCGGTAGGGAGCCCTTGAGTGCGTTGCTTGCGCGATACGGTGACACACAAATATACATCACTGCTACAACACTACACGATCACCCCCACACACGTGCACGCCTACACGCTTACACATGAAAGTGGAAGGGTATACTTTTTTTCCCTTATCGAACTGAATAACTCAATTTTCCGATAATAAATATATGGAGGAGTTGTTGAGGCGTGTATGCTTGGTACACATATACGTTTCAACAACTCATACATATATGAATAGTTAGCTAGGTTATCTAAGACAGGTCGCGATTTTGCATGCAACAGGCAGCAGCCAAGCCGAAGTGTGCCGTGCACCCTTGAGCTGGTTGCCAAAATAAAATCGACTGAGAGTCTTAAGCGCTCGCCTTAGTAGTCCGGTGAAGCTGTTAAGACCTTGTAGGGTCAATACCGTAGTCACTTCGAAAAAAAAAACATTATTTTATACAAAAGAAATTAGAACAGTGCATACGTTTGTAAAGTATGATAATAATTTAAAGGAATTTAAAGATATAATTGGATAGTCTTACAAAGAAACCCTGTCGATAGGAGTATCCCAAACAATGGTCTATCATTTATTTTCTATTTAAATAGATAGATACATATATTTAATTGTAACTAAACTGAAGAGTGATACTTCATAAAAAATATTCTCGCTCGCATTTTAATTATTAATTTGATTGGTTAAGATGTTAAAATAAAAATGAAAAACAGTGTTAATAGCGTTGAAGAGTTAATCGTGAGAAATATTAGCAGGTGTAAGCGAAGAATCATATAATATTTTTCTGTTTGATCCATAAACTGGTAATGGTTTCGAAAGAGAGCGTAATGTTTTCGTAGAAGTTTTTTTGTTTTTTTTTTTATGAGCATCGCATATTACTTTTTTTGTAATATTATATTTTACATTTGCCTAGGTTGTATTGATTTAATTAGTATGGGAAGAATAATAGCATTATTTCTCTAAAACTAAGCATTAATTCTTAGTAAGTATTTTACGTCGTAATTGTCTGATTAGTTTCTGTAGTCTAGTTTAATACTTCAAGATTACTAATTTTGAAAACTAAAGCATATAAATTCACAAATCACGAACTTTTACTCGCAGCTTCGCTTGCGGTAATATTGATTTTGAAAATAAAATATGTCACTTGACGATAATATTGATTTCTATAGATGAATGAATTGTTAAAGTAGGTGAAGTATAGACGTCAAAATTTCTTATAGCACGGCAGAGAAAAAATTACGCTACGTCTTGAACGCAAATGTTATTACAAAAACGTTAAATACATATTGAATACTTGCTTTAAAAATGTTATTTTTTAAAATGCACCGCGCTCGCTGAATGTTCGCCATCTTGCTCTTTTGTCTCGTTTTGGTTAGGTTAGGTTAGACTTGCGAAAAAAGGATAACGCAAACTTGACTCGAACGAGCGCGGTGTATCTAGTATGAAGCCTTTTTAAAGCAAGTATTAAATACGTATTTAACTTTTTTGCAATAATACCGAATGTGTCTGGGTCTAGAACCAAAATCAGTTCATATAGTGTATATTTTATGAGCATTCTCATATACTAATAATTTAATACATATAATCAAAAGAACTTTCACTTTCTCCACTGATCGATACACGCAATGTATATTATTTTTAGCCAAAGTTAAACAATAATTAATACTTTTCCCTTTATAATAGTGGTTTAGATCGTGTCAACATGTCCATTAGTAAATATTTGATATGAAATATACTCTCGAAATAAATTTCCAATGTTTAGTTACTACAGCAATCATAGTAGAAGCCTAAATTGCACTCAACAACTAATAAAACGTGTAAGGAAGGAGTGAATCATCGTGGGAAGCTGGACAGGTGACGCGGATGCGACGCTTGCAATCCATCGTAACTGCTCATCCTGTCAGTACAACAGTGGCCATAAGTGCTTTTGACATTTTAGGAACCTTTGAAGAATTCTAATCTCTAATTTAAAAGAAATCACATTTATTTAATGTAATAAATAGCTTCGTAAAAATTGTGAATTCTTCAATTTTTTGTACATCTGAATTTCATTTTTAAAATGTTACATATATTTTCTTCGTGTGGTAATTTATCCTTCAATTTTCACTATGAAAATTGGTACTTATATAACTATTAAGAATAACAACATGTTCTTAATAACCTAAATGAATTAAGAACAGCTTAATTCAAATTTAAGACGTACTAGTAAAATATTGACTACATAGCGAATATACATATTTTAATTTACGGAATATCTATAATATATATGTACCTATAATAAATATATGATTATTAAAACACAATAATAACATAAAATGTATAAATTAAAATGTATTCGGAAAATCGCTCCGTAAAGAGATTATAGTGTTGACGCAATTACAGTGGATTAACATCGAGCGTTAGATTCGGTACAGATCGACTGACGTACTTTTTATTCTGTTTTTTTTTTTTTTTTCATATCTCAATGCTTTAATAATGACAGAAAAGACAAAATACAAGTTTAATTTTTATCATCCAGAAACCGTTATAGGTGTCGAAGCATAATTGACTAAGTTGCAATAATTTTCAATATATTTTCAGTTTTTTTTTAAGTAATAAACAGACATGTAATCTACCAGAACTTATATGACCATTGCTGACTATTACTATGTATCAATCTTAATAGGGCCGTAATTCTGAGGCCAGTCATAACAGATTGACACTCCTGAGTAGTATATACTAGGATGCTTAATCGCCCGGGGTAGTACGTCAAGTAACTGTGTTTGCATTGTTGCGTTTCGTTCGGTCAGTGAGAGCGCTGGAGGCCCACCTCTCCTCACCTTCCCTCTTCCCTTCCTCGTCCTCCCTCCCCCAGCACAGGCTGGCAACGCACTTGCGTCTCCCCTGGTGTTGCAAGTGTCTATGGACGGTGATGATCATCAGTTCACCTATTCGTTTACCTTGATTTAAAAAAAAACATGCAAGTAATATAAATGCCAAACCTTAAATAATATCCTCCATTAAGGACTTACAGAGACAAAATTTTAAAACTACGTGAGAGTAATAAACAGAGTTGATAAATGAAATATATATTTTTAAAATCAAAGTATGGTCACCGTCGTTGCATCGTGTCTGAACCGTGGCTCGTTCCTGTGTAATTAATACAGTCTATTTTTTAATGTCGTACATCTCGTTATAGCGAAATGATTTGGTTTCTGGAGATGATAATTACTTGTTTTTTTTTTATAACATAAGAGGCAAACGTACAGGCGGGCTACCTGATTTTAAATGAACACCGACGTCTATAAACACTTGTAACACCAGGGGAGTCAGAAGTGCGTTGCCAGCCTGTGTTTGAGAGATCAGTAGTCCGGTGAAGCTGTAAAGACCTTGCCAGGTCAATAGCGTAGTCAGTTCGAGAAAAAAAAAAAAAAAAGTTTGAGAGAAGGGGCAAGGAGAAGGGAAGGAGGGAGGGGCGAGAGGATAGGAGATGGGTCTCCGACACTCTCACTGACCAAACGAAACGCAACAATGCAAGCACTGTTACTTCACTGGGTCGAATGGGTCGGCTCGCCCGAGGTACTACCACCTTCTCACAAAACATCGACGTTAAGTAACAGTTTTGCATTGTTACATTTCGTTCAGTCAGTGACAGCGCTGAAGGCCCACTTCCCCTCCCCCCCCCTCTCCCCCCCCCCCCCCCCCCCCCCCCCCAAACACAGGTTGGCAACACACCTGCGACTCCCTGGTATGGTGTTGCTAGTGTCTATGGACGGCGATGATCATTTAACATCAGGTGACCCGCCTGTTCGTTCACCTTCTATGATCAGCAATTTTCTTGTTGTAATGAAAAGTGGTGGGAGTAAATACTCTGTCGGATAGAATATTCAAAGCATCGGTTCCATCCGATCACCAAAGTTAAGCAAAGTCGAGTGCGGTTATTACTTGGAGACTAGGAATACCGCGTGACGTTGGCTTATTGTTGTATGTTTTTAATTTAAATTTCCCTTTAATACAAAAGTTTCGCTTTTAACGTGTGGTTTTATGACACAACTTTACTCTTATTTTTCCTTTATTATAATCACTTGAATCGTTCTACTTTTTGCCTAGGCAATGTAAATAAATTTATGTGCAAGAAGCGATGTGAAGTGTTAGAATAAGTATAGTATGTTATGTGTGCATGTACCCTTAGAGCACAACGCTTATGTATGAACAGTCATTAAACAGCTTCCTTATAGTACGGTCGTTTATTATTTGACTCACACCAACCCCCAACATTACAGATGTATATACACTATACAGTCTTCTACAACTGTAAATACATACGATATTGTATTGTATTGTTTCTATGCGTCTGAGCGCTAATCATAACTCTATTAATACCGAAAACGTTAAAACGAGTTTTAGTATAACGTTTTGCATAAAAAGTTACATAACTATACACGTACGTAATGTTTACACTAAAAACACATTCACTGTATCAAATGTTTGATCGGGCTGTTTAAATTTACGCGTAATGTAGACGGAAAAACAATGCGCTAGCCACTGACTACATCAGGTGATGTTTAAACTTTGAAATCCGATTTACTTTAACCCTTATGTTAATAACCAACTTTACCGACGTCTTTTAGCAACCGGGTACCCGGGTACCCACAGATCTAAATATTAGAAATTTTTTTTATTGTGTTAAAAAAAAAAAAATTCCAAACATTTTTTCCTTAAGATATAAATAGTTAGTCACAATAATAAAAAAAAAATAAAATAACAATAAGAATAATAATAATGCAGTTGTGAATGACATATGAAACCAGTTTGGGGCACTCCAGGTAGTCGATCCGCTTTTATTTGTCGGGGCTGAACAGATGACGTTGGAGAAAGACAAAGACTCACGGTTATTTCTTTTTATTCGATCTAGAACAAGACTCGAGTATTTTTTAGTACGTATTAGATTTTTGGTGGGATCAGACGTGTTTTACTTATGGTGTTCTCTTCATAGTGAAAAATAAAGCTATGGAACAACTGTCGAGAGCTGAATTTTTTAAGTAAGTAAAGTTTACATATATTTAACATTTATTGTAAATTTCTAATTATAATCTTGTGTAATTGTATTATTAAGAAATTGTATAATATAATAATTAATTCATTAGGTTAAGTGCAACTGAAAAAAATGAATATTTGAAAAAACTACTTGGAGAAAACGATAGTGATTCGAGCGGGCCGTCTGACAGTGATGACGAAGACTGGATTCCAGCGAATAGAACTAGACGTCAAATTTCAAGTCAAGAAGATCATTCAGAGCATGATGAACCAGAAGATTCTGGAGATATAGGAGAAGTCTCTGAGAGAAATTTAGAAGAAGAAGAAGAAGAAGAGGTTGAGAATAGTGAGAGTGAGGAAGACGACGACGAAGTAGAAACTTCTGAACCTGAAGGTAGTAAAATATTTGTTTCTAATAATGATTGAAATAATAATTTTTGTTCTCAAATAATTAATTTATGTTATTATATATTGTTATTTATTCTAGGACAATCTCGAGAACTATCTGGGAGTTTTATTGCGAAGGATAAAACAAAGTGGACCAAAACTCCACCATCTCAGCACCAGACTGCAGGTCATAATGTTTTACGTCAGCGAAGTGGGCCTCATCGTAGTACGGAAATGTTGTCAATAAGCGAGACTTTCAAAAAAATCTTCACATACGAAATGGTTGATATAATCGTCCGTCACACCAACAAGAAAGCTGAAGCTACTTGTCAAAGTTATAATGCTGACCATCCAGACTCTCAGCATCAATGGAAGCCCGTTACGATACCAGAAATTTATTCATTCTTCGGTATCTTGATTTGTGCTGGCGCAAATAATTCAAATACGGACCATACTTTTGATATGTGGCACTCCAATTCTTATCCGCTGTATCGCGCCACGATGGGATTAAACAGATTCCATAGTATTCTGCGTTTTTTGAGATTCGACGATAGTAATACCCGAAGTCAACGCAAAAAAGAAGACAAGGCAGCTCCAATTCGTGATATGTGGACAATGTTTAATTCAAATTTAGCTCAGATGTACAAACCAACCGCAAATTTGACAATCGATGAACAGCTCTATCCGTACCGTGGTCGTACAGGATTCACTCAATATATACCATCGAAACCAGCTAAGTATGGTATAAAGATCTGGTGGATTTGTGATGCGGAAAACGCATATCCTTTGCAAGGGATTTTGTACACTGGTAAAACAGATGGTATTCGGGAAAAAAATCAGGGTGAAAGAGTAGTGAAAGAATTGGCAGCTCCGTACCGAGGTAGTGGTAGAAACATTTGCATGGATAACTTCTTTACTACTCTTCCCGTTGCTAAACATTTGTTATCGTGGAAACTTACAATTGTTGGCACAGTAAAAAAAAATAAGCCCTACATCCCTAGTGTTATGAAAGCAAATAAGACACGGGAGCAGTATTCGACAGTTTTTGGATTTCATGAAAAGGTTACGATGTGTTCTTATGTTCCTAAGAAAAATAAAGCTGTCATTCTATTATCTACAATGCATTTAGATGCATCAGTTGATGATGATGCTAAGCGAAAACCAGAAATGATAAAATTTTATAATAAATATAAAGCTGGTGTTGACACAATGGACCAAATGGTTCGGAGGTACACATGTCAACGACGATCTTCGAGATGGCCAATGGCATTTTTCTTCAACATGCTAGACGTTTCTTCACTTGCATCATATCTAATTTATTATGAAAATAATAAAATGATTGCTAAAAAAACTACAGAACGTCGTCAATTTATGCGGAAGCTAAGTGAAGAACTATCATTGCCAATGATTGAACACCGCACGGCAAATTTGCAAATAATCCGTCACTTCTCGACAAAGATTGCTGTTGAAAGTATTTTAGGTCATGCACTATCAGAAGCAACCGAGATAAATTCTGGTCCTGTTGTTCCAAAAGATAAAACCGGAAGAAAAAAAGTGACAGGATCTTGTCATGTTTGCAATGCTTTGCCAATAAAAAGACGGCGAAAGACTCGTAAGAGCTGTACCAATTGTCACCAGCCAGTATGTGACGAGCACTCAATTAATCTGACGCAGTGTGTAAAATGTTAGATTTAATGTCGTTAATTATAAAAAATGTATTTTTTCTTTATTTTTTCAATAAAATTTAATTGCATGCATTTATAGAAACCATTTTCAATATATTTTCTATACTTTCTACTGTGGGTACCCGGGTACCCGGTTGCTAATGGGGCGATGGCTGAAGTTTAAGCTTATTTAAAAAAAAAAATAATGAGTAAATAAATTAAATGGACTCACAACTAACTTCCTTTTGAGTTAAAAAACGACGATTTGAAGGCTTAAAATAAAATATTGAATTTTCTTTGAGCTATTCATACAAATACACCGCGGTGGGTACCCGGGTACCCGGTTGCTAACATAAGGGTTAATGTGGTCTGTTAACACACCCGTTTCTATTTATAATTTACGTTTGATCAAATGCTAGGGGTGTGCCAAATAACATTAATCGATTTTATCGATATTCAGTTTCAAATATTCGAATGATTCGACCAATCGTACTATTTAAACCATTCCAATAATCTAACCCTTTTGACAATTTTGACCACTTTGAATTTGTATTCAATCGACATGCAACACAAATTTTGGTAAAAATACGTATAATATCCCGACGGTGTAGACATAATGATGCCTATTTTAGTTTCTTATAGTAAAAAACTTAACGATTTTTACTTTGTTATGTATTAACGATATTACACGCAAACCCAAACTACGGCTATATTCAGAGCGACCAAAAAGATTGACCAGGACTGTATAAAAAGAATTGGAAATATATGGTGAATTTGAACTATTCTTCAGTGAATACAAATTTGATGGTCTTATGGCGAGAAAGTTTGGGATGATGAATGAATACACAAAAACTACTGAACAGGTTTTTAATAAAACTTTCGGTAATATGGCTTATACGTCAGAATAATAAATATAAGGAGGAGAAAATAGCAGCTCTACTTAATTGGAAAAATATCCTGCCACCTGCGAACTATCTCACTGTGCGCTGTATAGGTTGTTTAAGCTACTAAATATAATCATTATTTACATGACACAAACGTAGAGGAAGCCGAGAGTGTTTGCTAGTTTATATTTTATTCTAAAAGAAGGATTTGATCTATGAATTACGATTGTTTGAACAAATCAAACGGTGAATCAAATCGGTGAATAATTTGCACAACTCTAAAATTTTGTTTTCGAGCCTTTTAAAATTCAATCAAAATGTACATATTAATTTAAATTGACTTCTACTTCTTTGTAGTGTGACTCTAAAGAGAGTAAGAAAGCTGCAAGCGGACTGAAGGGTAAGCGATTTCATAATTCCATGGTCTCTACTATGTATACCTCTATAGTCAAGGTCACTCATAGAGGGCTACTAATCTATTTCGTGATCCAGGGTACCCTAACTAAGGAATGTATTCTTAACTAATATTATAAATTCAAAAGTGAATATGTTTGATGCGTATTCATAATTCATTCATAAAGTACTCTCACCCAGAAAGAAATTACTGTTTATAAGGAAAAGTAGTAGGTAGATAGATAGTTTATCTACATGAATGCTAGCGTAGCCACGAGTAAAAGCCAGTCTATTCATTCTTTTAGATACTCACTCAAACGGAGTCTAAATTCCTTTCAAGATGAATTTTGGTGGTGGTTTAAATCAACTGCAATCTCATATCGAAGTTCAGTTTTCTGATCTTTTGTTAATTTCAAATTTTGAAAAATCGAAAGTAAATAGTAATTAGGGAGTTCCCATTACCAGACCGAGCTTAAAAATTGAGGATTAGATAAAAGTTTAATATAAAAAAGAATCAGAAGGTACATTCATCTTTTAAAACTCGATGTAAAATTTAAAATAAAGTCTTTATATAACCAAACATTAAATTTATAAAACAAAACAAACAAAACCAAAAATTTAAAAAACATCAAATTAGGACCATCTTTAAGAAAGTTATCCCCAAAAAACTAAAAAAAGACGCGTTTTTAACGCATATTCTAAAAATGCTAAAATTGAGGAAGTCCAGAAGAATATTTTGTTATACCCAAGGAAGCAGGCTATATTAGATAGTTAACATTTAAGTATAAGTATGACAAGTAGCAATTTTCAAATTTTCAAACAATACTGATATATCAAATGAATAACTTATAACCTTTTCAAGGTTGAGTAGTGATCTAAATCAAGCGTGGCTTGGAGAAATCGATGAACTTGCTGGTTGAGTGACCAGTGCGGATATCCTTACTGTATCGAGGATATTATAAATGGGATCGTGGGAACATAATTATAATTGTTATAACATTCATAAATCTTAACTTGTTACCTACACGTGAATGTGAGTTTATTTGTTTTTGACTTTTTCACGCCTTATCCCCTCGGCTGTTTTTTAAGACCCAAATCACAAAATGGCGCATCATGTTTTTTTAATATAAAGCCATTCTTTTTTAATTATAATTCTAAATTACATAAATCGTCATTGTTCAAGTTTGCAAATTTGGTAATAAATACGGTATTTTTTTCACTTATACGGCCAACAGTCTGTTGACCAATGCATCATAAGGTCATCATCCGTTAGTATAGAACTTAAACCCTTATCATTTTGGACAGCCCAGGGGTAAACTACAGAATTGATTGTCATGCAATTTTGCATACACGTTATCAAGTGACAGATATATGCAACATACGTTTTAAATGTAGTCTACATCAAGGTGAGCAGGAACTGCATAAACGGACGCGCATTTACGTAAAAGTATGCAAGACCATTCAACACCAAAAAAGTTCATAAGGAGCGAAACTTGCCCTCTACGATTCATGTCAATAGTACAAAGTACTACAAATACTAGTACAAATGTAAAAAAGTACTGTATTCCACTTTATTTTTATAATACGTAATAGATCACGAATCAAAAATTAGGAATAAAACTAACGTAGAATAAACTTATTGAACAGGAACACAAAATAAACTCTGAAAATATTTGCGATAGAAAGTTACCACATAACCATGGCAACGTATATAACCTAACGCTAACACGCAGCGGAAGCTCTCAAGAGGAAAAAATACTCCAATTTTGAAACATTCTTTATTGGTGCTCCGATCCTATTGATTTTAACGTGATGATATGTAGCCTAAAGCCTTTCTCGATAAGTGAGCTAATACCAAAATAATTTCAAGTCTGACCGGTAGTTCTTAAAATTAGCGCGATCAACCATACAAACAAACAAACAAACTCTTAAGCTTTGTATATTAGTATAGATAGGTAGATTATAGAGTCCGATTCGTGTCGCCGCGCGAGTCAGATGTCCGCACCGAGCGTTGAAAGTAACCGTTATTTTTTCGAATGTCGCGAGTTCGATCGAGCTTCGGCTGCGTGCTTCGTGCATCGTTTCGCGTACGCGTAGCTCACTTTCAAGCTTAGAATCATAGAATGGAATCATAGAAGTCTTCTTCTATGATTCCGTTCACTATGCAGTACCGAACAAATAATGAGCACTGAGCCATAGAAGTTATATCCGTACTAGAATCGCAAGCAAGACTGAAGTATTTGCAGTTTTTCAATTTGTTAATCACTGCCTCAAACAAATTTTTCGAAATATCTTCAACACGGCGGCGACAGGTAGATTCAGAAAGTGTAAGCTTTTTTACTTCAGTCATTATTTGTTTACTATTTGAAAAAATTTCAAATAACGTTTGAGAAACAGTTATCATACACTCTTTCATCAATTCGGCATCAGTAAAGGGCTTCATGCGTTTTGCTAGGATGTTACATACTTGGTACGATGCTTTTGTAATAGCCTCATATTGCCCGACTGCTGTCGTCATTATATTTTGTTGATGATGAATTGACGATTTCAAATGACTTAATTTATTCTTTCTTTGCATCGATTCTAACGGGTAGGCTTCGGTAAATGAACTATGCTTACTTGTGTGGTGGCGAAATAAATTGTATCGCTTAATTCCAACGACAGTTTCCCGGCATATTAAACAAATAGCAGTACCGTCCTTATATTCACTTATAAAAAAAAATTCTTCCTCCCATTTTTCTTGAAAACTTCTATTTTCATCAGTTATTTTCCTTTTAGTAGCACATTTAGATGATACTCCCGCCATAATACATAAAATACCGCTCGCGCAATCTATGAAGCAAGAAACGTTTATTCTTGTGCTTAAAAACAAATGAAATGACTCGCGTCACGGCTCGTCACGGGCGCGGAGCGGGGAGCGCGGGAACAAGTCACGACACGATCACGCGCGAGTAGCGTTAAGAAGCTACCTCGGTCCCACTAGCACCGTTAGAATTTTCTCTTTATTTATTGAAACATGTTTATTTTTCAATTGGCGGCGCTAGTGGGACCGAGGTAGCCCCTTAATTCGGTTTTTGATTTATGTCTAGGGCATCTGGGTAAAGTTGTCTTGAAATAATTTACTTTGTCGCGGGCTGCACGAAAAATAACCGAGGGCCGCATGCGGCCCGCGGGCCGCAGTTTGACGACCACGGCTCTAGTCCGTTAGTGGTATCCGCCGCAAACTACGAACCCGTACCCAACGCTGGGCGATATAGAAGACGTCCGCGACACATTATTACCGACCTTCCTGATGATATCACGTCAGCAAACGATCAGTACCAGCCTGTCCCTCGAAACAGAGCGTGCTCACGCCCACACTCGCGTAACCACAGATCGCGCCGCCGCAGTCTGGGAGTTAACTTCGCTCCCGCACACCCGATTAGGCCTCCCACGGCAGCGGCTCAAGCCTAGGTTCGATCCCTCAGTAGGGAGCCCTTGAGTGCGTTGCTTGCGCGATACGGTTACACACCAATACATCACTGCTACAACACTACACGATCACCCCCACACACGTGTACGCCTACACGCTACACATTTTGGTTGAAGGATTTACTTGTTTTTCCTTATCGAACTGAAAAAACTCTCGATTTTTCGATAAAACAATATATGGAGGAGTTGTTGAGGCGTATATGCTTGGTACACATAAACGTTTCAATAACTCAAACATATATGAATAGTTAGCTAGGTTAGCTAAGATAGGTCGCGATATTGCATGCCACGGGCAACAGCCAAGCCGAGGTGTGCCGTGCACCCTTGAGCTGGTTGCCAATTTAAATCGGCTGAGTGCCTTAAGCGCTCGCCTTAGTAGTCCGGTGAAGCTGTAAAGGCCAAAAAATAAAGGCCAATAGCGTAGTCAGTTCGAGAAAAAAAAAATAGATTATACATCTAAATAACATGTAGCCTACAATATATAAAGGTATTGTTGAAATACATATAAACAATATCGTTTTATAAGTGTCCCAACTAATCATTACAAATGCAAATACAAGTTAAAGTTAAAGTAAGTAAAAGATGTAGGCAACCTTCATCAAGGACAAGTACTATTCCCGAAGAATTGGTCAAATCTTTATTAACGCGGAGGAAACCGCGGGTATAAGGTAGTAACTTATAACTACATAATTATATGCTGTTTATCGAAGTATGAACAAAATGTGTAGCCTCGCAAGACGCCGCGCATAATCAGTGTGCTTGGCTCCATGACCGACTTAATGAGTAGGGTGCACTATGCTTTTTTCTATCCACCTTATAAAAGTAACGTCTCTGATCGCTGACCGCAGTTCCTACAATTATAAAGTAATGATTTCACCCTCACATCATTTTCTATTACAATTTATCCAAGGTTAAAGACTAATATATAAGGTATGTTAACATTGTTGTCTTGATAACGCTTTAAATTATATGACCAGAATGAGAATCTACCTCAAAAAAATTAGACGCTTTTGTGTATATGAAAAAGTTTCGAGGCACAGTTTTTATTTTCGATCTAATTACGCTATTGACCTAGCAAGGTCTTAACAGCTTCACCGGACTACTAAGGCGAGCGCTTAAGGAACTCAGCCAATTTTATTTGACAACTATGCACGGCATACCTCAGCTTGGGCTGTTGTCTGATACATGCAATTCGCGACTTATTTGAGCTTTTTTTTCTTTTCTTTTTTTTAACGTGGGGAAATCACTTATGGATACCCACCCTCCCTGGGGAGAGGGTGGGTTATGTCCAACTCGCACGGACTAAAACCCCACGGTGTACGTCTTCCGCTATTGTTGGGGCGGCACGAGATCTCTATAGACTTCATCGTGCCGCCCCAGCGGTGTGGCCCAGCGGCAGAAGTGCCGCCGCCGGGACTCGTCGTGTAAGGTGACAGCCGGGTACACGCCGGCCGTCTCCGTCTCGTCCGCCGGACCTGTGCAATGGGAAGGTGGGGCCCCAGTCCCACCTGTCCCTAGGTCCGGCTACGGTGGCGGGAGGAGGCGGTCAAACTGCCGCCTCCTCCTGCCTGTTCTCCTTTGGCGGAGAGGGCCGCTTAGCGGATCGTTCTCGCGGGCCCTCTCCGCCGCCTCCTTCTGCGAGACGACTTCCTCGCAGAACGAGGCATGTGTGTTCCATAATTCCTCGCTACCGAGCATGGCCGTGACCACGCTCGGCAGCGAGAGTCCCCCTCCTACCGCCGCAGCCAGAATGCGGCGCTGCTCCCCCCACGCAGCACATTCAGACAATGTGTGCTGCGCGGTGTCCGGGTCAACGTCCCACTCGTGGCATACGGCGGTAAAAAGCCAACGTCACGCGGTGTTCCCAGGTGGCCACCCATCAAGTACTGACCACGCCCGACGTCGCTTAACTTCGGTGATCGGACGAAACTATTCATATACAATATATGAATTGTTGAAACATATATGTGTACCAAGCCTACATACGTCAACAACTCTTACATATATTTCGTACCGGATAATTTTCTAAAGTATTTCAGTTTGATTAGGGGGAAAAATAAGACCCTTCCACTTTCATATGGAAGCGTGTATGCGTGCACGTGTGTGGAGGTGATATAATGTTGTCGCAGTGATGTAAGATTTTGTGTCACTGTATCGCGCAAGCAGCGCACTCAAGGGCTCCACACCGGAACGGACCTAGGCTTGAGCCGCTGCCGACGGGGCCTAATCTGGTGAGCTTCGAAGCACAGTAATAAAGAGCATTCACTCACTAATGAGTTGAAATGTCGCAGCTTCGATCTCCGAACATGACTGATTTCTGTATTATGAACTGAAATGTAAATTCAATGTCTAGAAGTTAAATATCCATACAGGTTTGTATATTATAGTTTGTCAGCTACCGTAAAACAAACTTATCTTAGTTTGGAATCGTGTTCTTATATTTTGAAAAGTACAATCTTTAAGTGAAACTGATTTTTTTTTTATCGAAGCACGACATAATGACTGCACTATGCCTGATGTTAAGCATAGTACAATCCAAAAACATCGGCAACCACCGAGAGACAGATTATCCATCGCCGGTCGCCGCTGTCATGCCGGCCATAATGACGAAAGTCACCTGGTACTGGATATGCACAGGCTGAATCCGAAACGCGACGCGCAGTAGCGAGTCATTATGACGGGCTTTTTCGCCATATACATGGTGGTTGCGACCCAGTCGGGGTGTAAAACCCTACCACCTATTAATCTTATACGAGGCAAACGACTACAAAATAAAAAATACTCAGCGTTTATTGTGTACAGTCTTTTAATGAAATTTAATTCCTTCGATGATGTGAAACTCACTATGAAATATTTTTTCAGAAACATACAAGATTGTTTTTTCCGAACTGACTATACGCTATTGACCTGATGAACTCAATGTTTATTGTGTACAGTCTTTTAATGATATTTAATTCTTTCGATGGTGTGAAACTCGCTATGAAATAATTTTTCAGAAACATACAAGATTGTTTTTTCCGAACTGACTATACGCTATTGGCCTGATGAACTCAGTGTTTATTGTGTACAGTCTTGTAATGAAATTTAATTCCTTCGATGGTGTGAAACTCACTATGAAAAATTTTTTAGAAACATACAAGATTCTTTTTTCCGAACTGACTATACGCTATTGGCCTGATGAACTCAGTGTTTATTGTGTACAGCCTTTTAATGAAATTTAATTCCTTCGATGGTGTGAAACTTACTATGAAATAATTTTTCAGAAACATACAAGACTCTTTCTTCCGAACTAACTATACGCGATTGGCCTGATGACTACAGTTTTAGCGGACTAAGCTAAAAGTTCGAAGTTCGAAGTTCAAAGGAAAAGATAGCTTAACTGTAATTTAAATTAGTAAGTAAGTAAATTTGAACACCAGTGTTGTATAAAGGACTAAATGAACAAAAGAAACAAAATTATGCCATTAAATCTCATTCAAGATTGTAGCAACGGCCGGCCCAATTGAACTTCCTGCGAGGGTGACCACGTACCAAAGTTCCTTCCCAACGTCTCCTCTCAATTGTACTGATTCACTACGCTCCTTACTGTGATTATCTTCGACATCGTTTCCTTCGCCTTTAGGGTGTCCACAAACCGTGATTCCTCGCAGCGCCTTTTTAGTCATAATTCTTCGTTTCGCTCTGATGCCTCTTAGTGAATGACCGGTGAGAGTTAAAAAAGTGAATCACAGGAATCATGGTCTGTAACCATATAATGAACGGTCTGATTTTTACAATAGTACAATTATTGTTCGTTGATACAATAATTTTAATAAATTATATCGACTGTGAAATGTGAAAGTATTGGAAATTAAAAAAATATCATTACATAGTATAAAACAAAGTCCTCTGCCGCATCGTTGGTTTGTATGTTCGAGATAAATTCAAAAAGTACTGAACGGATTTTTATGTAGGTTACACCAATGGATAGAGTGATTCACCAAAGAAGGTTTACCATAATTTGTCTATATTTTTTTAATTATCAATACAAGGCAATAAATATCCCTCGGACCCGCTAGTATATTTATAAGAGGTATAATGTTTTTTTCCAATGTTGTTGTTTTCGCAACAAATTTATTGGGAATTAGCAATATTAAGGAAGAGAGAGGAGGTCGCAATTTGATAAAAGTTACTTTTCTTTCATTTGACGCGTTGCATGAGCATTTATAATAAGGTTATAAAACTTTATCAATCATAAATTAGGTAGAAGTCAGAGAGTCGTGCCGATTACAAAGTCGGGAAAATTCTTTGAGATTAATGATCAAATGTTTTACAAAATGTACACATGTACCAAGATTGTTACAAAACATTATATACTCTAGTCTCTTCGTACTAAATCTGGAGAATTATTAAAGCAGATGCTTAAAGTTTTGAAAATTTAATGTTAGTAAACCGTCGTGACATTTGATATTGACCAATCACAGTCCGACTGTAGTAAATAATATCCAATTACGAGGAACGCGTCTCGGTATGCGCCAATTACACGTTGCAAGCGCACCTGGCTCACGATTCGTTCTATCACGCGCCAAATTTGATTGTAAATCTTTCATAGAAGTGAACCACATTGCTTAAGTTATGAAGTCGATTTTACATTTACTGTTGCTATATATTATTTTACTATATGAGTTCTTAGTATTCAGCTTGAATCAACTATCATCTATCTATCTATATATAATCTAATACCTTTAAACGAGCAATTCTTGTACATTTTTATATTTGTATACATTCAGGATCTCGGAAACGGCGTCATTTATTTCCGTGAAACTTGGTATGTAGGTAGTTTCGGGGACAATAAATCGATTTTATTCATATAAACCTTTTTTAAACTGAGTTTTTAGACTATGGAAAAATATAGCTAGAATATAAAGGTAAATTTCGCCGGCGCCGCCAAAACAAAAATAGAGCAGACGGAAATCGGTTGCTTCGAAAATCCGTGTAACCTCGATTCGAATCCGAGTGACTGCAGAAGAGATATATTTTTTTATATTTTGTTTTTTTGTAAAAAATAATAATAATTTTATGGGACAAACGTAATAGTTTATTTTAATTTAAAGATGTTTTTTAAAGAACCGAACTAGGCTCGGTCGTCCAGGTACTATTATTAATGCGACTAAGTTACCATGCTTCTTGAGCACATAACTTGGGTTAAAATCAAGTGATAACTTGAAGGTTGCGAGATAAGGGTTGTCAGTTATGTTTTTTCTATGTATGTATGGGTTATCATATTTATATAATTGTATATTTATTGTAACAAATCGGCTTAAGTAGGTATTGTTGTAGCTTCGTGACTCTGTTAACGGGCCGTGTCGTGAACTCACTAGACAACGACTATTACTTGTTACTAATAAGGAAATTATTTCAACAGCGTCTTTGAATGTGATATTTGTTTATAAGATTTTTTTTTTTCGAAATGACTACGCTATTGACCCGGCAAGGTCTTAACAGCTTCACCGGACTGCTAAGGCGAGCGCTTAAGCCACTCAGCCGATTTTATTTTGGCAACCAGCTCAATGGTGCACGGCACACCTCGGCTTGGCTGTTGCCTGTTGCATGCAAAATCGCGACCTATCTTAGCTAACCCAGCTAACTATTCATATATGTATGAGTTGTTGAAACGTATATGTGTACCAAGCATACACGCCTCAACAACTCCTCCATATATTTATTATCGGAAAATTGAGAGTTTTTCAGTTCGATAAGGGAAAAAAGCAAACCCTTCCACTTTCATGTGTAAGCGTGTAGGCGTGCACGTGTGTGGGGGTGATCGTGTAGTGTTGTAGCAGTGATGTATATTTGTGTGTCACCGTATCGCGCAAGCAACGCACTCAAGGGCTCCCTACCGAGGGATCGAACCTAGGCTTGAGCCGCTGCCGCAGGAGGCCTAATCGGATGTTTATAAGATCATGTATATTTTATATCTGTTTATCATTTTCCTTATAGTCCTGCTAGACTCTGCTCGCGACTTTGTCCGCGTGGAATAGTTGCTTTGGACTGACGCTAACACGCAGCGGAAGCACTCAAGCAAAAAACAAAATCCCAATTTTGAAACATTCTTCATTGGTGATCCGCTCCTATTGGTCATAGCGTGATGTTATATAGCCTATAACCTTCCTCGATAAATGAGTTATACAACCCTGAAAGATTCTTTAAATCAGACCAGTAGTCCCTGAAATTACCCTCTCCAAGTACACAAGCTCACAAAATTACAAATACACAAACTTTTACCTCTTTATAATATTAGTATCGAAGTATAGATAAAATACTCTAGTCTCGTCTGTCCGTTTTTAAATTGAAACTCGTGGCTTCTTTTTTACAAGCCGCTAATATTCAAATACCTTAATCATTCGCTCTTATCCGATAAAAAATTAATGGTTTTATCATTTTGCTAACGTAGTTGAAGTTAATAAACAGGATGTTATTTCAGTGCACATAAACTGGAAGTAACTGAATTCTATAATTAATTTTACAATTTACAGTTATGTTATGACGTAAAAACTATGATCTAAGTTTATCTAAATTTTAGCAATTGTTTTCTGTATTCAGAATGTCGTGAAATATATGTTATTTAACATATATAAATCAAATTCAAATAAAGTGACTATTTGTCATACATATAAAGTAGAAAAAGAGTGTGAATAATGTCAATTGAATATTGATGTTAGGTTATAATTCCGAATCGAATAAATCAGATAACGATAGACTTAAAAATTTCACCATTTTTTTGAAAATCAAAATGTAAATGCTCCTAAAAAAGAACTTTAATGTATATTCAATTCAATTCAACAATAATAAAATCATATTATTGAAAATATTTATATTTTTTTTTTTTTCATTGAATCTGTTTAATTATATCATTCCAATTTCACCAAAATATTGATAGATATAACCGGATTATTATATTTCAAAGAAATGTCATTACTTCTGTATAATTTCATATTTTAATAGGTTCCTAGATTTTTGTACTTTTCGTTTTCGTTGCATACATAAAAACACACAGTTTAAAATTTTAGCGCTCAAAATTCGTTAACAACTAATAAGATACACGTATAACTTTTACTCTGTTTGAATATTTTGTGCAACCGTTTATAAATTAAGAAATCGATATCAGTTTATAAAAAGATATCAGTGCCTTAGAAAAAAAAAATTCAAATTAAAAAAAAAATCTTCATCTTCTGTCCTGCAGACTCTTGGTCCGCACCTTTTTTGCTGTCATTTTTTTTGTTTACATTAAAAATCATATAAATAATTTTATGAGATAAACAGTAAACTTTCTTATTAATTAAATGTTTTGTAATTAGTTTAATTAAAATTACTTTGACTAACGGACGACTCTATTGAATAATGTATATCAAGAATTATTTAGTATTTCATAAATATTATATTTACTTAAAATCATCAGAATTAATTAAAATCATTAAAATAGTTAGAATTTATCAAAAATTTAATTTATTTGAAATATCCGAACAGTTAGAATTATTCGAATAGTCTGAATGCTTAATTGAAATTTTGAAGGCTTATTCGATTTAATGGAATAATTCGTTAATTTCAATATTGGCACATCCCTAACAAAATAGATTTATTTTTATTTTATAATTCATAAAAGCAAAAAGTTCATAATCATTTTTAAGAGTTTCATCTGCTTCAACTACATTCTTTACGAGTAATATGGATGTATTTTATTTTCAAAATCTACATTAACATAGGCCAAACCACGAACAAAATCTAATAATTTATAAAGTGATCCACTTTTAGTGTAAAAATATTATGGAATAAATGTGTATCCGGTAACCTGCTTATTTTAGATCATTAATAATTAAAAAATATTTTGTTGAAAGCGTATAGAGATAAAGTAACTAAACATTAATTCACTTCAACGCATATTTGTGTTAAATTTTTAATTTCTTTGTACCTACTAGTATATCGTTATATCTATATTAATTTTATTATCAAAAAAATCAATCTTATATAAGTATATCTAAATAATCAATAATCGCAATAATTTTAGTACATGTGAACCGGAATTAACGAAAATACTTAATGGAGAAAGAACTGTACGCATTATTTTATTAACATTTTTAGCTGACGAAACGCATTATCTAATCTATCTATAACACCTTTATACGAGCAATTCTTGTATACTTGTATTGTTATATATTCAGGATCTCGGCAACGGCGTCAGCTATTTCCATAAAATTGAGTATGTAGATGGTTTCGGGGACGATAAATCAATCTAGCTAGATTTCATTCATAGATAACTTACATTATGAAAAAATATAGCTAGAATATAAAGGTAAATTTCGCCGCCATTGTCAAAACAAAAATAACTCGAAAATCAGCTGCTTCAAAAATCCGTCTATCCCCACTTCGAATCCAAGTGACAGCAAAAGAGATATATTTTTTTATATATATATTTTCTTATATAAAGTGCTAATTTTGTGAGGCAAACCTAACAGTTTATTTTGATTTAAAAATGTTTATGAAATAACCGAGCTAAACTCGGTGTCCAGGTATTCTTTAACTAATTAAAGAAAACAATACTCATATGCATGATTCCATCAGTTATATCTGTCACTCTTATAATAAGATAATGAAACATCCGTGTTAAACTTTCTTCCAATTTTCGTGATCCAGAAGTGAAGATACTTTTATCATTTTTGCCTTTATGCTGATCGTCTTTCAGGAACTACCTTTTTATGCATACTCGAAAGACTATTACTGGACGTCTGTTGGTACGTAGTGTAGTTTGTAGTCCGGTGAAGCTGTTAAGACCTTGCTAGGTCAATAGCGTAGTCGGTTCGAGAAAAAAAAAAAAACGTAGTGTAGTCCTAAAATAACGGCGACCAGATTTCGGCTAGTAATGTCGCCCTTTCGATTTGTAGATCCCGGATTCTTAGTCATTCAGGAATCTTCTTTATATACGAGCTCAATAAATTGATTGCAATATACCTGACGATAAGTAGTGTGATACAAAAATAACGGTAACAGCCGAGATTTTAGCCTGTCATGACGATCTCTAAGCCTCTCGATACGTAGATGCAGAAGTATGACAAACAATAGCTAAGTCACTGAGACTGAGTTATAACTATGTGAATGGCGACTGTGACGTTTTGTCTACAACTAAAACAACTACGTTGTGCTCGCGACGTCGCTCGCGTTGGTATTAATTAATTTTGTATATAAACCTCGGGAACAATACTTCTTTTTTTCTTTCTTTTTTTATATCCTAAGATACAATACGATATCAAACGAACACGTGGGCCACCTGATGTTAAGTCATTACCACCGTCCATAGACACCAGCAACACCAGAGACGCAACTTGTGTTGACGGGGAAGGTGGGAGGAGAAGAGGAAGAGAGGGAAGGCAGGCGGAAGGAGGTGGGCTTCCGGCGCTCTCACTGACCAAACGAAACGCAACGATGCAAGCACTGTTACTTCAAGTCGGTTTCCCGTGAGAGAGCGGTACTACCCTGGACGAACCGACCAATTCATGCTGAAACCAGTTATAGCAGCAGCTACTTCTATCTAAATGAAAAGTATTTTATGTATTTTTCTATACTCCTGAGAATGTCGATACAAAATTTTACGATGGTCGTTTCAGTAGTTGAGGCGTGATAGCATCATAAACAAATATTCGCATTTACAATATTATAGTCATATTGAATACAGTATGTAGATACCGAACCGGTTGAAAAATAATTGCAAAATATTCTTAACAAAGAAATTAATACACACAAAAAATCTCCCGAACATAAGTAAAACACATTACCAACGGTCGTCCATGGTCTGCCGGGTGTGAGACGAGACGCTCACTGACCCATTGCAGTGGGAACTCCTTGACCTTAATCAAAGGACACCTGTTCTAAGACACAACTAACTGCTACTTGGGGAATCTTAATCATGGGAAATTTTCATAAACTTAGGGGCCGCAATTTTTGGAATGCCCACTATTATTGTTGCAATAATTTCTATGAATACAAAATACACGTGGGGACCAGTAGTTGAAGAATAATTCTTCCCGATTCTTATAAACTGGTATCGGTCGATCTTTGTACGCAAATATATCCGACGATAATAAATTACTATACATGGATCGTATGTGAATTACTCATATATAATTTACCTTCTAAGTGCCCTAGCAATTGTTCGCGGTTTCGCTCGCCTTTTCCGTGAAGTAATTATTTTTAACCATTTATGTATGAAGGAACTGACTGATAGAATAATGACGAATTTTCATACAAACCTTCATCCCCTTTTTAACCACTTTAAGGGTTGAATTTCCAAAACTCTTCCTTAGTATTCACTTACAGCATAAGAGGAACCCACATGCAATCTTTCACGGCCCGAGCACCAGTAATCTGGGTTGTGCGTTGATATGCCAGTTAGCTGTTCTTTTATATACACACTAACTCCCGCCTGCGACTTTTTCTGCTCTGAATACTTACTTTGGGCTAACTCTAACACACGGAAGTTCTCAAAAGGAAATAAAAAAAGATTTTCAAATTTTCTACATTGTTGCTGCGCTCCTGTTGGTCTTAGCATAATGATATATAGCCTATAGACAGACTTATTCAATAAATTATGATTTTCTTGGTAATGGTTTTATTGTGAACGCAGTACTTTAGCAGTGATGCGCGTTTATACAAACAGACAGACAGTAATTTCTAAAAATGATTGAAATAATCTTAATACTTATTTCTAGACACCAGAAACAATTTTTTCCACGAAAATCTAAAAAGTACAGACACCTTTGATTTATATTCTTATTATATGTAAATACGAATATAAAATAAATACGACTAGCCTCTGCCCGCAACTTCATCCGCGTGGAATAGTTACTTTGGGCTAACGCTAACACACATCGGAAGCAATTAAGAGGAAAAAAACCCGATTTTTAAACATTCTTCATTGTTGCTCCGCTCCTATTGGTCTTAGCGTGATGATATAGCCTATAACCATCCTCGATAAATGAGCTATATATAACAATGAAAGAATTTTTCAAATCAGACCTGTAGCTCCTAAGATTACCCCCTACAACGTCACAATTCACAACGTCACAAACTCACAAACTTTACTTCTTTATAATATTATTATTAGTATATTAGTATTAGTATAGATATGGGTATACTTATATTACTTTTATTAGATATTGGTATGTACTATATACAGATAAAGAGACTTCCATACTTTAAAATAATAATATATTCCTGTATAGCTGAACTACTAGCTTTTGCGCACGGTTTTGCTCGTATTAATGTGAATCTATCCTTCGGGATCAGTACATTTTGTAGATAAAAGGTATCCTATATCCTTTTATGTATCCCTGACAACGTGTATGCAATTTTCTTTAGATGGAATAACTGTTGGATTGTATTGTAAACTAACTTTCTCCTACGGTTTAACTCGCGTTATTATAGTTATGATTTATCACTCGGAAACAATGCATTTTTCTCTATAAAAGGCACTCTATGTCCTTTTCTATAACCCTATCTATAAACCTGATAATTTTTATTCTAATATGTTAAGTAGTTAAGACGTGAAAACGCAACAAACAAACAAACTCATGATCGCATTAATAATATTGGTCAAGATGTTGCAAAACTTATTAAGCTTAGGATTAAAATTGGATAATATAATTGAAGTATTATGAATAAATATTACAAACATGTCCAATAATCCCTGCTTCAACGTCAAAGTAAATAACCCTTTTGTACCTAATCGCGCCAAATTTGCGCGCCAAATGTCAAACATTTGTCAATGGAGTGGCCAACAATAGTCCCATTCATAGCGAGGCACCTGTAGAGGGGTTCCCCACACGTGGCAACATATGTGAGGCTCTCTCACCTGGTAGAAGTCTCACCCCTCATCCACGAGGGTAGGATTTGTTTTACCCGCACATGTCAGGCGGCTGCTACCGACAGATGCTAAAATACGTTGGTACAGAGTGTTCTGACATTGATTTCATTGTTACAATGGCATTATGTCTAATTTTAGGAATGTATACTCAATAATATTCATAATGTTTGATAAGATAAGTGGATAAATTAATTTGCTGGTAGTAAAATATCGACGAAAGGTTTTAAATATCATAAAATTATTATTTCAGTGATGTTATCAGCAATATTGTGTATATTAATTTTCACATCATTCTCTATAATGAACTAGAAAGAAATAATCAAGCACCAAGCCTGATGAAGCTATAGAAGTTCGTTTAGCTAACGGCGTTGATCAATCGGGAGAAATAGTAGTCCGGTGAAGTTGTTAAGACCTTGCCAGGTCGTAGTCCGGTGAAGTTGTTAAGACCTTGCTGGGTCAATAGCGTAGTCATTTCGAAAAAAAACTTGCCAGGTCAATATCGTAGTCAGCTCGAGAAAAAAAAATCGGGAGAAACAAAAATTGAATTCGAACTTTCGTTTATTCTTACAATCAACAAAATAAATATTCTGTAAAGATCGAAGTTTTAAAACAAATTATTGACGTTTCAAATATAATATATTCTGATGTTGATAAAATTACTACTAATTAAGGTGAAAAAGATACACAAATATAATCACACGTATTTATTATAATTAATCATAATACACGTAGTATTCACTATATCGACCATTTTCACAAAATCTTCACCTCCTGTTGGTCACAAACTGTTGCAGATATAATTTCCCGGCGTATTTCTTTTCTGATGTACTTAAGGCATCTCCTTTTCAGTAATTTATAACAACATGCCACAGCAACGAGTAACGTAGCTCCTAATGCAGCCAGTACCATTGTATCTGATAGTGTCAATTCCTCCATGACTTCGTCGTGTGCGTGGTTTGATTCTCCCATAATACGAGCTGTTCCTTTACCAACAATTCAACTTTTATTAACTCTGTTTACAATTAGGTTGCATTATGTGTTATATTACAAACGCTTTTCACCAACGACAGCAAAATATTTTCGGACTGTGCTCCAATGCTGAAGCAATGCTATGAAATTAATATACATACTAGCATTACCATGATTTCTTAATAGTTTTTTTTTTTTATATTTACGGCATTCCACTACACTTAAGTAGTGGTGGCCTAGTGGATTGACCTGTGGAATATTATTTCGATGTCCGCAGGTTCGAACCCCGACATGTACCAACGAATTTTTCGGAATTCACATACATTTACAAATTTGAATTGGCAACATTATCGGCTGACGGTGAAGGAAAATATCGCGAGGAAATCTGAACCTGAGAAATATTCTTGTAGTACTACTGTATGTGGGAAAAATACGGAACTGTGGATTTCTCAGAGTTTGAAATCGAATGCGTCGTGGTCTGGCGTAGTGATTACGCCCATACCTTCCTTCGGGAAAAAGCCTATAGACCTGCAGTGGGTCTCTTACAAGCTGATAATGATGATGATGATTCCACTACAACCTTACAGGATGTTAATTGAAGATGTGATTTAAGATTTAAGATGAAGCGTATTTACCGCTAATCCTAGACGGAAATTAGCTCTCACGTTTAGCTACGGGAACACACTTATTACATTCCCTTGGCAACAGATTTCCCACGTGAACGTGGTAGAAGGTCATATAAAAATGCCTTCTCTAGTCATTATATGAGTCCAAAAAGGTATCGGATTTTGAATTACAGGCACAATCACATCAACAAAATAAAAACATAATACTTTTGCAATGCTTGATATATATAACATATGATTGAACTAAAACTAGAGAAATCTTTAGACCAAAATACAAAACTATAACCAACATATTTGATTTTAAATTATAATTGAATACACATCTTAAAAATTATAGTACCTAATCCGAACTAATTATGACCAATTTTTTGGTTTCTAACCATGAGATGACGCTGTACATAAAATGAACACGCTATGCTTTTTTGGCTAAAATAGTATGGTTTTTATTAATTTATCTATAATAATGTTATAAACACGTAAAGTTTGTGTGTTTGTGACGTTGTAGGGGGTAATCCCAGGAACTATTGGTCCGATTTAAAAATTTTCTCAATGTTATATAGCTCATTTATCAAGGATGGTTATAGGCTATATATCATCCCTCTAAGACCAATAGGAGCGGAACACCAATGAAGAATATTTAAAAATCGGGGCTTTTTCCCTTTTGAGACTATTTATTCGCTACGTGTTAGCGTTGGCCCAAAGTAACTATTCCTCGCGAACGAAGTCGCGGGCAGAGGGTAGTATTACATGTAATATATTTTTTACTGCAAACACTAGTTTGTTTTTATTTTATTCCAAAATAAATGCTACCGACATCCTGGTTTAGCATTTGCACAAACATCATTAGGTAAGATTGTCTATGTATAATCAATATTATACTTGTAAAAAGGGCATACAGTATTTATCTTAATATGAATTCAAAATGAATGTAAATACAGTAAAAAATGACATTTAAGGCGGGCCCGGTATGACCTAGCCTAATTTTATAAACATTTTTCTTTCTTGATCGTACGTTGTTACAGGAATTCGCTGTAATTATGGCACAGAAATATTCTATCAATTAGTTCAACAATATCATATACCCAGCAGCTGCCACTTATACTGTTGCTATTTGACATTTAGAATTGTCAGTTATAGCTTCGTATCGTATGAAGTATAAGATTAGTTTTATATCTAGGTAAACTAATGATTCAAATTACAAAACGCCAGCACATACCTTACCGCTTCAATACTCATATTTTTGTCAGCAATGCAGTTACTCAATAACGGCATGAAATTAGAAGTTTAGTACATTAGAATAAATAATATGTTCTTGATTTTTAAATATAATAATACTAACATACAAGTGTCTCACTGTAGGGTACAGATTACCTCCTTAGATAAATTATTGGAGTCATAATGTATTGGCAATTTTATACGCTGAGAAATCCACATGTCTATATTTTCTAACAGAACATTTCTCAAATATTCCAAATTTTCTTACAATATTTTCCATTACCGTCACCAGATATTGTTACCAATTGAACTTAGTAAATGTACACAAATTGCAAAAAAAAACGTTAACAGCAATGAAAATAGATCTAGTTAACACTGAATCGAGATTCCGTGAGACAAACTTTTTGACAAAGTTTCGACTTTTGATAATGATTCTCAAATAAAAACCCACATCGTAAGTAGGTACGTATAATGACAATCGTAGGTTGTTTTTATGATGTGTATATATTATGTTCTTTTATCTATACCAGTGGTATTCAACCTTTTTTTTAAAACGGGCCATAAGCACGTTTCACTTATTGTGTCGCGGGCCGCAAACTACAAGTATATTGGTATATAAAAAAAAAGTAATTTCAAATTAACGACATAATAATGTAGTGAAACATAGTTGTCCAACAAAACAAGCTTGGTGTAACTCTCATATGATAAGGAACGCATTGCGGTCGGCTTATAATTGTTGTATAAGTAAAAAAATACATTTCAATTACATATTTATGTGTTTGAACACTTTTTTTTAACTGACTACTCTATTGACATAGCAAGGTCTTAACAGCTTCACCGAACTAAAAAGACGAGCGCTTAATGCACTCAGCCGATTTTATGTGACAACTAGCTCAAGGGTATACGGCATATTTCGCCTTGGGTTATTGCCTGATACATGCAATTCGCGACCTTTTTTTTTTATTAACGTGGGGAAGTCCCAAACGGATATCCACCCTCCCGGGGGAGAGGGTGGGTTATGTCCGACTCGCACGGACTAAAACCCCACGGTGTACCGTCGGCCGCATGTTAGAGGCGGCCAGGGATCGTTCTGGCTCTCTTCCTGAGAAACCGCCCCTGCGGCAGCCTGGCAAGTTGGTCGCCAGGCTTAGTCCTACTATAGAGAGGCAACTGGGTACACAACCAGTCACCTCCCCTCGTCAGCCGGACCCGTGCAATGAGGGGATGGGCCTCCCGGCTACATGTAATTCGCGACCTGTCTAAGCTAACCAAGCTAAGCTAACTAATCTTACATATATGAGTTATTGAAACATATATGTGTAACAAGCATACATAATTTAACAACTCTTATATATATTTCGAATCGGATAATTTTCTAAACTATTTCAGATTGATAAGGGAAAGAAATAAAACCCTTCCACTTTCATGTGTAAGCGTGTATGCGTGCACGTGTGTAGAGGTGATATCTATCTTGGTTAAGTAATAAAATACATTTCAAACATTTTTAGACTTGTCTGTCTGTATGTTTATTAGAACATCGTCATTGCTAAAGTACTACATCATTACCATTAAATTATAGTCTTTGAGTAACATTTCGTCTTGGTTTTATTAAAATCGCTTTACTCTATCAAAAGTTATTGTAATTTTAATGATGACGCGACTTAAGTACGAGAAAAAAGTAGATAAGTAAATAGACGCAATACATTCACATGACTTTATTTTAGTCATTGTTTTTTATATATTAGTTTCCACGCGGACGGAGTCGCGAGCACAGCTAGTTATTGCATACAATAATATCAAACAGAAAAGCCAGTTTACCCATGTTTTACTGTATTAAAACATTTTTGATACAAAATCGATTGTTGAATCGAAAACGCATCACGCAAAAACTACTGGATAGATTTCGATCAAAGTTTCTTTAGCTTTATTCTTCTGGTACTTATTATACTTACTTATTGTATTATGATTACTTTATTTAATATATAGTAAGATATTAAAAAAAAACTACGAATTTTATAAGTAATACGCGTTTAGCGATGTATGTTTTCTTGCCACGAAGTAGAGGGGGAGGCAAGTGGTGTGTTTTTTTTTTCGAACTGACTACGCTATTGACCTGGCAAGGTCTTTACAGCTTCACTGAACTACTAAAGCGAGCGCTTAAGGCACTCAGCCGATTTTATTTGGGCAACTAGCTCAAGGGTGCACGGCACACCTCGGCTTGGCTGTGGTCTGTTACATGCAAACTCGCGACCTATCTTAGCTAACCTAGCTAACTATTCATATATGTTTGAGTTGTTGAGACGCATATGTGTACCAAGCATACACGCCTCAACAAACCCTCCATATATTTTTTATAAGAAAATTAGAGTTTTTTCAATTCCATAAGGGAAAAAAATAAAACCCTTCTACTTCCATGTGTAAGCGTGTAGGCATGCACGTGTGTGGGGGTGATCGTGTAGTGTTGTAGCAGTGATGTATATTTGTGTGTCACCGTATCGCGCAAGCAACGCACTCAAGGGCTCCCTATCGAGGGATCGAACCTAAGCTTGAGCCGCTGCCGTGGGAGGCCTAATCGGGTGTGCGGGAGCGAAATTAACCCCAAGACTACGGCGGCGTGATCTGTGAATACGCGGGCGTGGGCGTGAGTACGCTTTGTTTGGAGAGACAGGCTGGTACTGATTGTTCACTGCCGTTATTCCATCAGGAGGGTCGATTAAAATATGTATGTCGCAAACGTCTATAATAATGCGCAGCGTTCGGTACGGGTTCGTATTGTGCGGCGGATACCACTAACGAACTGGGATGATTCGCGGCTTTTTCAAAATAACTAATCGTAAGTGATTTTACGTACGCCCAGATAGAAGGGATCTCTAGATCTTTATGGAGATCGACTCTCCGGATGTACCACGGGGCACCGGTCACTTTACGTAAAACATGATTTTGGAGAACCTGCAGCTTATGAAAGTTATCTTTGGACTGTATGCGCAAAAACGGGGCAGCTATATGTCATCACGGGGCGGATACACGTGTTATACAAAGTGAGCTTGTGTCTGAGGAACATCTTACTCTTATGGCAAAGCAACGGATGGAGGCGACCCAAGACCATAGCGGCTTTGTTTCGCACTCTGTCTATATGTAAATTGAACTTTAAATGTTTTTCTAATGTAACACCGAGATATTTGACCTCTTCGAACCAAGGGATATCGGTTCCGCATAGCCTGATGGGCTGAAAATTATTAGCACGTTTCGTGGCATCGAAGAGTATTGCGGCACTCTTATCAGGATTAACTTCTATGCGCCATCAACGAAACCAGTGTGCAAACGGCCTTTTCGATGCGCTTCATAAGAAAGTCCGACCGCCAGCCGGAAGTGTAAATAACTGTATCGTCAGCATAACAACCTACCTCGACCCCCGGAGTCCGAGGTATGTCACTGATGAACAGATTGAAAAGCGAAGGCGTGATTATGGAGCACTATGGCACACCTGAGCGTATTGGGTGGGGTGGCGATAGTTCTCCATCCACTCTAAAGCGGAAAGTCGTATCAGTGAGATAATCGCGGATAATATGTATTAAGTGATCGGGTACGTGAAATTTACATAATTTATGTATGAGCCCTCCATGCCAGACCTTATCGAAGGCTTTGGCGATATCGAAGAAGACTGCAATTGTGCGTTTCGGTTTACGTTTCGGATAGGCGTTAAATTTTGAGAAAATGTACTCCGTGAGGCGGTGTACTTGATTCGTGCAAGAGTGTTCGGCGAGAAATCCGAACTGCTCAGGTGGTATTAATTTTAAATCTGTAATCGTGACCTGGAGACGGTTCAGAAGGAGCCGCTCGTATAATTTAGCTAATGTATCTAACAGGCTAATCGGGCGATAGCTATGGGGAAGCGTAGCTTCTTTGTCGGGCTTGTGTATGCCTATCACTACGGCCTTCTTCCAGACGGCTGGAAAGTGGCCCTGGGACATGGCCGCATTGAAGATTCAGACCAATAAAGCTATAATGCGATCAGAAAGGAGGCTCAGTACTTCGTTCCTGATCCCATCGGGACCTGGGGACTTCCTAAGCTTTAGACGCTTGATAACATCCGATACTTCATCGAAAGTGATAGGAGTTAGCGTATCCGTCGGCGGGGACGCGAGCGCGCGCTCTATCAAGGTCTCTATCGATCCAATATTTGTAGGGTCAGTGTTTGCTGTGTTCGATGAATATTGTTCCTCTAAACTCGCGGGAAGACACTCTGCCTTGTCTATACTATCGAACGCGGGAGGCAGCCCGGGGCCTCTATCGAGAGGGGGCATCGGAATAATCTCGCCAGGTGGGATGGCCGGATGTCCTCCAGAAGACTGTCCCACCTGTCGGCCCGGATCTGCGAGATTCGATTTTTAACTAACTTTCGTACTGAGCGTAAACGATCGCGATTCTCTGCGAACGGGTAAGTGTCGTGAGCTCGGGTCGCGGCGTTCTTTTCCGTAATCAATGCTTTCACGTCGTCCGGGAGTATAAAGCAGCCAGTTTAGGCGATCTAACATCGTCTGATTTTGACTAGCCATTCCGTGGCATGGGGGGGGGGAGCACGCGGACGGATTAAATTAACCTCTCTGCCTGATGGGCAGGGGGACACGCCAGAATAAAACTACGGGACTATCAAATGTTTTGTGTTCGCACTGAGAAGTGCTGTTTAATAAATTATTTAATTAGTAACGATGGGTCACTAAACAATGTAGCTCGAGTACAATAGCGACGGTGATGACTCACTCTACAACAACAACAACAACGCACACATCTGGCACGCAGGTGCTATGCGGCAAAAGTCGGGTACGCCAGCTATGTACGTCGATCTCGATGCTATGTACACGTTGAACACGGAGCGCACTAAAAATATACATAAAATGCTCTGAAAAGAACGACCAACGATTGAAATTCTCGATCAAAACGTCGAAAAGAAGCTCTGGATATGTGACGAATTACACGAGATACACACGTTCAACACGATACGATGCGCTGGATGACCGACACGTTGTACTATTCGCTATATAGGGTGCATACTGAAAAGTGCGGTTTTTAAAATACTCAAAATCAGCACTCGCAAATCACAGTAACACTACGTATTACACTGGAATACACTGTATCACTATACTCGCGAAAAATATTGCTCCGTGCGCACTTACACAACCGTTCCCGGCCGCGTCAGAATCGGAACTCCACAAGTGGTGTGGTGCTTATCTTTCTCTGTACATAAAACATATTGTTAAAATAATAATCGATGCTAATGAAGTTGTGCGAATCAGCTAATAAAACTGGGTAAATAAACTAAATTTGATTCTACACCACACATTTTAAAGTACTTTTTAAAACTATAACAATTTAAGCCTTTAGGTACTATATAAATTTACAACAATATAACAAATGTTATTGATGTAAAAGGCATTGTTGTAACAGTTATATTTTCAAAGAAATTAATAATTAAAACTTTACGCCATTACCAGAAATGACGGTAGTAGTATGGAAATACGTATGGAATTGATTTTAATGCGAGAGAAACGTCGAGCTGTTCTTTAAAAAAAATTTTATCTGCTGAGACGTGTCAATCTGTTATATGTACCTTGCTTAAGAGGTTGCCAGTAAACTAATAGAGGCTCGGGAAAAGCGCAACTTGTAGTTTTCCCATCGCAACTCGGCAAAATTTACCTGATGATCTACTCTCACGTAAATGACGAAAATATTGTACCATTTTTTATTGTTTTGTTACAAGTTTCATATGATATTCCAATTAAAAGAGAGCACACAAGTATCAATGTATGTATATTATTAGATAGCATATAGAAAAATATGTACTTACATAATATGTTATGAATTATTTTGATATACATCATGAAACCTAAGACTGGCCACAGAGCGGGCTATGACGTTAGTTGACTGTTTTGTGAAATTTCTAATAATATATAATGTTCCTTCAAATGAAATACAGAAGAGCACCCTTAAGAATAAAGTAGATACTTTAATTTGTCCTTGCTTTAAGTTAGGTTCATTTACAAATAACAGCGGAATTTACGAAAACATTTTTTTTGTACGTTTAGTTTATTTACCCAATTATAATTTAACTTGAAATTTCTTATTCTTTCTATAAAGTCAGATTGACTATGTTAGATAATTATTGTGTGTAATTTACATTACTCAATGAAGTATGAATTGCAGTTAGATTCCAAGTGATGCATATCCAGCTGCGGCCCATTGATCGAGCTCGCAGCTGTGCGCCCTGACCCGCGATAACCAGAGAGGCGCCAGAACGGACGCGTCCCCGTCTACGCCGCGCAACAACACCACACATCTAACTCATTCATCTTTCAATTCCCTCACTCATTATTTATTATCATTTTATAAACGACATTGGTTAATGATATAAATACTAAAATATAATAAAAATGAAAACAAATTAATATATTTTTTATTTTCTACAACACTATTTGGAAATATCTTGTTAACATTTAACCGTAAAAACATACAAAATTCCCATTAAGTAGACATTATGTGTATTAGATATTCATATATATTATATATTCATATATATTATATATTTATATGTATTATATATTTACATATATAATATTATATAGTTGCAATATTGTGCTGTATTTAGGAATACAGTAAATAGAAGTGCTAATAATACCCTGAAGGTACAACATTGTAAAGGAACTTCGATAATGGTGGTTACGCGGAAAAAGAAAGAAACAGAACTCTCTTTGTTTATTTAACTTAATATTGTTTTTTATTGTTGAACTGTTTTGTCTAAATGTTGAAACTGCCGTGATCTACTAAAATGATATAATTATCTGCTTCGTATACTCATAGGATTCTACATGCAATTAAGGCGTTTCTTTTTCGCTCTCTACAAACTTTTATGTCAGTTTTCTTAAACAACAAAGTTAGCTAAACATATTGTTATTAAGAAAATTATGAAGATAACAATTACAAGTAATCCCTTCCATATACAATCCAGTTATCCAATGAGTAGTTGGTGTTACTGGTAAGTTTTTTATAGCTGTAGGTTTAAAACAAAGATCGGCGTTAACGCCTCTTAAAGCTTGTAATATAGCAAGGTACTTGGAATATGCGATCTTTGTTGGTTGCAGATAAATCTGGAGAGTGTTGTACTAGATATTGTACCATAATATGATCTGATTTCATATCTGGATTGGAGAAGGGCTGACAACCAAATAAACATGAAAATAGAGTGCATGTGCCTGAGGGCGTATATTAAAATGGTTTTGTGGTATAAATCTAATGCCCATGATTATGATTTAATATATTGAGAGAAGACTGGAAGTATCACTAATGAGATATTGAAGAAATAGCATGTTATGAGTATCTATTAGAATATCTAGAAGAGTGTTATGTATAAAGGCAGATAGATATAAGAGTAGTACAGGGTCGAAGAAGGTATGAATGAATGGCATTAAGACTGGCATACTTAAAAAGATGTGAGATGATAACTGTTAGGACATTGAGGAAGGTTATACTGATTCTCTGAGTGTAAGAAGATGTATAGGGATGAAATACTTAGATACTACAAATTCCATACATATTACAATTCTGTATGTACGATGCTATTGTTCCGAGTGACAATAAATAAGTCTCGCAAAAACATGCTATAAATAATCTAGCCATATAGTGATTGGTATCATCTTTGTACCTAGTATTAGGTATCGTATATCTTTACATCGCATTACCCGTTACAACACTAGTATGAACAAAGTTTATCATCTGTTTGTTTTGCGTGATTAGTCTTAATTGTCAAGTATCACGCGCTTCGATGACTGATGATTACGCAATGAGACCTTATTAGAGATATATTGTTATTGCTCACATAAATAAATGTGCATGAGATCTTAATATAAAGTTACAACAATACGAGCAAACATACGTACAAGTGTTCTTTTAATATTTACCGAATTATATTTTGCCAAAGACTGCTATAATTAGCGCCAAACTTCTCGGCCGCTCTGAATACAGTTGCACAAAACACAAATTCCAGATTTCTATAGTAACATTTTAACTTTGTTTTTTATTAAACTTTATATTCAGAGCATTCATAAGCAACAGTATGCGATATATTGCCTTATAATGGTTATCAGTATTTCATTGGGATACCCTGGAAACGAGTTCTATTTTAGAATTCGCCCGTTATTAAGGCCTTCGAACCTTGCGTTATACTCATTGGTTAAGTTTAACTTAATCTATTTTCTAAAACTGGAGTAAAAATATATTATCTATCTTTGATTTTATCCAAACTCATAGGAGTATTATGATTGAAATATCAATTACAATAATTTTTTTGAGGTGTAAGGGGTGTAGATTAACATCTTAAGACTTGAGACACCCAAGCCAACCTCACCTGCACGTGGTGCACCCTGCTGAATAACGAACGAGGCAATGGCGATAGCGGGGTGGTAGGGTTTTACAGCCCGACTGGGTCGCAACCACCATGTATATGGCGAAATAGCCCGTCATAGTGACTCGCTTCTGCGCGTCGCGTTTCGGGATCAGCCTGTGCATATCCAGTACCGGGTGACTTTCGTCATTATGTCCGGCATGACAGCGGCGACCGGCGATGGATAATCTGTCTCTCGGTGGTTGCCGATGTTTTTGGATTGTACTATGCTTAACATCAGGCATAGAGCAGTCACTATGTCGTGCTTCGAAAAAAAAATAATAATTAGAAAACATAATCTATCTGAGATAACTGCTTACATGTAACTAGAGATAGAGTATTGAGAAGTGTAACGAAAATATTTGAACTGTTAGACACCTACTATTCTTATACTGCATCCTGAATTCAAACATAAACCACACGAATGATTTGAAAAATGCAATCTTAACATAATAAAATATTAAGGACATATACACAATGGAAATATGATGGACATTAGTACGGTGTATCAAAATTTACATTTATCAACGTCCTGTCTTACACGTATATTATTATACAATATTTTTTATCTAAAAAAATACTGGTTTCGGCCTATAGACATAAATTAGTGAATTAATTTGAAAGTATAAAAACAGAAAAACTTTTTTTAAATACTTTACAGGTTTTAATGGTCGACTACAATCTTACCTAATGTTAGATAACGATAGTAAGGATATTAAACCTGGAGGAGGACTAGCTCTCAAGTGCAGTTGCCTCAACACACCTATAGGTATTTGGCGAAGTCGGCTGAGGATGGTAGCTAGCCAAGTGGGCTTTGAAAAAGCTCTAACAGCATGCTATGGTTTCATGACGATGGTTTCTTTCACTGAATACTAAGACTCAATTGCAAGAATTCGAACCTACATCGATCGATATAGTGTTCGAATACGCTCACTTTTATATCATAGGAAGCAAACGAATAGGTGGGTCACCTGATGTTAAGTGATCATCACCGTCCATACACACCAACAACACCAGATGAGTCGCAAGTGCGTTGCCAGCCTGTGTCGGTGGGGAAGAGGGAGTGGGTAGGTGAAGGGAGGGAAGGGAAATTGAGGTGGGCCTCCGGCGCTCTCACTGACCGAACGAAACGCACCAATGCAAGCACTGTTACTTCACGTCGGTTTTCTATGAGAGAGGTGGTACTACCCCGGACGAGCCGACTTATTCATGCAGAAAGCAGTTATAGCTTCAGCGTGGCTCTGCCATCTATAAAGCCACCACTACTGAGCCATGATTGCTTTTAAACACTCCATATAGTAATATATTTATATTACTATATAATGTTATCGTGAATAATTAATCCATTTAATCATGTCTTGGGATAAGACATATTTTTATCTGGTGACTCATTTGAATAAGCTGAAATATTTATAGGAATTTGGTAAAAAATATTCTTCTAAAACGAATACTATTAAAATATAATCAATACTAATTAGTTTTAGAGGGTTGACACGACGTATAGTAGCTAATCAGGTTTCTCCAAACAATAACTCATCAGCTGTAGAATTCCGCAACTCAACACCCGGTGAATACGTGGAATTGGACAAAAGGATTTGTTTATTCGGACTTGAGGTTTCGCTTATAAAATTTTTACTTTTATTACATTCCTGAAGTTCTGGAGCGACGATGGCCTTAAGCTTAAACTGGTTTTGTTTTTTAATCTTGAACCAACTTTGTAAATTTTTATATATTTCAAACTCTATCTTATAAGACATAAACAGTTATTGGGCGACCAAGATTTGTTTTTTTTTTTTTTTTTTTCGAAGTGACTACGCTATTGACCCAGCAAGGTATTAACAGCTTCACCGGACTACTAAGGCGAGCGCTTAAGGCACTCAGCCGATTTTATTTTGGCAACAAGCTCAAGGGTGCACGGCACACCTCGGCTTGGCTGTTGCCTGTTCCATGCAAAATCGCGACTTAGCTAACCTAGGTAACTATTCATATATGTATGAGTTGTTGAAACGTATATGTGTACTAAGCATACACGCCTCAACAACTCCTCCATATATTTATTATCGGAAAATTGAGAGTTTTTCAGTTCGATAAGGGAAAAAAAGTAAACCCTTCCACTTTCATGTGTAAGCGTGTAGGCGTGCACGTGTGTGGGGGTGATCGTATAGTGTTGTAGCGGTGATGTATATTTGTGTGTCACCGTATCGCGCAAGCAACGTACTCAAGGGCTCCCTACCGAGGGATCGAACCTAGGCTTGAGCCGCTGCCGTGGGAGGCCTAATCGGGTAAACCAAGATTCGTTTTTTTGTGTTATAGGAGGTAATGGAACAGACGGGTCACCTGATGTGAAGTGATCACCACCGCCCATAGATATTTGCAACACCGGGGGAGTCGCAAGTACGTTGCCAACCTGTGTTTAAAGGAAGTGGCCCCTGATGAAGGAGCGGCGAGGGGAGAAGAGGCTGTCCTCTTGCGCTTTCACTGACCGAACGAAACGCAACATTGCAAGCACTGTTACTTCACGTCGATTTTCTGTGAAAGCCGACCCATTTATACTGAACCACAAAGAAAGGTTTGTTCCAGAGGGAAGACATTGGTTAATTATCACGCTAGTCTGCAATGCTAAGGCAATTCCACACACCTATGTATCTGTAAATCTGTATTTTCCTCATGATATCGTGGTATGCTAGAAAAATATACCCTAGGATATTATGATTTCCTCAATTTTTTTTTCTTTGCCAGCAGTCAATGTTACTAATTTTAATGAAATGAGTAGTATTTACGACAATTCAGACTACTTTATGATAAATTCTCTTAGTATTGATACCACAGCTGATGGTCAAAGAGAACATCCTGTACTTCGATAGACTAGTACCACTGTACATCTGATCAATATTGCACTACTGTAACAATCAAGCCATCATAACATTTTTACCTAAAATCAAATTGAATAAAAACCAATTATCTATCAAACTCATTCAAATTCATTTTAGTGATACAATGACATCTGTCTCGTTTTTGATACTTTATTTTATTTACAACTATGTAATTTCCCCCGCGAACTTCGTTTCGCATTAATATGTTGTTTTTGCTTAGCCTACCTTGTAGATACATACCAAATATGGAACACTTTGCTATGCTACTCTATGGAGACTGATCGCTTTTCCGGAATACATACTGAGAAAGCCTAAGACTAAAATAAACTGCAGTAAAATTACATGTGTCAAATCAAAAATGAAAAAGGAGCATCGTATGCGTGCATGCGTTTAAGTTGCTAATAGCAATTAGAAGTTGCGTTCACAATTACAGAAAAAGAAACTGGTCTATAGGTTTTTCGGTGTAATTTTTCTCTCCATAAAAACCTTCCTCAGAGTTCAACGAATAAATAAAAAATTACTCGAATTGGAGCAGCCGTCTTCGAGTTTTGCGCTTAACAATATACTTTGCGATTCAATTTTATTCATATAGATAGATTTCTTTATTTGGACAATTTTATAATTTACTACAGAAGAACTATATTATATTATATATATATGCTACCTAATATTACTTATTATCTACAATGGGATACGTCTCTTTATGGGACGTGAAGCCAAGAACAAACAGCACATGTAAATTTGTGAAACAATTATGAGTCACTTAACACATAGCTCAATGATAATTGTATATAATACTTGTGATTTAGAATTCTATAAAAAACCGAACTATATGTAAAAGAAACCATATAGGGGCTATAAAATGGTGATAGGGCATGCTACAATCCATTCTCTTACCGATTTTAATATAAAGATCGATTACCAAACACCAATATATTGTTATCTACCCACCTCCGGTATCGCTTGTCATATTCAAGACACGAGATACTAGCGCCACATATTAGAGATACGCATTGATACTAGCGCCAAGCGCCAACATATAAGAGAGAGATACATTAACACTAGCGCCATATAGAATGAATATATATAATAATATATAGAATATTAATTTGTTCGTTAATATTTAAAAAAATAATCTTGTGTTACTTAAAACATGTAGCAGGATTATAAGTAAATGGTAATTGCTTTGATTTATATATTTCGTCATATAAATTATATAGTTCGGCCTATAAAAGGCAAGATGTCGGTGTTATCTTCGCACACGATTAGGCCTCCCACGGCAGCGGCTCAAGTCTAGGTTCGATCCCTCGGTAGGGAGCCCTTGAGTGCGTTGCTTGCGCGATACGGTGACACACCAATATACGTCACTGCTACAACACTACACGATCACCCCCACGCACGTGCACGCCTACACGCTACACATTTTGGCGGAAGGGTTTACTTTTTTTCCCTTATCGAACTGAAAAAACTCTCAATTTTACGATAAAAAATATATGGAGGAGTTGTTGAGGTGTGTATGCTTGGTACACATATACGTTTCAACAACTCAGACAGATATGAATAGTTAGCTAGGTTAGCTAAGATAGGTCGCGATTTTGCATGCAACGGGCAACAGCTAAGCCGAGGTGTGCCGTGCACCCTTGAACTGGTTGCCAATATAAAATCGGCTGAGTGCCTTAAGCGCTCGCCTTAGTAGTCCGGTGAAGCGGTTAAGATCTTGCTAGGTCAATAGCGTAGTCAGTTCGAGAAAAAAAAAGTTATCTACGCATTCCTTTGTGAAAAGTACTCTAAAGCGTAACTCTGACCAAATAAAGAGTATAAGTAACTACGAAGTATTTATTGGCATCCTGACTGTATAGACTACGTGTTATATACCTGCTAACAATATATATGTGTGTTTCTCTAAGTATAGCGTAGGCTATGTGGCCGCTTAGCATCAAAAAAGACTGTGTGCACAGGTAGATGACTATAATAAAAAAAAATCGCCAGTAAACATTGGTGATATTGATGTTTGAAGTTAAATTAATAAAAAAATATTAGATTAGATATAAATTTAGTCGTATACTATACACATATGAGTTATTAAGAATACGTTCACAATATTTGTATCATATATTTAAGTGTTATAACAATACAATGTACATGCAGTAAACTCGTGTATTAGTGGGTGTTAGTAATTTAGCAAAGTTAGCAGGTCAAGTTCTTCGACGCGTTGGCGCCAAAACAATCACACAGCTGTGCCACTATTTGCGGAAACGTGTATCACACCGCATGAACACGTCCGCGTCTTACATTAGTACAGTAATGTACAAGAATACATTAAAACATAATGTACCTACCTAATACATTAATGAATCTGTAAAACCAATCAATCAATATATCAGTACAATAAGATAATTGGTATTGGTGATTATACTCATGGTATGCATTATTTTTTTATGAATTTTAAAATTATATATTTCTTATATATTCTACTTATTTTTCTTATAATAATTATTAAAGAAGTTTGTCACATGTCATTTTATTTCCATTGACTTGTTATTACAATGGTTTATTGTATCTAATTTTATATGAATACCCCAAAGTTTATAATATACTACGTACGTTTATAATATCAATAAATTTGTAATTAATATCCACTTTATTAATTTTAATCAATATACATCGATTTACGTGATACAAAATCTTGAAGCTGCGCAGGCGAATTTTGTCATGACAGTCACCAATGTTGAACAATAACCAAGGTACAACAAAATAATCTCGAGGAGGGTTGTAACAGGGAGGCGGCCGGTCGTAAAAATTAGGCCAAAACATAAGTAACATGATAAACATGTACGGATCCTACTCAGGTGGGATAAGGGTAAGAAGAAGAAGATAAAAGTTATGGCGCCATTATATGATTTGAGTTGTTCTATCAAACTAAATCAGAACTATTTTGTTCATCCTAAGAAGGTGCCTATGAATTTTAAATCACTACTACTCACTTGACAAACAACTTTTCTTTCTTTTTTTTTTCGAAATGACTACGTTATTGACCCAGCAAGGTCTTAACAGCTTCACCGGACTACTAAGGCGAGCGCTTAAGGCACTCAGCCGATTTTATTTTGGCAACCAGCTCAAGGGTGCACGGCACACCTCGGCTTGGCTGTTGCCTGTTGCATGCAAAATCGCGACCTATCTTAGCTAACCTAGCTAACTATTCATATATGTATGAGTTGTTGAAACGTATATGTGTACCAATCATACACGCCTCAACAACTCCTCCATATATTTATTATCGGAAAATTGAGAGTTTTTCAGTTCGATAAGGGAAAAAAAAATTCATGTGTAAGCGTGTAGGCGTGCACGTGTGTGGGGGTGATCGTGTAGTGTTGTAGCGGTGATGTATATTTGTGTGTCACCGTATCGCGCAAGCATTTGACAAACAACCCAGATATTAAAATGACCCAGCAACAAACCTGATCTAGATTATCATCTCTTTGTGTATTTCCTATTACAGAGTTAGAAGTCGTTCTTAGAAATCGTCTTTTAGTGAAACTAACTGTGACCGTGACTTCATACAGATATTTTAGGTAATATTTTCATCCAATACTTTTATTTTTATTTACGATTTCTTTTAGTGTTATTAATTACATATGCTGTAGATTTTGAAATAACATAAATATATTGTATAAAAAAATGTATGAAGATTTCTAAGAGTAGATACTATTATCGATTATTATTTCCTACCAATCCCTTAATCGAACTGAATCGAGCAGTTCGTGTCATTTCCGATATATTCCGTTTGCGAATCATATAATTTCAAAGGTTAGATCCGGGATTTTGGTAACAGTCCAAGCCGAAGTGTGTGTGCACTTTTGCGCTAGTTACCTAAACAAAGTCGGCTGAGTGCCTAAAGCGCTCGCCTTAGTAGTCCGGTGAAGCTGTAAAGTCTTTGCAAGGCCAATAGCGTAGTCAGTTTGAAAAAAAAAATCCTATCAAGAGTGGAACGATGAATACTTCTCATGGACACAATTTCATAAAAATAAAACAATGATGGCATAGTTGATAGTGTAGTGATTTTGACAATTTTAAATAGGAATAAAAATTTTGTCATATATGTTTTTTTTTTCTTTATTATGGACTTTGTCGCGTACCGACTATGACGCCCCGTAAGAACATCGTATAAATATTAGATTCTATTATAATCACATTTATTTAAATCTTAAAAGCTAAACTTGCGATTTTGTAAAGCCTTTTTGCACTCTGAGACAGAGGATCTGACAGCATCGAATTACAAATGCCTACATCCATGGATCGGGTAACATTTAAAATATTCCTACATCCTTGGTATTGAACACGTTCCATCAAAATGTGATGAACATCCTCAACCACACCACACACCGTGCAATTAGGCGATGCTCGTTTTTATATATGTTATTAATTTTTTGTAAGTGTATTTTTAAAACAGGTAAAGAGAAACTTTTACTCACTGGTGTCTTGGGTCTTTGTATTCGATAGTCAAAAGTATACCTTAGTAAAGTACTAAAGGTTATACAATTGAATAACAATCGTAAGGACGAATTTAAATACATCCATCCAACTATTTTTTCAGTACAGTGAGCGCAGTGACGACTTGTAATTAGCATGGATTTATCAAATCAGACCAATTCTACGTCCCGCAGTTTTCTTCGGAGACTCTAGGACGGTGCAGACCAGTGAAAACAAGAATTATTCCATTGATGACCAAACTTATGGCCGTGTTAATTAAAGTATAAAGAGGCTTATGATTTTTTTTTTAATATTCATTTAACGACTGAAATTATTAAATGAATATTCAAGAATTACAGGCAAAACGAGTTAAAAATTGATTTTATGAAAAATATATTTCAATAAAAAATAAACTATATTAAAATGTAACCACTGCACAAAACCGACAATAAATTAAACTTCAAGTTTCTTTGACGCAAATAAAAATAAAATCGATTATGTATCAGATGTTATATAATTATAGAAAATTCTTATAACTTGAATTCATTGCTAATATGTTACATTGAAAATGTGGCTGATGACGCAGCGCGAACGCATCAACGCCGCCGACTCCATCAAAATAAATTATTTGTTCTAGCGCACGTGCTTGCACCGAGATATACCTATATGTTGCCCTCTACAATAGCATCAACCATACTTTTTTCGATATGACTACGCTATTGACCTAGCAAGGTCTTAACAGCTTCACCGGACTACACATCTACCATACCATACTATATAATAACCTACTATATTCTTACATATATTATTTAGATGATATTAATACGAATAATTAAACGAATTTATCACACATGTTTTAAATACAGATCTTCTTTTTCGTCAGATGCTAAGATACATTTGTATAATATTACGTTTTTGTAATATTAAATTACCAAATCAACAAACTAATAGATAATTAGTAAATAAAACTCCGACTGTAAAACCTCTGTTTTTTATTCGCATACATCTAACTAAATATTATATAACCTGTCTAAATTAAAATATATCAAGGAGATTACATAAGTTAATGAATAATAGTTTTTGTTTTTACTTTATTTTTGGCAATCAATCTTTCAGATTATTACTGCCATTGTCGCGTAGTCAAGCGTCGTGCAATTACTTCAATATTAAGTGTCGTGTGAGTCAATATTCTAACAAGATGGTGGATCTGTTGTTAGAAACTTCCAGGGAGTTTTTGTGACATCTCAGAATTTCATGCTCCATGGTATTATTTTCTATCACTTCACTTATGCACAATAAACTAACTATATTACGTAAAACACCACCAAATTTACAAAATATAGAGTCCAATAACACAAGATTATGAATAAAATATAAAATCCACTACATGACAGACTAAGATCCCGCCAAAAACTCTCGAATAATAGTTACACACTTAAAATAAATTATCCTTCTGTGTACTATTTGTTTCATATGTAAATAAAAAAAAGCAATAAATACAATCCATAACGTCATTATTTGACGATGAAATTGTAGAAATAGAAGTAGTCGATGAAGGTGTAGGTGGTAGAGCCACGCTGAAGCTATTACTGGTTTCAGCATGAGTATGAGTCGGCTCGTCCGCGGTAGTACCACCCTCTCACAGAAACATCGACATAAAGTAACAATGCTTGCATTATTGCGGTTCATTCGGTCAGTGAGAGTGCCGGAGGCCCACCTATCCTCACCTTCTCCCTCTCCTCTTCCCTTCCTTCCCCCCTCCTTCCTTCCCCAATATAGATTACACGGGCGGGTACGCGTCTCCACAGATTCACAGTGACCGCCATCCCAACTAGAACGAAGAAGTTCGAAAACTCTTATATTTGTCGTATTGTGAAGATTTATATTTATAGATATATATTTATTTCGGGTGTAAGGGGTGTCGAGTAACATCTTAAGATTTGAGACACCCAAGCCAACCTCACCTGCACGTGATGCACCCTGCTGATCAACGAACGAGGCAATGGCGATAGCGAGGTGGTAGGGTTTTACAGCCCGACTGGGTCGCAACCACCATGTGCATGGCGAAAAAGCCCGTCATAGTGACTCGCTTTGCGCGTCGCGTTTCGGGATCATCCTGTGCATATCCAGTACCAGGTGACTTTCGTCATTATGGCCGGCATGACAGCGGCGACCGACGATGGATGATCTGTCTCTCGGTGGTGGTCACTGTTTTTGGATTGTACTATGCTTACCATCAGGTATAGTGCAGTCACTTTGTCGTGCTACAATAAAAAAAAAAGATGTGGAATCGCCTCCCAGCCATTGCGCTCCGTTCCGCATATGATATGGGGTCCTTCAAAAGAGGCGTGAAGAGGCATTTTTGCAGGTCGGCATGATAGCGACGACTTCCGTTGCTTTTGAAGACCGACAGTTGCCGATATTTGTAGACTATACCGTACTTTTCATCAGTTACTGTGCAGTAATTTCGTCGAACCAGTTAAAAAAAAGACACCAGGTGACCCACTTATTCGTTAGCCTCCTATGATATAAAAAAAAGAAAAATAACCAACACCTTAATTGCGTTTAAATAATATGCGATCATTAAAGATCACCAAATTCTATATTCAATTACAGAGTCCACAACATATGTTTTAGTACACAATATACATGATTCATAAATCGATCGTTATAATCTTTCCGATCTCCGTCGTGTATCTCGCTTGGTATTCGATACAACCATAAATAAATACATTAAAAGAATAAGTATCGTAACTTAGTTTTATAACTCGATATATGTTAATAATTAAGAAGTGTGAAATTGTACATTTTATTAAATCGATCCCATATAATTAGTTTTAAACTCTTAATTAATACATGCTTTAATGTATAACTAGATATATGCAATTCAGAATTGTATTTAAACTCTTTTGATAATTAAACTAATAGTGGAAGTGATTTCTTTTCATTGCTTTTGTTATTGGTAATTATCAAGAACATACGTGTTACTCTTGAAAACTCTAGGAAATTTCGATCTTCTTACTAGATTCTAAATATACTGAGCATCTATCTCATCATTTATAAACTAACTTTGAATACGATAACATGTTCAGTAAAAAAAAAGCTTTATGTGTTGTTGAAAAAGTATGTTTAATTCGTAAAATAAACTTTTATAACGAAAACTGTTGAGTCATTTATGTCTTAGTAATAAAATATTAGTAAACTGAAGTAAACTAGCTTCTGTCTATGACTTTGTTTTTTTATATCGTAGGTGGAACACGAACAGGTGGGTCACTTGATGTTAAGTGATCACCACCGCCCATAGACACCAGCAACACCAGAGGAGTCGCAAGCACGTTGCCAGCCTGTGTTGGTAGGAAAGGGGGAGTGAGGGAAGGGAAAGTGAGCTGGGCCTCCGGCGCTCTCACTGATGGAACGAAAGGCAACAATGCAAACACTGTTACTTCACGCCGGTGTTTCTGTGAGAGGATAGTAGTACCCCGTAAGAACAGACCTATTCATGCTGAAACCAGTTATAGCTTCAGCGTGGCTCTACCACCTACAGTTGAGGTGTAAGGGGTGTCGAGTAACATCTTAAAACTTGAGACACCCAAGCCAACCTCACCTGCACGTGGTGCACCCTGCTGATCAACGAACGAGGCAATGGCGAGAGCGGGGTGGTAGGGTTTTACAGCCCGACTGGGTCGCAACCACCATGTACATGGCGAAAAAGCCCGTCATAGTGACTCGCTTCTGCGCGTCGCGTTTCGGGATCAGCATGTGCATATCCAGTACCGGATGACTTTCGTCATTATGGCCGGCATGACAGCGGCGAGCAGCGATGGATAATCTGTCTTTCGGTGGTCGCCACTGTTTTTGGATTGTATTATGCTTACCATCAGGCATAGTGCAGTCACTTTGTCGTGCTTCAAAAAAAAAAAAGTTACTTTAGGCTAACACTAACACGGAGCGGAAGCTCTCCAAAGGAAAGAAATACCCGATTTTGAAACATTTTTCATTGGTGTTCCGCTCCTATTTGTGTTAGTGTGAAATATATACATATCGTTTATAAATGAACTATCTAACACTCAATTATTTAAATCGGACCTGTAGTTCCTCAGATTAACCTCTATAACGTACAAACTTTACTTATTTATTTTTTCGAAATGAAAACGCTTCACCGAACTACTGAGGCGAGCGCTGAAGGCACTCAGCTGATTTGGGATGTTTGGGCGACTAACTCAAGGGTGCACGGCACACCTCGGCTTGGGCTGTCGCCTGTTTTGTGCAAAAATCGCGACCTATCTGAGCTAAGCTAAGCTATCTTTATATACATGTATGAGTAATTGAAACATGCATGTGTACCAAGCATGCGTACCTCAACAACTCTTATATGTATTTTGTGTCGGAAAAATCCTCTAAACTATATATAGTTAGGTTAGGATAGGATAGGGTTTACCTCTTTACAATATTATTATAGATAGGTAAAATCGCTAATAAAACTTTTTAATCATAGAAGGACACCAAATTTTGAAGAATTCGTGATAATAAAAATGATAGGTAGAATAGTATTCAATTAACATTTGAATATGAATATTTTAAAAGCGCATAGAAACAACAGAATGAAAATAACAAAACATATAATGTTTATTTTCCATTTAAATATTCAAACGGCCTTGCGAAATAACTGTTTACGACAAAATTGGGATAACCCAAGATAATTATGTAAATTAATTTATGTATAACGATTTTCAATATCACACAGCTTAATTATGTATATGTTAACAAAAATATTCTTATCTATTGATCGCACTGTCACCTATGTAACCCTAGACGATAATATTTTATACACGATATTTTGTTTGTTTTTTGAATGTTTAAAATTTGCGTAAATATATTAAAAAATTTAGAATGATATTTACGAAGATACGATGTGAATGTATCTTGTTATTTGGTACAGGATCGAAAGAATAATAAATAATAATTGAATACTTGCTTTATAAAGGTTTCAAATTAAATGCACCGCGCTAGCTGATGTTAGCCATCTTGCTCTTGTGTGTCGTTTTGGTAAGATTAGGTTAGACTTTACCGACCCTCCTGATTCAATCATTTACCGACCCTCCTGATTCAATCACGTCAGCGAACGATCAGTACCAGCCTATCTCTTCAAACAAAGCGTGTTGACACCCACGCCCGCGTAACCACAGATCACGCCGCCGTGGTCTGTGGGTAAATTTCGCTCCCGCACACCAGATTAGGCCCCCCTCGGTAGCGGATCAAGCCTAGGTCCGTTTCCTCGGTGTGGAGCCCTTGAGCAAGCTGCTCACGCGATACAGGGACACAAAACCTTACATCACTGCTGCAACATCACACACATCACCTATACAGACATGCACGCCTACACGCTTACACGCTGGTTTTCATTTTTCAGAGAAATAAATGACAAGGAGTTCTACCCTTATTTTTCGTTATTGTATCCTATCCTATATAGTTTACAGAAATTTATCGGACAAAAAATACATAGGAGTTGTTGAGGCACGCATGCTTGGTACACATGCATGTTTCAATAACTCATATACATATACCTAGATAGCTTAGCTTAGGATAGCTCAGATAGATCACGATTTTTGCACAAACCAGGTGATAGCCCAAGCCGAGGTGTGCCGTGCACCCTTGAGTTAGTCACCCAAACATACCAAATCGGCTAAATGTCTTCAGCGCTCGCCTCAATAGTTCGGTGAAGCTGTAAAGATCTTTCCAGGTAAACAGCGTTTCCATTTAGAAAAAAAAAAGTTAGGTTAGACTTGCGACAAAAGGATAACGCGAACTACCTTCGGGCGAGCGCGTTGCATTTAAAACGAAATCTTTTAAAGCAAGGATTCAATACGTATTTAACTTTTTTGTGATAACACCTTTAGTATTTAAAATAACATGGACTTAAAGTATTTCTTAACACCCGTCTAACTAACTACTTCAATTAAAAATCTATCCGCATACAGATATAGGTGTGTTGCGGTGTCTGCATTTAGGACTCAGTGGTACCCAACCTCTTTTTAAACGGGCCACAACCACATTTCACTCATGTTATCGCGGGCCGTAAACTACAAATATTTAGATATTAAATAAAAAACGTAATTTTGAATTAACAACCTATCAATGTAGTGAAAATAGTTGTCCAATTAAACAAGCTTGATATAACCCTTATATCATAAGGAACACATTGCGGTCGGGTTATCTGGGATCTATTTAATTTAATCAGCGTGCTCACAGTTTTTCTAATGTCCATGCAATTTGAAATAATTGAAAATAAGACCAGTCGAGTTGACAATAAAGACCCAGCGGGCCACAAGTTGAGTATGCCTGGTTTAGCCTATTATTATCTTAAGCCAAATTTTTATGTAGACTTAATTGAACAAAAAAGTATCCATTTCTCCAATAATTAATAGAATAATTCCATGTCTATATCATAAATACATAGGTATGTTATAGAATTATACAAACAAATACTTTATTACACTATGGTTAAACTTATAGAAAGCATTTTCCTATTCTGTTCTATATCTATCGACCAACGTCCGTCGTTTACATGAGGTTTCGTTAACTTTCACCAATTTTAACTATCTTTGCAATCGAATATTAACTTATCTATATTACTTTGTATGAACTAATATTAAAAAGTATTTTGCTTACAATCGTACCTAAAACGTTAGCATGTGGATATCCTATATTGAATATATGGATATGCTATGCTAGCATGAAATACAACATTATTGCAAAATCATTTTAGATTTTTTTTCCAAAACCTAAATGCTGTAACCAAATAAAATTCTGTGAGGAATTTCATTATGATAACAAACTTACTTTTATTTTTTATGCTGTTTCTGTTCATATTGTAAACAATCTTCTATTTTAATTATAAACATTTAGCAGATTAAATGAAAAATTACAACTACAATGTACATCTTTTATTATTTTAACTGTAGGACTTGCTTCATATATTACATAAATGTGTATTTGTCTGTTTATTTGCTACGCTTTATTGCTTTTTTTACTCGAACAGACTACGCTATTGACCTAGCAAGGTCTTAACAGCTTCACCGAACTACTAAGACGAGCGCTTAGGGCACTCAGCCGACTTTATTTGATAACTAACTCAAGGGTGCACGACACACCTCGGCTTGGGCTGTTGCCTGATAGGTGCAATACACGACCTATCTGAACTGACCCAAGCTAATTATTCATACATATATGATTTGTTGGAACAAACATGTGTACCAAGCATACATACCTCAACAACTCTGGTATATATTTCGTATCGGATAATTTTCTAAACTATTTCAGTTCGATAAGGAAAAAAAAAACCTTTCCACTTTCATGTGTGAGCGTGTATGCGTGCACGTGTGTGGAGGTGATATGTGTAATGTTGTTGCAGTGATGTAAGATTTTGTGTCACAGTATGGCGCGAGCAGCGCACTTAAGGGCTCCACACCGAGGAAACGGACTTAGGCTGGAGCCACTGCCAAGGGGGGCCTAATCTGGTAATCGCTTTATTTGCTATACCTGCTCAACCCATCATTATAGAATTTTGCAGAGAGGTTGCCAGAAGCACAGGATTGTATCTATTGTATCTATTTATACTGTGTCAGAAGTGCAGAAAAGAACAATTGGTACCTGTCATCTAGAAATATATTAAAACTACTAAACGAGAGCGAAGCTGCCAGAGAAAGCTAGTATACCTATAAATTTAAAAATAATAATGTCAAGGGACAGTGATTTGCGAGTTATAAACAACTTGCTTGACGTTGATGTACCATGATTCTAATTTAATTTAATAATTGAATTCGCTAAAATCTTAAAGTTATTAAAGAATCGTGGATTCAAACTTATATGAATATATATTATAACACCTGATCTATAAGTAATTATGTACATATAAAAGACTCACTGTAGTGAATATTTTAAAGCAGTTCAAAAGGTTACCAACAGCTCCAGCCTTTGCTTATAAGATCGATAATATATGCAGAATTTCACATATACTTTGTTAATAAACATATTATCATAACATACAAATTAAATAATAAATTAACATATAAACTCTCGAGCTTAAATGTTTGGTAAAACCCAATAGGTGCTATAAAAATGTGTAGGTGTGAAAAATCCGGGTGTGTATATAGGAGCGCCACAACCGCTAAGTGTCGCGGGATGATGTTTATTAGTATTTTAATATAAACAATAATAATTTATCATCATATTAGGAGTGAACTAGATGAAGTTATAAAATTATTACAAAATTACATCATTCGGTTATATATTAAACCGACGTGAAGTAACAGTGCTTGCATTGTTGCATTTCATTTGGTCAGTGAGAGCGCCGGAGGCCCACCTCTCCTCATCTGCTTCCTCTCCTCTTGCCTTCCTCCTCCCCCCTCCCCAACACAGGCTGGCAACGCACTTGCGACTTTCCTGGTGTTGCAAGTGTCTATGGACGATGGTGATCACGTTACATTAGGTGACCTAACCCTTCGTTTGCCTCGTATGATATTAAAAACAATATTCGAAAAGAATCGACAACAACATTCTTATAGAGTAAGATACAATCATCATTACATAGTATAATGCTGCGATACTGGACAAGTCTTCACATGACTGGGCCAAGGTAATGTTGACCCTACTGTTCCCGGTTAATCTTAGCTATGATTTAATATTGTATTATATGTGTATTAACCTTTAGCAATTAAGATGTTACTACCATAATATTAGCTGTCCAATTTAAATTGTGATATTGTTGCCTGAAATTAAAATAAATTATTATCTATACTAATATTATAAAGAGGTAAAGTTGGTAAGTTTGTGACGTTGTGATGTTGTGACGTTGTAGTGGGTAATCTCAGGTACTACTGGTCCGATTTGAATAATTCTTTCAGTGTTATATAGCTCATTCATCGAAAATGGTTATAGGCTATATATCATCATGATACGACCAATAGGAGCGGAGCACAGATGAAAAATGTTTCAAAATTGGGATGTTTTTTCCCTTTTGTGAACGCGAACGTAGTCGCGGGCAGAGGCTAGTTAATTGTAAAACAAAGTCCTCTGCCATGTCTGTCTGTCTGTTAGCCATAAACTCGAAAACTACTAAACGGATTTTCATGCTGTTTTCTCTAGTGGGTAGAGTGATTCATAAGGAAGATTTAGCTATATAACTTGTCAAAGTATTTTTTTTATTATTACGGCGGGACAACGTCCACCGAGTCTACTAGTCTATGCTTCTATACTAATATTATAAAGAGGTAAAGTTTGTGAGTAGTGAGGTTATAGGGGGAAATATCTGAATTGACTAAACCGATTTTGAACATTCTTATATCAATAGAAAGCTACGTTATTTGTGAGAGTCACAAGCTATATATTAACGCGAAAAATGAAAATACTTTTTTGTGGTTGTCGGATTTGCAAAGTAAGTTGGAGAGAAAACGGTCGAACGAAAATGTTTCTTAAGAACGCTACCTTAGCGATGAGAGATATATAATTAAGTTCTAGAGAATAGTTGTTTTTATATTTAAAAAATAATTTAAATTGTTAAATGATGTTTATCAGACACATCATTTCATCACAAAGTAAAATTGTTTACCGACCAACAAAGTGGACATGGGTTAGCTGGTGTATCATATACATAGTGCGCTAAAATACAAGGTTTTTAATGTTATTTACAGTTGTAGTCTACATAGTATGTGTAAAAACTTATGTGCTCGTATTTAAGAATAATTTTAGAACAAACTTAAATTGTTTATTCGTCGAGTTCCGGGTATCGGTGACGCGAGCGGTTGACCGAGATAGCGCCAGCTGCCAGGTGCAAGGCCAACGCGACGACGAGGAAGAAAAAATGTGACCTCATTAGGACTATTTGCATTATTTATAAGGTGAGTTCCGTTTCGATGGAACTTTGGTAACTTTAGTATAAATACTTAGAGTCAGATGGATCAGTTATCATCCTCGTATTTTCCTTTTTTGTAGACATTATCAAGCCCTACAAATTTTCTCTAGAACTTAATCATATATACATATCTCATTGTCAAGGCAGCGTTCGTGAGAAACGTTTTCGTTGGACCGATTTTTCTCCGACTTTACAAATCCGCCTACCAAAAAAAATCTTTCCGTTTTCCGGGTTAATATATAGCCTATGACACTTATAAATAACGTGGTTTTCTATTGGTGAAAAATATTTCAAAATCGGTTTAATACTTCCTAAGATTACCCCCTACAACCTTAAAAACTCTAAATTTTACCTCTTTATAATCTTAGTATAGATATCATACGAAAATTGAGTTTTGAAATATCGAAGAATTTTTGTATTCTGGTTACAATGGATTTGTGAGTTGATAGTTTGTGGTTTCAGTCGTGGCATACTCTAAACTCTATACCTTTTGAATTGTCGTCATACAAAAATGAGGATTTTTGTATTATTTAGTTGTTTCGAAATCTCTTAATTCACCACCGACATAGATACCACTTTATAGTCACGAAAAGTTTATACTTTACTTTACCCATATATATTATAAAACGCAATACAGGGAGTATTCTTTTGTTTGCCTATTAGTTGTATTAAAGCATATTTGCGTGATTTTTTATGCCACAGATATGTTGTAACGACAGGCTTTATTATAGTTTGCAAAAACCAATACAAACGATTTGATATTATCATTTTAATTTACTAATACAATTGTTATTATCTCTATACATCTTGAGAACATATTAACAAAATTATTTATCAAAATAACAACATAATCATGTTATCATAATGTTTTTTTTTTTGGTAAATCAGTAAGTACTATTTTAATATAATAATAAGCAGCATCTGTGGCTCGGTAAGCATTATATGTAGTTTACTAGTTTCTGCTCGTGATTTCTTCCGCGTGGAATAGTTAGATTGTGCTAACGCTAATACGTAGCGGAAGCTCTCAAAAGAAGAAAAAAAAAACGTTTTTGATACATTCTTCATTGGTACTCCGCTCCTATTGGCCTTAGCGTGATGATATAACTTTCCTCGATAAATTAGCTAACTAAAAGTGAAAGATTTTGTCAAATCAGACTAATGGTTCCTGAGATTAGCGCGTCCAAGCAAACAAACTCTTCAGCTTTATGATATTAGTATATAAGTATAGTTTGTTGTTGCTATAATTTACTACGACGAATACTTAAATTTTAGCAAATGAATACTGTGAAATATTCGTCTATGCTCTAACACCTACCGCATTACAACGTGTTGTCAATAGTATAGAACTTTATTTAAGCTCCACCTAGTATTTAATTAATAATAGTAACAAAGTGGATAACATTAAAACCTCCTTCATAAAGAAATCTTAGGTTTGCCAACATTCATGATAATCAAATAAATGCTGTTAGATCTTATGACTCTCGTGTTTTTTTTTTCGAACTGACTACGCTGTTGACCTAGCAAGGTCTTAACAACTTCACCGAACCGAACACCGAGGCGAGCGCTTAAGGTACTCAGCCGATTTTATTTGGGCAACTAGCTCAAGGGTGCACGGCACACCTCGGCTTGGCTGTTGCCTGTTGCATGCAAAATCGCGACCTATCTTAGCTAACCTAGCTAACCATTCATATATGTATGAGTTGTTGAACCGTATATGTGTACCAAGCATACACGCCTCAACAACTCCTCCATATATTTATTATCGGAAGATTGAGTTTTGCATTTCGATAAGGGGAAAAAAAGTTAACCCTTCCACTTTCATGTGTAAGCGTGTAGGCGTGCACGTGTGTGGGGGTGATCGTGTAGTGCTGTAGCAGTGATGTATATTTGTGTGTCACTGTATCGGGCAAGTAACGCACTCAAGTGCTCCCTGCCGAGGGATCGAACCTAGACTTGAGCCGCTGCCGAGGGGTGCCTAATCTGTGTGCGAGAGCGAAATTTACCCCTAGACCACGGCCGCATGATCTGTGGTTACGCGGGCGTTGGCGTGAACACGCTCTGTTTGGAGAGACAGGCTGGTACTGATCGTTCACTGCCGTTATCAGGAGGATCGATTAAAATATGCCGCGGACGTCTATAATAATGCGCAGCGTTCGGTACGGGTTCGTATTGTGCGGCGGATACCACTAACGAACTAGGATGATTCGCGACTTTTTCAAAACAACTAATCGTAAGTGATTTTACGTGCGTCCAGATAGAAGGGATCTCTAGGTCTCTATAGAGATCGACTCTCTGGATGTATCACGGGGCACCGGTCACTTTACGTAAAACACGATTTTGGAGAACCTGCAGCTTATGAAAGTTATCTTTGGACATATGCGTAAAACGGGGCAGCTATATGTCATCACGGGACGGATACACGTCTTATACAAAGTGAGCTTGTGCCTGAGGGACATCTTACTCTTATGACAAAGCAACGGATGGAGGCGACCCAAGACCATAGCGGCTTTGTTTCGCACTCTGTCTATGACTCTCATGTATACACATAGAAACTTCTATTTATATAAATTATATAAATCTGGACCCAATTGTAGGTTTATCAATTTCCTACAACATGTACCAAACACATTGTCTTTAATGATATAGATTATTATAAACTTTGTTTCTTCCGGTGTTTAATTAATTCACTCATTTAAATATTTATTAACCAACGATGAAATAATTATTTATTACATTAGTAAACATTGATATTAAAAAGTATACATATATGTTTACCGTTAATTAACAGTAAATTAATCAAGCCCGTAATAAATTTATATACGCTAGGTACATTACGAAAGAATCCTAACTAATATTATAATATGGAAATATTTGTTCGTTACACTTTCAAACCTAGACTACTCAAATTTTGCATTCACATTCTCAGGAGAACAGAAAAGTACATAGGATAATGCACTACCATCCAGAAAAAATGTACAGTACCTAAGGGGTTAATATTAACCAATATTAACACGAGCGAAGCCGTAAGCAGATGATAGTTTTTACATATAGATATATATTTCAGAACCTAAATATACATTCATTAGTTTTCTACAACACGTACAAAACACGTATATCTTTTTTAATTATAAATATAATTTCTTCCTTTCTTGATTAATTTATACATGTAAATGTTATTTAAGAAATAATAATTACTACAGATCTCCATAGTGAAGTAAGTTTACGAAAAATGAATCTACTAATTTCATTATATATCATCACAGATTATGTAAATTCTAAAAGTGTAAAGTATAAAGATTCGAATAATTTAATAATTATTGTTTACATAATTGAGAACAAACTAAATAAATGTTCCACACAACTAGGAACTGTTTTGTGCTCGTTAATTTTTTCCAGCGACCTTTATTTTTAAGTGACTTCGTCACTTTTTGGAAGTGTCACCAATTTGTTTGACACATGTCACGGATTACGACGGCGTCGTAAAATAAAATGTTTATGGTACTTTTCTTTATTTTTTTTCGAACTGACTACGCTATTGGCCTTGTTTTTTTGGCCTTCACAGCTTTACCGGACTACTAAGGCGAGCGCTTAAGGCACTCAGCCGATTTTGTTTGTGATAATTAGCTCAAGGGTGCTCGGCACACCTCGGCTTGGCCGTTACCTAGAAAAACCCGATTTGTCCTAGCTAAACTATGCTAAGCTAAACATGTATCCATTTTTGGATCATACAATTTAAAATTGCATGATACAAAAACAACATGAATTCGGAACGAGACAAACTAAACCTACTCGATTCAGTTCGATAAGGGAAAAAAGTAAACCCTTCCACCAGATGTGTAAGGTGTATGATTAACTATGTATATGTAAAATCGATCTGGTGTGTACTGTATCGCGACAGCAATATCTCTGCGCCCACCCGGGTGGCCACGGACAAAAATCTTGCCAAGACAACGCGAACAAAAAGTGTGCGGGTATAAACACGAGAGCTCTCTGCCCGTGACGCACGACACAGGGATTCGCGATGTGGCCGGCCACAGGAAAAATTTAATAAGATCGAATTTACAATTTAAACGAACGGCACCGGCGCCAGGTTCTAAAAATAGAAAAATGATATTGTTTGACGATTTAGGGGAAGATAGACGTAAACACGCGAGTTTATCTTATATTGAGAATAATTATTATTATTTAGAAACGACGGCGCGCGCGAGCCGTTGGATTGTAGCCGCGATTGCGAGAAATTTCGCGATCACGCGAATGGAGCCCTGTTTCGAGTCATTCGCGACCTCGTGGTAAGCAGAGATCTCCGAGATCTCATGAAAAACCAAAAGCTGGGCGGACCAGTCCATGCCGAAGAGAATGACTGCGGTGTCGGCCTGTGAAGGCTTCGCCGCCTGAAGTCGTGGATCAAGTCGCGCTGCGATCTGCGGTGTCCACGGGACCTGAAGAGCCCGCGCGGGGAGGGGAGATGTTTATGGTACGTATATTCAATTTTAAACGAAATGTCACTGGTGACGGCACTGCAGCAAATTATGAAATTTGTATAGGAAAGTTATTAAGTAGTTCGTAATCTATTCATATAAACAAAACCGAATTGTCATTTGTTTACACGGGCTAATCCCAAAAATGATGAACCGATTTTGATGAAACCGTTACTAGGGGATAGAGCACTTTATATAGTATTTTTACGTTTAGGTTAATTTTTTTTCAAACTGACTAATGCTATTGGACACATGGGCTAAACGCTTCACCGAACTCGTGGGGCAAGTGTTTAAGGCGCTCAGCAGCTCCGCAACAAGATCAAGGGTGACACAATGACCAAAGCTCGGGTAGTCCGGTGAAGCTGTAAAGGCTTTGCAAGGCCAATAGCGTAGTCAGTTCGAAAAAAAAGGTTGAATCTCAGCTTTGGTGGTAATTTAGAATCGGTAAAAGAGAATATATACAGGATCAAGTAATAATGACAAAATTATAATTAAAATATAAAAGGCATATCATTAGTTCAGATAAAAACTTAGTACACATGAAAGGACATAACCAGTTTCAAGACAACGTGTGTATCGACTAGACTCTATATAAATTAGCTGCCTTTACACGACACACTCTCAGAACAATCACTAGCACCACACTATGCCCATTACACGCACCGGCGACGAAACGGGTGCGTCTACTACGTCGTGCTTAAGAGAATGCCAGGGCTGATACCAGCCATTTACAATGTCACCACATTGATGAGCATGCCCGAGATACAGATCGAAGCCTGGAGACGAGCTCGCCTCCTGGCGCAGTGCTTTCGCTGCCAGCAGTTCCGGCACTCCGCTCTGCAATGCCATAGACCGATTGCCTGTGTGCGGTGCGGCGGCCCACACGCCGGCCGCCAATGTGAACGCCCTAAAGAAGAGCCGGCGACCTGTACCAACTGCGGGGGCGCCTACCCATCAAACAATAAGAGATGCCCCGTGTTCAAGCGCGAATTCAGGAATCTCCGCGCAGGCACTGTGGCCCGGACAATTACCGGGAGACCCACGCAAGTCAGAGCGGCCCCGCGGGTAGTTGAGGAGACGGCGGCGGCCAGCCTTATGGCGCCCGCCAACGATCCTCCCACCAGGGGCCCTAAGAGAAGCAGGAGGAGGAAGAAGAGAGGCCCCAAGCAAACAAACCAGCAACCATCAGAAGAGGACGCCCGACTCGAGGAACTGGTAAAAGGTGTAAAGGACCTAGCAGATGCCCAAAAGGAGAAAGTAAAGACAGCCTCCAAAGAAGAAGCCCGAAAGATTAAAGCCGAGTACGATACCAAGATAAAAGCCCAAATAAGACTGATCCGCAAAGAGGGCATTCGCAGATGTCGCAAAGAGACGCCTACGAACGACGGAAGGGCAGTTGACGCCCCCTCAACGCGCCAGCCGCTGCAACACCCGAGCGAGAACACCCATGAGAGAAAGAGAGGGAAAACCAACGAGACGAGACAATCACAGGGGCAAGCCGTTTGAAGACGGCTCCACCCTCGAAAAGAAGACCCTCCCGTTGTCACCGGAGGCGAGTGATGCCTCAGCCATAGGGGCCACCCTGATGCTGATCCCCCGCACGCCCTCACGAGGGTGGGTGAGAAGAGTTCCCGACGGAGGAAAGAAACGACAGATCGGACAACAGAAAACCACAGGGGCCAGCCGTTTCAAGACGGCTCTACCCCCACAAACTAGACCCCTCCGTCCCTACGGAAGGCGAGTGATGCTTCAGCCAGAGGGGTTTTCCCTGATGCCGATCCCCCGCAGACCCCGAACAGCAGAGGGTGTGCGAGAAGAATCCACGGCGACACGCTCTTTACCGCGGTGAAAACACATAAACGTAAACGCAAACAATAACAATCACTTGTGAATTCGCGTGTACGCTTTCCCGTATTCAATCCTGCACACTCCCATCGATTGCATTCACGCATGAAAGAGCTTGTCGTATAAAGACAGAGCTATTTATTAATCCTGGTATAATGATTGTAATAATATTTATATGTATTGACATTTTTTGTGCATGGCGAACATACGCCAGGACTACCCATTACCTCGCAAATTTTAGTATGATAAATATATTGATTTCTTAACAACGCTTCTATACTTACTTTACCTACTTCGTAACCAATATTTATCCTAAATATTATAAGCAATAACAACTAATTTACAAGGCAAATCATTTGATACGTGTTTTAATTATTAATTAATCTAATTGAGTAATGAGGTCGAACAATTTGAAATTAGACAAATAATACAGAATTTATACCAAATCTTCTTTTTTCTACAATTTATAACTTTTGATCGTGATAAACACTAAAACTAAAGTTTTCTTCTAGATTAAAGGTACCATATGTCGTCATCTGCAGCCCTGATAATGAGTATATAAAACTTCACGAAGACTGAACAAGTTGAATCGTTAAAGCGTGAAAAAATGTAATAACAAACTCATCCATTTATAATATTAAGACAGAAGTAAACATTTTCTATTATCAGATATTGTAGAGTTAGTTTTGTCAAATGAATATTTATAAAGACTAGATAGTCATAAGGACTGCTGTCAGAAGTGTAAACTGAAACAATGGAATTTAAACTGTGTTCTCTTTTGAATTTTTAAATAGTCGAAATTATTAAAATGTCATAATTTGTAAATTGAAATTATTATTAGCCTTTTTTCACATCTATTGGCACTTCAAATAATAATTATATACAGGGGGTGTGCGAATAATTCGAACTTACAAATTATTCGTCCCGAATCGAATATTAATATTCGTTTCGAAGCGCGAATCGAATTTTGGGGTGTAAGGGGTGTCAATAGTACCATAAGACTTGAGACACCTAAGGCAACCTCACCTGCACGTGGTGCACCCTGCTGAATAACGAACGAGGCAATGGCGAAAGCGGGGTGGTAGGGTATTACAACCCGACCGGGTCGCAACCACCATGTATATGGCGAAAAAGCCCGTAATAGTGATTCGCTTCTGCGGGTCGCTTTTCGGGATCAGCCTGTGTATATCCAGCTTTTTGCAGGCCGGCATGATAGTGGCGACCGGCGATGGATAGTGTGTCAATCGGTGGTCGCTATTATTTTTGGATTGCACTGTGCTTACCATCAGACATAGTGCAGTCATTTTGCCGTGCTACAATAAAAAAAAATATTCGAAAATATTAAAATTCGATTCAATTCGATTCGACCGATATTCGTACACCTCTATTATATACAGCTTATTGATCTATGAAACATATGATGGGCTATACAATCTACAATATATCAATATTAGATATACACAGTCTAGACAGTGTCTACTCTCAAATCCTAAAGAAGGTAACACTTCATAAATGAAACAAGAACTCTCGTTCTGCTCATTTCAAAACTTACTTGTAGTCGTATATTTTCGGGTGCTCAACTCTTATGTAGGATTAGTAACACACTAGTTTTATAGCCAAGAGTTAATTTAAACGAGCTCGGAACCATGTCGCGAAACAAATCCCACAACAAAGAGTTATAGAACGAAGACCCATAAAGTTTTTTATAAGACCAAATTTTAATGTGACCGCAAAGAATCGTTTCGCCGTGTCCTAGTATTCAAGTGAGAGGAACTTCGTAATTAGAACTGGGTTGTAAAATAACCATCAAACTTAACCGAGAGGAGTGTGTCGTTGTTAAATCTTAGCAAACTTGTTTGAACTTCCGAGAATTTTTTGACACCCTTCTGTCGAACGTAATAAGGTCGATAACTAATAAAATAATTGTACACAGACCGGTACTATTATATTAGTAGTGTACAGAGTGGTCCATAAATTACGTACTGTATGACAGAGTGTGTTGTTGCAAGTTTTTACGATCGGAAACAACGGTCGTGCGATTAACTCACTCATTATTTAAGTTCAGGTATTTTACGACTGAAAATTATATGTCACTCTTAACCGTATGTAATTAATATTATTGAATTATTTGATCTTTGTACATAGTAATTACTATTCGCGGACATGTTAATTACAATGTCTCGTTTGTTTTTTTTTATGTCATATAGTAGGCAAACGAACATGCGGGTCACCTGTTGTTAAGCGATCACCGCCGTCCATGGACACTAGCAACCCCAGAAGAGTCGCAAGTGCGTTACCAGCCTGTGTTTGTGGGAATGGAAAGAAAGGGGGAGGGGAAGGAAGAGAAGGGAGGGGAGGGGAGATGGGTCTCCGGCGCTCTCACTGACCGAATGAAACGCAACAATGTAAGCACTGTTACTTCACGTCGGTTTTCTGTGAGAGGGTGGTGCTACCCCGGACGAGCCGACCCATTCAGGCTGAAACCAATAATAGCTTCAGCGTGGCTCTACCACTATTCTCATTTAAAATCGTTATTATTCATTATAGCATGTTCATTAATCGAAATATTTTGGTAGAACGACTTTGAAATATGAGGTACTTATTGAAAAAATATTTCTTATTTAAACCTATGCAGTGTTATAACAAAAAAGGTAAAAACGTATCAAATACTTGCTTTATAGAAGTTTCGTACTAAATGCACCGCGCTCGCCCGTGGCAAGTTCGCGTTATCCTTTTTTCGCAAGTTTAACCTAACCTAACCAAAGTGAGACAAAAGAGTAAAATGGCGAACATTCAGCGAGCGCGGTGCATTCAAAACGTAACCTTTTTAATGCAAGTACTCAATAAGTATTTAACTTTTTTGTAATAACACGTAAGGGTTTTGCAGTTAGACCAGATGTAAACTAATTCTATTTTATTTGTTCATTTTATTCACTTTTATATATCAAACTAACAAATAATTCAAGGACTATTGATAAAACTAACTTCTTTATTTCTTTCCTGCCACCTACCTTTTTTGTACCTTACACTTTTCAACATTTTACCGCAATCATACTTTATATGACATTGTGGTCTAAGATGATGACCATGCTAAAGTAGTGCTGCAGCTACCAAAACACATCTATAGGTGTTCGGTAAGAGATTTTCAACTTCACGGTCCAACAGTGGTAGCTAGCCAGGCGGGTATAAAAAAGCCCTAGTAGTTCGGTGGAGCTGTTAAGACCTTGCTAGGTCAATAGCGTGGTCAGTAAGGGAAAAAATATTAAAAAGAAAAACTTGCTGTACCAAGCTATGGTATCGCCACGACGTTTTCCTTTACCGAATAGCTCCGAACCATTACCAAGACTTCGAAACTGCGTCGAACGACGCGAACTCACTGACCATTGAGCCATCATCACTTCAAATTAATCTCTCAGTAAAACTAAGACCTGTTCGTGTACTGAGGTGCATCAACTACCCGGTGAAGCTGTTAAGACCTTGCTAGGTCAATAGCGTAGTCAGTTCGAAAAAAAGTCCCTACTTAAGGGACCTTTTAGCTTAAGCTATTACATAATTAGCTAACGTTAAAATATCTATAGGGACCATATCAATGTTAAAAATCTTCTATGTTTTAAATAAAATAGATCAGGCTTCTAGTTTTATCCATAACGAGGTTAATGGGGGTCGAAAATAGCCCGAACTGCTTCGAAAAAAGGATGGGCACTGCCATGCTTCCACGTGAGATCCATGCCATATAGATTTAGTGTGTTGCGGTCTTTGGCTCATAGTAATGCGACACTCTTTGATAGCAGATTAAAAAAAAAGCCACATTACAAATTAGTTGATTCTTGTGCGAATTAGACACGGGATGACCATGGCATTAATTAATCTAAGCCAAGGACACTCATCGAAGTTAGTAAACCGTAATTTTGAGACAATTAACTTCGACTGTACGTAAAACTGTGTATTTGAATTTTATAAACAAGCATTCCCACTATCGAATTGTAATATATATCGTAATATAATAAATAGAATGACAATTCTATAACAAATCAGCCTGAGGTGGACAGCTGGTCGGACAGCTGAGCGGGACACGTGCGATGGTCACGACGGTACCTCACGACGCAGATATCACGACTCCGCGATGTCGTCCAACCCGACGATCAGAGACACACTACCAAAACGCCTTGATAATATATTTATTTATACTGTAATATTTTTATCTACATTAAAAGTCACTATATAGTTTGAAGATATGATTATGTAGCTGAGATTTCAGATGCTAACTCGAACGGTGTGGAATCTAATAATGGAATAGAATTTTCGATTGCAGACAACATAGCCTCAGCATTATTTATTTACTTACTGTTGTCTTTCAATAAGTGTTCTTGAATCAAACTTTTTACACCCTACATTATCAAAGGTGGAAGCAAAGAATATTGAGTATTGAAACACAAAGGTTTTATAAAGTTATAGATCGAAGTTAATTATATTAAACGAAGTGAAATTTGATCAGGAAATATTACGTATGTTAAATAAAATTGGAACGAGACCTTGTTAATATGCCATCATTTTCTCTATTTAATTCTGTCTTTTGCAGTTATTGGCTCCCCTTCCAAAATGTAACTTGTTACAATAACGTTACCTTAATTCCATTCGATTTTTGAAGTAGAAAATTAATTTAGTGACATTTTTTGGCAGGAGATAGATTTATAATTTCGCGTCATAACATGCTAGTAAGCGTGACTGACCGAATTGCGCTTAAACTGCATGCATCCGACTAGCGATGCGTTCTATAAGTGCCTGTGTACGTCTAAGAGTACTTAAGTAACAATTTGAAATCCATTGTTTTGAGTTTGAGAGCTTATGACTACCTCGAACTATCCGGCGAAGCTGTTAAGACCTTGCTTGATCAATGGCGTAGTTCGAAAAAAAACTCACTCGACCTTATTTTATATACTTATTATATAGGGAGTCGGTTTTTTTCAGCTCTAACTACCAGTTCCAGTACCTACCACTATTTATAAAATAAAAGGGAAATGGAAAAGAAAAAAATATAGACAGATTAGAAAATAATTACTCTGTACTCAAATTATCATCATTAATATGCCAAAATACAACGTGATAAGCAAGTTATACTTAAGTAATAAGTAAGTTAATAATAATAAGTAAGTAAGTTAAGTGGTAGAGCCACGCTGAAGCTATTACTGGTTTCAACATGAATGGGTCGGCTCATCCAGGGTATTACCACCACTCTCACAGAAAACCGACGAGAAATAACAGTGCTTGCATTGTTGTGTTTCGGTCGGTCAGTGAGAGCGCCGAAGGCCCACCTCCCTTCCTCTTTCCTTCTTTCCCTTTCTTTCCCCTCCCCCTTTCCCATTTACAGGCTGGCAACGCACTTACGACTTCCCTGATGTGGCTAATGTCTATGGACGGTGGTGATCACTTAACATCACGTGACCCACCAGTTCGTTTGCCTCCTTTAATATAAAAAAAAATACTGTAATTCAAGCTCCATATACCTTCTACGTGCAAGAAATCCTTTAACAAACATAATATTGGCGGTCATAAATTTTATTAACTCCAACAGGATTTCAAGTAGTGAATCTGTGTTCAAGCTATTAAACTTGATGCTCTGGTTAGAGTTAAAACACAACACCGGCCGCCTTCGAACTGTAAATTTACTACCTACTAAATTTTATGAGAAATTACCGTCACCTATATTTCATATTTAATTCTTGAGCATCGCTTTTAAATTTAATGACGACGGTCAATCACAATAGGAATTAGCATTGCAAATGTCATATTAAAGTTTACAATATTCATTACCTTTATCATTCCATGTCCATGACGGAGTTATTTATGTGAAACATCTATAGGCGGAGAGTAAACCTGATTGTTGGTATGGCGAAGCAAAACACGAACATTACATTACTAACGAAATACTCAAAAACATGTGCAGCCCTATACGTATAAACATAAGATTCAGAATATTTTGTCGGCCACTTGTTCTACTAGTGTTACGCTATACGCGCCAATAACCTAGTAGTCCTTTGATAAATGCCGCCAAACACACCGCCTATAGTGTTCGTGGTGGCCTAGTGCTTTGACCGATGGAATATTATTTCGATGTCCGCAGGTTCGAACCCCGGCATCTGCCAATGAATTTTAAGGAATTCACGTACATGTACTAAATTAAATTGGTAACACTATAGGCTGACGGTGAAGGAAAACATCGTGAGGAAACCTGAACCTGAGAAATGTTCTTGTAATACTACTGTATGTGGGAAAAATATAGAACTGTGGATTTCTCAGAGTATGAAATCTCCAGTACGTCATGGGCTGGCGTGATGATTACGCCCATACCTTCCTTCGGGAAGAGGTCTCTGACCCTGCAGTGGGTCTCTTACAGGCTGATGATGATGATGATGACAACGAACCGGCGCCTAGTTGAATATTTGTATTTAATAAAAATTAATATTTATGTAATAAAATAAATACAATCATTATTTTATGAAACAAATTTGTAATGCATTGTCTTTTCATTATGTCATAGCTGATTCCTCTCATAATCTCATAATATATAACTTATACAAAACAATTTCGATGTTTCCCATCTGCCAAGCGTCCCATGACGGCTTAAATTTCTTTTAGAAGTTTTGATACAATTTTGAATTGAGAGCTTTTGGCGAGAAAGAGGCAATTGACGTATTACGTTTAGAGGAATTTTTCCGACACAACATACATATAAAAGTTGTTGAGGCACGCATGCTTGGTACACATGCATGTTTCAATAACTCATATACGTATATCTAGATGGCTTAGCTTAGGTTAGCTCAGATGGGTCGCGATTTTTGCACAAATCAGGCGACAGCCTAACTAAGCCAAGGCATACCTTGGCATATCGTGCACCCTTGAGTTAGTCGCCCAAACATCCCAAATCGGCTGAGTGCCTTCAGCGCTCGCCTCAGTAGTTCGATGAAGCTGTAAAGACCCATTCAGGTCAACAGCGTTTTCATTTCGAAAAAAAAAAACGTTTTGCGTAAGCACTAAAGGAAAGCGAGAGGGCTCTTTGGTTTGCTTATTCCTATTGACAAAGGCTATGGAGGAATTTGGATGTTTAGGTCGGATATGCGAGGCACGCGACCCTGTAGCACCCTGAGTTGCTATTGCCATGATATAAGTTAATTCCTATAGACTGTAAATTCCTTACTTCTATATTTATAAACTATGTCTCATGGGTCAGTAAGTAAACCAGAACAGATAAAAAACAAGTCGAGGCAGTGTTGAGGAGTGGCGACAGTATTGAAAACTCAAAACAATGAAATAAATGTATTCTCGTTTGAATTTTCATGTTAATTATAGCGTGAATGGCAATATTCAAGTTTCAGGATTTATTTATTGAAATTATTAACATTACTGTGGTTTTCATATCTATCGGCATTCGGAATGATGATTATATAAATTATAATAAAGCTTATTACGTCAAAGATATGATGAGCTGTAGTCCGGTGAAGCTGTAAAGACCTTGCCAGGTCAATAGCGTAGTCAGTTCGAGAAAAAAAAAAGATGAGCTGCAAAACATCAATAATACATGTAATCACTTAAAAAACTTATATATATATATTTACTTACGCATGGTGGTAAGAGAATTGTTTACTTATGCTGACCATGAGGAGGAGGCGGTCAGAAATTACAATATTTCTTACTAGCCTCTGCCCGCGACTTCGTTCGTGTGAAATAAAGATATTCTCTGTTCTAAAAGGCAACGGAAGAACTCAAGAGGAAAAAAATCCCGATTTTGAAACATTCTTCATTGGTGCTCCGCTCCTGTTGGTCTTAGCGTGATGATAGCTTATAACCATTCTCGATAAATGAGCTATATAACATTGAAAGGATATTTTCAAATCGGACTAGTAGTTCCTGAGATTACCCCCTACAACGTCACAAACTCAAAAAAATTACCTCTTTATAATATTAGCATAGATTACTTAATGTTTAGCTCTAAATACACAAAATATTACAAAAATAATCTGGGTTACAAAATAATAGTAACAAAATTTATCAATTTAAATTATATTTCAATGCATTACAAAACATGTTATCGACTTAAATGTGACCAGAGCATATGTTTATACAAATTGACAGCGCACGGTACACAGCAGGCCTACCGTCTGCCGCCAGCCTGTGCCTGTGACTCTTCAGGACAGCACGTGGCCCCGACACCACCCTAACAGTAACCAGAGCTACTATTTATAATCTGCGCCTTGTCATATGATGATGCACTGCAGCGATGAGTTGCCACTTCATTTTGAAAAATACCAATCTATAAATAGGATTCATTATTAAATGTATGACTGAGGTTAGTCTTCTATACATAATATTATATTCTATAACAAGAATGTGAATCTAACGTGTCTGTCCTTTTTAGATTTGCATGAAAAAAATTGTTGTAGGTGTCTAGGAATAAATAATACAATACATTTTAATCATTTTTAGAAATGTTTGTCTTTTTGTATGAACAAGGACCACTGCTAAATTAGTAAATCATGAAGCATATCCTCGATAATAACGTAGTCTTTGTTTCATTAAAATCGGTCTGCTCTATCAAAAGTAATCGTAATTTGAATGACGGCTCGAGTCCAGTACGAGAGAAAAGTAGTAATCTATACTAATATTTTAAAGTTACAAAGCTGGAGTACACGATCACCCCTACACACGTGCACGCCTACACGCTTACACATGAAAGTGGAAGGGTTTACTTTTTTCCTTTATCGAACTGAAAAACTCTCAATCTTCCGATAATAAATATATGGAGGAGTTGTTGAGGCGTGTATGCTTGGTACACATATACGTTTCAACAACTCATACATATATGAATGGTTAGCTAGGTTAGCTAAGATAGGTCGCGATTTTGCATGCAACAGGCAACTGCCAAGCCGAGGTGTGCCGTGCATCCTTGAGCTGGTTGCCAAAATAAAATCGGCTGAGTGCCTTAAGCGCTCGCCTTAGTAGTCCGGTGAAGCTGTTAAGACCTTGCTGGGTCAATAGCGTAGACATTTCGAAAAAAAAAACCAAGCTGGAGAGTTTGTTTGTTTAGTTGAACGTGCTAATCTCAGGAACTGTTTGTTTTTTTGTATGAACATGGACCACTGATAAATTAGTAAATCATGAAGCATATCGTCGAAAATAACGTAGTCTTTGTTTCATTAAAATCGGTCTGCTCTATCAAAAGTAATCGTAATTTGAATGACGGCTCGAGGCCAGTATGAGAGAAGAGTAGTTATCTATACTAATATTATAAAGGTACAAAGCTGGAGGGTTTGTTTGGTTGAACGTGCTAATCTCAGGAACTGTTGTTTGATTTGAAAAATAATTTTATTATTGGATAGCTCATTAATCGAAGTATAGGCTCAGAAGACTATAGGCTACATGTCATCACGCTAAATCCAATAGGAGTCGAGCATCAATGAAGAATGTTTTAAAATCGAATTTGTTGAGAGTTTCCGCTGCATGTTAGTTAACCCAAAGTAACTATTCCACGCAGACGGAGTTGCAGGCAGAAACTATCTGTACTAATATTATAAAGAGGTACAGTTTGTGAGCTTGTGACGTTGTAGGGGGTAATCTCAGGAACTACTGGTCCGATTTAAAAAAATCTTTCAATGTTATATAGCTCATTTATCGGGAATGATTATAAACTATATATCATCACGCTAAGAGCAGAGCACCAATGAGCACCAACCATAAAAATCGTGGTATTTTTTCCTCTTGAGAGCTTCCGCTGCGTGTTAGTGTTAGCCCAAAGTAACTATTCCACGCGAACGAAGTCGCGGACAGGGGCTAGTTATTAATAAACTGATCTAATTGCAGTCAAAATAATTTCAGTTTATCGTATTGTAAATCAAAAAAATTTTTGTGAATAGGATTTTACAAGACAATACATATTACCAACTGCTCGACTTCCATTCATTATGTATCGAATAATTTTGAATTATTTGAATAAGGCACCGTTAAAGCAAGATACAAAGCCAGTAATTTAAATGTATAATAAATCAAGGAACATTATCGATACTTCTGCGATACTTGGTAAACAACTTTTTGTTTCCTCCCCTTGTTATTGAAGTCCAATAATATTTGTTTTTTTTTTAACTTTTTTTCTAAATAATAAATGTATGATGCTTATAAATTAAAATTTGAAAGTTTAAAAAAATCTGATCTTTCCGAAATTCACTCTCAGCAAATGCAAATTACAGTTGACCATATTATTCGGAAATGTTTTTTTTTTGGAACTGACTACGCTATTGACCTATCAAGGTCAACAGCTTCACCGAACTACTAAGGCGGGCGCTTATGGCTCTCAGCCGATTTCATTTGGGCAACTAGTTCAAGGGTGCACGGCACACCTCGGCTTGGCTGTTGCCTGTTACATGCAAACTCGCGACCTATCTTAGCTAACCTAGCTAACTATTCATATATGTTTGAGTTGTTGAGACGCATATGTACAAGAATACACGCCTCAACAACCCCTTCATATATTTATTATCGGAAAATTAGAGTTTTTTCAGTTCGATAAGGAAAAAAACAAAAATCCTTCCACTTCCATGTGTAAGCGTGTAGGCGTGCACGTGTGTAGGGGTGATCGTGTAGTGTTGTAGCAGTGATGTAAATTTTTGTGTCACCGTATCGTGCAAGTAACGCACTCAAGGGCTCCCTACCGAGGGATCGAACCTAGGCTTGAGCCGCTGCCGTGGGAGACATTAATTGGGTGTGCGGGAGCGAAATTAATCCCCAGACCACGGCGCCGTGATCTGTGGTTACGCGGGTGTGGGCGTGAACACGCTCTGTTTCGAGGGACAGGCTGGGACTGATCGTTCGCTGACGTGATTAGATCAGGAGAGTCGATAAAAATGCATTGCGGACGTCTTTTATAACGCGCAGCGTTAGGTACGGGTTCATAGTTTGCGGCGGATACCAATAACGGATTGGGATGATTCGCGGCTTTTTCAAAATAACTAATTGTAAGTGATTTTACGTACGCCCAGATAGAAGGGATGTCTAGGTCTCTATGGAGATCGACTCTCCGGATGTACCACGGGGCATCGGTCACTTTACGTAAAACACGATTTTGGAGAACCTGCAGCTTATCAAAGTTATCTTTGGACATATGCGCAAAAATAGGGCAGCTGTATGTCATCATGGGACGGATACACGTCTTATACAAAGCCGCTCGTAAAGTTTTCCTAAGGTATCCAACAGACTAATGGGGCGATAGCTAACGGGAAGCGTAGCTTTCTTACCTGGCTTGTGAATACTTATCACTACGGCCTTTTTCTAGACAGCTGGAAAGTGACCCTGGGACATGACCGCATTGAAGACGCAGACCAATAGAGCTATGATGCGATCAGGAAGGAGTTTCAGAACCTCGTTCCTGATCCCATCGGGACCTGGGGACTTCCTAGGCTTTAGACGCTTGATTGCGCCTGCAACTTCATCGAAAGTGATCGCGGTTAGAATATCCGTCGGAGGAGACGCGAATAAATGCTCCGCAGCTGATTCGAGAGGAGGCATTGGAGTGACCATATCTGATTTCAGAGTTCGCGCTAGAGTCCAGTACGACAGGTGAGACGGCTGGAGACCCTCCAGGAGTCTGTACCACCTGTCGCCCCGGATATCAGAAATACGAGACTTGACTGTTTTTCGTAACAAACGAAAACGATCTCGATTCTCTACAGACGGGTATGCGTCGTAAGCTCGAGTAGTGGCGTTCTTTTCCCTGATCAATGCTCTCACGTCGTCAGGGAGTATAAAACGGCGATCGTTCGCCGCTTGTACCTCTTTCGAGGTCACCCTGACGGCGGTCTGGAAATAATCAACCAGGGAATCGATGGTCGAATCCGCGTCGGCTTTAGAAACCAACACGTCCGGAATCCTGTTTAAACTACTAGACGACGGATTTGCTTTAAAATATTGAACGAGTTTCGCGTAATCAGCCACCCTAACCGACGGCGGGGTGAAGTCTGAATGGTGGCCTAACTGTAAAACAACCGGCCGATGATCTGAATGAAGTTCGTGTACGACTTGTATGAGTCGTACAAGAAGCGTGATATTTTTTAAGAGAGCTATATCTAATACTGTGGTTCCGCAATGATCTTGATAGTGCGTGGGTTCCAGAGGGGCTATGACGTCAAAAGCGAGAACCCTACCTAGTTCGTCGAGTATTCTCCCGTTACGAGAGGTACACGGACTATTCCAGATAACGTTCCCGCTATTGAGGTCCCCTGCTATAAGAACTGAATCTCCTAAATTAAGTAGCGCCTGCAAATTGGATCTTAGCAATTCTTTATTCGGTGACAAATACACGGAAACTAAAATAATATTCGCATGACCGGTCATGACTATTTTACACACTGATACTTCCATATTGGATAGCGCGGGCGGATCTAACGGCATGCAATACAACGAACGCTTAAAATAGATTAACGTGCCACCCCCGCGGGTGACACGGTCGTTCCTGACTATACAGTAATTCGCGATTCTAGAATTACGCATTTTCGGTTTTAAAAGCGTTTCCTGTACGAGGAGAACGTCTATTTGTCTATCGCGTAAAAAGTCAGCTACTAGATCGCGCTGTATCCTGAGGTTTCTAGCGTTAAAAAACGAAAGACAGACCGCGTGGTTTAACCCTATTCATTGCCGCGAACATTGTTAAACCGATTTGTTATAGTGAGCACGGGCGAGCTCGTTCATTGTCCTAGCAAGAACCGGGAAAGGCGCGAACGCTCTAAGCATATCGTGACTTCTCTTCGTGATGAGAAGTTCTGCAAAAGGTAAGACGTCTATTACATCGTGCACGACCATTAACTGGCTAATCCAGTCAACGTCGTCGAAAGAAAAGGTGCTGAAGCGGTCGTATTGAATAGGCTTCGCCTGCGGAGGCTGAGCTTGAGGTTTCGGAGCCTGGGGCTGAGGATTGGGAGCCCAGGGTGCTAGAGGGGCTCGCACGGGTTACGGCGCGCGCGGGGTGGGCGCGGGCGCTGCCGAGGTGCGGGAAGCGCCTTCACGAACATGAGTGGTGGAGGCGGAGGGCGGGCGGCGGTCGAAGGCACCCTAGGCACCTGTTTCACCTGTCGGGGACGTTGTATGCGTGGTGCGCGGGGACAGCCGCGATAGTTCGAGGGGTGACCCGCGTTACCGCAAGGTACGCAACTGGGAGGTTCGGGAGTGCCAGGAGTGCGTGTACACTCCTTCGTGGGGTGGTCATCCAGGCACTTCACGCGCCTGGGACGGAGGTGACGATTCCTCGGCGAGTGACCATAACACTGACAGTTATGGCACTGCGACGGAGTATGGGTTTTGCGTGGGAGCTCGACGGTTATACCGTTAAGATCACACACAGAGGTGAGGTTAAAAATGGTCTTGCCCTCCTGAGTGCGGTCGAGGAGTACTAAGACCATGTTGTACGGGGCGCGGGTGCGTGGGTGGTACATCCGATGTACCTCACGCACGGGGAAGTTCTTCTCCTTGAGGGAGAGGGTGACGTCATCAACCGAGATTTCGGCCGGGACGCGACGAAGTACTACACGGAGGAGGCGCTCCTCCTCGAGTGCGGATGTGAAGTAAGCTAACTTCGACTCCCTTAGGAATTTTGTTAGCGCACGATGATCGGTAGAGGTGGGGTATTTTACTTGGATGCCCGTCGGAGTATTAAGGTCGGACGTGTAATTGATTTTAAGGGATTTCAATCTATTCGAGATCGAAGTCCACTGGAACTTGTTTTGGATAGTGACTGGCGGTGGGGGGCGCGGTTTCCTGACTGCGGAACCCTTAGTTTGGGAAGGAGCGACAAAGACGGAGCTAGGTCCGCCTACATGTGGTTTCGAGACTGCTGGTATGGTCTGCGCTGGCACCCGGGCGCCATCTATGTTAACTAGCTTTTCGGGGCATGCGGAACCCGAGTCAGAGTCCGACAAATGCGAATTGCGGCGTTTAATATACGTGACGGTTTTAAAACCATCACTATCTGTGTTTTGCACTGAAGGCGCGGGAATCGTGGACACGTCACCGGTCGCGGGCGGCTCGGCGGATGCCGCCACATCAAGCTCTATGTCGGAGTCGGTCTCCGAGCTGGAGCTCGGTAAAGGTGCTATGATATCTCCCCTATCTCTCGTATCTAGGGTGAATCGTGGCGACAATGTCTTGTACGAATTTGATGTCGGTATTTGCGGCACATATTGCACGTCCTCGGTGGACTGCGACGTAATGTTGGCAAACGTAGAGTGGACTACCTCCTCATCAAGACCGCGCGCGAGGAGGCTGTTACGGAACCTATCCAGAAGCTGGATCGAATCCATTGCGGTGGATTGTGGGAAGGTGGGGGGGGACTGCGAACCAACCTCCCTGCTTTAAAGGCAGGGGGCATGCCAAACCTGTTAATTACGGGTCTATCCCGGGTGCGGATCAAGAGAGCTGTTTAAAATGATCTAGAAAAAGAAAGAAATACAGGAAATACGTGAGCGAGACAGGCAAGGTAAATAATTGGCATAGATATAGAACAAATAAATTAATGGATAAGTAAACAAATAAATAATTAAAATAAATAAAGTTATAAAGAAATGACGACTAAAAGCATAAAGGACTACGTAAATGAATAGATAAACTAATGAGTAAACAAATAAATTTACCAATATAGTTTAAGAAACAGAGCAATAAATAAATAGAAAGGAAGGGTCTCACTCAATTTCCGGAAAAAGAACGCAGGTGTTACGCAGCTGCGTTGCACGTTTGCGCCTCGTCAGACAGATCGGCACTGCAAAGTAAAAGCCGAACACTTCACTCTGTATACACTGTATCACAATAATCACGAAATATCGCTCCGAGCGCGGACACAACCGTTCCCGGCCGCGTCAGAATCGGAACTCGATTAGTAAAGCCTTTACAGCTTCACTGGACTATAATATTCGGCAATGTTTTAAGACTTTTACTAATGCCAACGACAACCCTAGAATTGAAAATCTATCTTTCGACAGCCATACCCCAAAGACATTCCTCGTCTATACCAGTTGATCATGGAATATAAGGTGATCGAACATTAAAATTTGTTAAGTGTAAAAAAGTTTTGTATGTGGTAGGGCCACGCTGATGCTATTACGAGATTTCAGCATGTATGGGTCGACTCGCTGGGGGTAGTATCGCCCAAACCACAGAAACACCGACGTGAAGTAACAGTGCTTGCATTGTTGCGTTTCGTTCAGTGACAACGCCGGAAACTTTTTTTTACATCATAGGAGGCAAACGAACAGGTGGGTCAGCTAATTTTATGTGATCACCACCGTCCATAGACACTTTCAACACAGGGGAGTCGCCAGTGCGTTGCCAGCTTGTGTTGAGGGAGGGAAAGGAACGAAGGGAAGAGGAGAGGGGGAAAATGAAGGAAGGTGGGCCTCCGGCGCTCTCACTGACCGAATGAAACGCAACAGTGCAAGCACTGTTACTTCAGGTCAGTTTTCTGTGAGAGGGTGGTACTAGCTCGGGCGAGGCGACCCATTCATGCTGGAGCCAGTAATAGCTTCAGCATGGCTCTACCACCTATAAAAACCTGATCACCCCCTCCCTTAACCCCTTGCTACCTTCCACCCTTCTTTCTCCCAAACACAGGCGGGTAACGCACTTGCGACCTCCCTAGTGTTGCTAGTGTCTATGGACGGTGGTGACTTAATATAAACATAATACCTTATAAATTAATATCAAGTGACCGCCTGTTCATTTGCCTCCCATAGTATAAGGAAGGTTAATTGACAGAAAAAGAAGAGAAATTACTTGATCATTCTCATTAATCTTTGGATTATTTTGTAAAACTTGGTACATAGAACTGTGCCGTAAAACAACACATGAAACCGCCTGATCAAAACAATAATTGTTGCATAAAACATTCCTCTTGTTATTTAGCAAACAGTCATTCAGCTTTGACGCACGTGTCCCTCTATACATATTTATGTGTTTAGGACACAAACATAAGATCATTTTTATTCGGAGTTACGTCTTTAACTTTCGAAGGACATCAAATACCACTTTGACGATTTAAATTCGATGTTATTTTGTTCCCTACTATTCGACATACTAATATGGGTCCAAACCAATTTTTATGTGCTTTGGAGTTCAATATATCAATCTTAAGTCAGCTAAACTGTTACTTATTTAAAAGTAATGAACTTATATCATAGAGAACTTGGAAGGTAAAAACCCTATAAAATGTGTACCTATCCTCTTTGCCTTATCTACTTACAGATACTGCATTATCATTCTTTTCAATTCGTACCATTTTTATTCACAGCAGCAATTAAGAGCAATTAATTAATAAGTTTTCTGCAAACTTACGAAATCAAAAATTGTCTATCTCTTGGTGCTTGTTTCTTTACCGTGGTTTTATTTTGTTTTTAATAGTGTGCTTGGTAATTTTGGTAATCTCAGAATCAAGTTGAAATAAAAAACAATCTTATATTTTTTAATACACTCTTTAATACTTGGCTTCAGTTGCACCTGACGGTAGGTGAAGATGAGTTCTTTTTTTCGATTCGCAATATTTCTTTAAAAATTATGGTTTCGTTTAATTATTGTACAGTAAATATTCTCATTATTTTTCTTCTTTAATTTGTTTAGTATATTTATTATAATTCTAAGGACAAAATGGCAAATGATCGTTTCACACGGTTGGTAGTACAAGTTAGCAATCAAACCTTGAAGTGGGCAGCCGACGTTGCGTCGTCGGCATCACAAAGAGATGTCAATCGCAAGTCCGCGTACGATTCGCTCTATTGTCTCTATTCACAACGTGACGTTGGAATGCGTGTTTTATCTGCAGATCGTACCACGTTGCCACCATAAATCGTGACCACGATTGCAAGATTGCGAGTGACATATGACGTAATAGTTACCTAATTCGTTAGTTTTTTTTATGATGATGCCTTCTTGATGCACCCGTCAATGGCAAACCCTATTATTTTCGGGAATGAGTGTGAACGTGGCTTGTGAAACTAATTGTTATTTTAAAGTTGAGGTTACAAAATGCACAGTGTAACTGGCTGAAAGAAATTGGGGTATACGCATACGAAGACTTAATTCTTTTTGGAAAAGTATTATACAGCAAGGTCATTGGTTCGATGGTCTTTAAATATTTCTATTGCTTTTAGCTTTAGGAAAAGTATTATACAGCAAGGTCATTGGTCAAAAAGAATTAAGTCTTCGTTCTTAACAGAGTCGGGCCATTTTAACTGTTGCTTTTGTATATTAATTCTACTAATTTTTATGTAGATACACAAATATATACGTAAAATAAATATTTTAAAACTAACAAATTGCAAAATTAGCAAGAACATAAACATGAGAATATATTTTATTTTTACAGAACATTCCTCTTGCTTGATATTAGTAAATGAATCTGAACAAAAATCGAAACAAACTTTAAGAGCAATTTACACCAAGAAGACAAATTTAGTTTTAGTCTAAGCTCGGCTTAGCTGTATCTTATTTGTAGCAAAATATATGTAATTGCCTTTCTTAAACATTGTTTAAAGATTTAGATCTGACTTAAGATTTGGATGCAAGCCGCCCTAGAGTGTTTATGCAAATATTTAGTTCGTGGTAAAACAACTATATCTTTCGCATACAAACCCTGTACATATACATACCTATATTATATTTAGATAATATAATAACCTGTATATTATTTGTTATACATATTAATACAAAGTATGATGTGTGTCAATCAAAGCATAATTTTATTACATAGTTATTCGCGAATGCGTCTCCAGATGTTGAATGTGCAGAGCACGTGGCGTAAGAAATGCCGCCGTCTGCGGTCGTACCGTCTCAGCTCTAGTGAATGCTGCCCTTGTTCGCTTACATTTGATAGCCACATGCGCTAATACATATGAATCCTAAAGGAAAATTTGAATAGAATACTAGCTGACGGATATGCAATCAGTAAGTATACAAAATATTAATCACTGACTTAAGTATAATATAATAGCACTATGTATCAACGATTTACTCTCCTGCAAGTCTGTGTACTCCAGTTTTAAGAGCTAATTTGTTTAAAGATGCGCTTATGTTTCTTTATATTATTTTTTTTAATAATATTTTCTATTCTAACTTTAACATTTTTTACTCCCATATAAGCCCTATTTGTCACTTCATTAAAAGTACATCTTTAGTACGTTATTCTCTATAAGGAATTACGCCATAAAAAAACATTTATTGATCTTCATATTCGCTAGTTTCAGATACACATTAATCTTTGTTTACTCAAACCTGTTATAATATGTACTTAGATTGCGCCAAAACAAACACGGTATAAGTCGTTGTAGCCTAGTACCGGGTATTTGACCGGTGGAATATTATTTCGATGTTCGCAAGTTCAAACCCCAGCATGTACCAACGAATTTTTCGGAATTCGCGTACAGTTACTTATTTAAAAAGGTAACACTATCGGCTGACGGTGAAGAAAAACATCGTGAGGAAACCTGAACCTGGAACTCATCAGGGCATTCAACCAGCGATATGCTGGTAAGGCCCTGTCACTCGGTAGGAATCAATTACGGGATTTAATGAGAACACTCACTGGACACTGTTGTCTTAAAAAAACACTTGTACAACATCGGTGTCCAGAACACAAGAGAGTGCCGATTTTGTGATAGTGTGGATGAGACCCTCAAACACCTCTTCTGTGAATGTGATCCACTGAAGCCCACACGAAACCGTATTCCGAGAAAAAACACTTATTGCTTCCAGATGAGGTACAGATGTTTTCAAACAAAAAAGTCCTGCAGTTCTTAAATGTTATAGGACTAGGCGGGGAGCTTTAATAATATGGGGCGATCACAATAGACCATTACTGGTTGCAATGATACAGCAGGACTAAGGCCTGCATAGCCCCTTTTCCAGAATAAAAAAAAACTGAACCTGAGAAATGTTCTTGTAGTACTACTGTATGCATGGGAAAAATATAGAACTGTGGATTTCTTAAAGTTTGGAATCGCCAATACGTCGTGGGCTGGTGTGGTGATTACGCCCATACCTTCCTTCGAGAAGGGGCCTATGGCTCTGCGGTGGGGGGTCTCTTACAGGCTGTTGATGATGATATGTTATAAGTAACCTTAGATATGAGCATGATAATTATATTTATCAACATTCATTTGGAATTGGAAAAAATACGCTCTGCTTAACGTCGCTAAAGTAATAATTGCACTATTAAAAAAAACATTATTCCTTACGATGGTGTTATTAACCTATCCAACATACACATTCTCATAAAATACATGTACTTAATTTCTAATATTACTCACATCAATGCTAAAATAATGACAACTTGTATGTAGCATGTTTGCCTTCCAAATTTTATAGTACAAGCTTGGCTAAAAGAAACTGAAGAACTGTTTCGAAACACTGAAAGAACTTATGGAACTATTATTAGCACACACTTACATTGCTATGAGTGGGAATTTGTCCCCAAGTATTTCTATGACCAAGCAATTATTTAGCAGTTACGTTTACTGATATTTTTTCAGTCCTAACAGTATATATTGACGTAACGGAAATAACGACGCAGCTTGTCATTATTTGTCTAGGACCATAAATTGAAGAAATTGAAATTAGGTGATTGTACTTATTTGGACATATAGCATATTTAAAGCCATAAAGGAAAATAGAAATGGTCAAATGAAAATATTTAATGAACGAATTACTGCCTGTTACCGGTATAACGACTCGTCCCTTGTTGCAAAATGGAAGTATAATGTAAAACTTTCAAATATATACTTGATAGAGATATGTAGGTTTTCTTAGTAGGTAAATATACGTACAAACCATTATTGAGTCTCATATGCAAACTGAACACGCTCCTACAACCATCACAATGACGCCATCCGCCGGATGTTCAATGCATAATATAATCAATTGGTTATTTTTAGCAGTGGTGTCTTTAAAAGTAGTATCTATTAGAAATCAAATCACACAATCGAAAGAACTTACCATATTTGAACACATATAAATGGCATGGATTGCACTATAGGCTAATTAATCTTTTTACTGTTGCGTTTGCAATTGCTAGGACAAAAGGAAAAGCGAAAGATTTAGTTTAAAAAATCTAGATATAAAAAAATGAGTGTCAGAAAATAGTAAAGAGAAGTTCAAAGATATTAACA
>JACEII010000001.1:2575500-2586776 GCA_014332785.1 Antheraea mylitta
AACTGACTACGCTATTGACCTAGCAAGGTCTTAACGGCTTCACCGAACTACTAAGTCGAGCGCTTAAGCACTCAGCCGATATTACTTGGGCAACTAGCTCAAGGGTGCACGGCACACCTCGGCTTGGCTGTTGCCTGTTACATGCAAACTCGCGACCTATCTTAGCTAACCTAGTTAACTATTTATATATGTTTGAGTTGTTGAGACGCATATGTGTACCAACCATACACGCCTCAACAACCCCACCATATATTTTTTATCGGAAAATTAGAGTTTTTTTCAGTTCGATAAGGGAAAAAAATAAAACCCTTCCACTTCCAGGTGCTCGTGTGTAGGGGTGATCGTGTAGTGTTGTATCAGTGATGTAAATTTTTGTGTCACTGTTTCGTGCAAGTAACGCACTCAAGGGCACCCTGCCGAGGGATCGAACTTAGACTTGAGCCGCTACCGAGGGGTACCTAATCTGGTGTGCAGGAGCGAAATTTACCCCCAGACCACGGCGGCGTGATCTGTGGTTACGCGAGCGTGGGCGTGAGCACGCTCTGTTTGGAGAGACAGGCTGATACTGATCGTTCACTGCCGTTATTTCATCAGGAAGGTCGATTAAAATATGTCGCGGACGTCTATAATAATGCGCAGCGTTCGGTACGAGTTCGTTTTGTGCGGCGGATATCACTAACGGACTGAGATGATTCGCGGCTTTTTCAAAATAACTAATCATAAGTGATCTTACGTACGCCCAGATGGGATTTCTAGGTCTCTATGGAGATCGACTCTCCGGATGTACCACGGGGCATCGGTCACTTTACGTAAAACACGATTTTGAAGAACCTGCATCTTATGAAAGTTATCTTTGGACATATGCGCAAAAACGGGGCAGCTATATGTCATCACGGGACGGATACACGTCTTATACAAAGTGAGCTTGTGTCTGAGGGACATCGTACTCTTATGACAAAGCAACAGATGGAGGCGACCCAAGACCATAGCGGCTCTGTTTCGCACTCTATCTATATGTGAATTGAACTTTAAATTTTTATCTGATGTAACACCGAGATATTTGACCTCTTCGACCCAAGGGATATCGGTTCCCTATAGCCTGTGGGCTGAAAATTATTAGCGCGTTTCGTGGGATCGAAGAGTATTGCGGCACTCTTATCGGGATTAACTTCTATGTGCCATCGACGAAACCAGTGTGCAGACGGCCTTTTCAATGCGCTTCATAAGAAAGTCCGACCGCCAGCCGAAAGTGTAAATAACTGTATCGTCAGCATAACAACCTTTTTTTTTTTTTTTACATCGGGAAATCCTTTATGGATACGCCACCCTCTCGGGGGAGAGAGTGGCTTATGTCCGACTCCCACGGACTAGAATCCCATGGTGTACCCGCTACTGCCGTAATGGAGTGACATGGGCTCGCGGTTGCTTGCAACACTTGTCACCCCGGCAGCCGGCCCAGTTAGGGCCTTCCGCGCTTAGAGAGAGACAGCCTGGTACACGTAGGCTGTCTCCCAGACGGCCGAACCAGTGCAATGGAGAGACGGGCCCCCCGAACACATCTCCCTTTGGTCCAGCTTAAGGACGAACGTAGGGAGCGAATAAATCGCCCCCCCACGTCCACCCAACGCCTACGCAACCCCCTTAAGGAGGTCTTGGCCCCAGTTGTAGCCGCCTCTTAGGCCAGGGCGGTCTGCACTTGGTGCCTCCCATCACGTGGTCCGCCGATCTGCCAGCGCCAGCACACAGGGCACAGTGCAGTTGCGCAATCGAGCATTCTTTTGCCCTGTGGCCGGGCTGTCCGCATCGGAAGCAAAGTTCCTCGCGGTCGACAGACGACGTGCAGAGCGGGCGAGTGTGCCCGACGTCCATGCACCGGAAACAGCGCAAGGGACCACGTTCCAGGGTGTGCACTCGCGCTGCGCACCAACCCACAAGGAGTCGTCCCGCGTCACTCAGCTTTTTGGTAGCTGCCACAGGGAGCGATATATGGATCGCTCCACCGCTCCGGCCCATGGCGCGTATTGGCCCAAATCTAATACTGGCCGGCTCGCATTCGCTTTTAAGCGCGACAGCGGCGACCACCTCCTCGGCAGAGATGGAGTCGTCTAGCCCGACGATGCGCACGTCGGCCTACTTACTTGGCCTTCCTATTGTAGCCACGTCTTTCAAGAGCTCCTTCAGACGCTCCACCAACTTATCGGCCGGCTCAGCGCTGACCGGGCTCAGCATAACAACCTACCTCGACTCTCGGAGACCGAGGTATGTCACTGATGAACAGATTGAAAAGCGAAGGCACGAGTATGGAGTATGGGCGGGGATAATTCTCTATCCACTCTAAAGCGGTAAGTCCTATCAGTGAGATAATCGCGGATAATATGTATTAAGTGATCGGGTACATGAAATTTACATAATTTATGTATGAACCCTCCATGCCAGACCTTATCGAAGGCTTTGGCAATATCGAAGAAGACTGCAATTGTGCGTTTCGGTTTACGTTTCGGATCGGCGTTAAATTTAGAGAAAATGTACTCCGTGAGGCGGTGTACTTGATTTGTGCAAGAGTGTTCGGCGCAAAATCCGAACTGCTCAGGTGGTATTAATTTTAAATCTGTAATCGTGACCTGGATACGGTTCAGAAGGGGCCGCTCGTATAATTTACCTAGTGTATCTAACAGGCTAATCGGGCGATAGCTATGGGGAAGCGTAGCTTCTTTGCTGGGCTTGTATATGCCTATCACTACGGCTGGAAAGTGGCCCTGGGACATGGCCGTATGGAAGATGCAGACCAATAAAGCTATAATGCGATCAGGAAGGAGTCTCAGTACTTCGTTCCTGATCCCATAGGGACCTGGGGACTTCCTAAGCTTTAGACGCTTGATGGCATCCGATATTCATCAAAAGTGATAGGAGTTAGCGTATCCACCGGCGGGGACGCGAGCGCGCGCTCTTCCGAGGTCTGTATCGATCCAATATGTGTAGAGTCAGTGTTTGCTGTATTTGGTGAACATTGTTCCTCTAAACTCGCGGCGAGACACTCCGCCTTGTCTATACTATCGAACGCGGGAGGCAGCCTGGGGCATCGGAATAGTCTCGTGTGATTTAAATGTTCGCGCGAGTTTCCAGTACGCCAGGTGGGATGGCCGGATGTCCTCCAGAAGACTGTCCCACCTGTCGGCCCTGATCTGAGAGATTCGATTTTTAACTAATTTTCGTAGTGAGCGTAAACGATCGCGATTCTCTGCGGACGGGTAAGTGTCGTGAGCTCGGGTCGCGGCGTTCTTTTCCGTAATCAATGCCTTCACGTCATCCGGGACTATAAAGCGGCGATCATTCACTGCTTGTACCTCTTTCGAGGTCTTTCTGACGGCGGTTTGGAGGTAATCGATCAGGGAATTGATAGCCAGGTCCGCGTCGGCTTTCGACACCAACACGTCCGGAATCCTGTCTAAACTTTGAGAGGTAGGATTATCTTTGAAATAACGAGTGAGATTCGCGTAATTTGCCACCTTAACCGACGGAGGGGTGGCATCCGAGCTCGAACCTAACAGTAGTATAACGGGACGGTGATCTGAGTCAAGTTCGTGTACGACTTGTATGAGTCGTACCCGAAGCGTGACATTTTTAAAGAGAGCTACGTCTAACACTGTCGGACGACAGTTATCTTGAAAGTGAGTGGGTTCCATAGAGGCTAGATCGTCACTTAGTCCAATATTTTCCCGTTACGAGAAGTAGTTGGACTGTTCCTGATGACGTTCCCGCTGTTGAGGTCCTCTGCTATTATGACGGAGTCTCCTAATTCGAACAACGCTTCTAAGTCGGATTTTAATAATTCTTTAGTCGGCGGGAGATACGCGGACACTATTATAATGGTCGGATGACCGGTCATCCCTAGTCTACACACTGATACTTCCATATTAATTAGAGCGGGGGGAACTATCGGCATGCAGTATAATGAGCATTTGAAGTAGATTAAGGTGCCATCCCCGTGGGTGACACGATCATTTCGAATTATATTATAATTCGCAATTCGCGAGCTACGCATTTTCGGTTTTAGTAATGTTTCCTGTACGAGGAAAACATCTATTTGTTTATCGCGCAAGAAGGCAGCTACTAGATCGCGCTGTGTTGAGAGATTCCTAGCATTAAAAAATGAAAGACATAGACCGCGCGGTTTAACCCTATTCATTGCCGCGAACATTGTTAAACCGATTTGTTATAATGAGCACGGGCGAGTTCGTTCATTGTCCTAGCAAGAGCCAGGAAACGCGCGAACGCTCTGAGAGAAGCTCGGCTAAAGGTAAGACGTCCACTACATCGTGCACGACCATTAACTGGCTAATCCATTCAATGCCGTCGAAAGAAAAGGTGCTGAGGCAGTCGTATTGAATAGGCTTCGCCTGCGGAGGCTGAGCCTGAGGTTTCGGAGCCTGGGGCTGAGGTTTGGGAGCCCAGGAGGCCAGAGGGGTCCGCACGGGTTGGGGCGCGCGCGGCACATAGGGTGGTGCGCGCAGAGTAGGCGCGGGCACTGCCGGGGTGTGGTAGGCACCCGACAGACCGGGGAAGGCCTCCACGGACATGAGTGGTGGAGGCGGAGTGCAAGTGGCGGTGACAGGCCCTCTGGCCGCCTGTCTCGCTGGCGAGGGCATTGCCTACGCGAGGCGTGGGGACAGCCGCGATAATTCGTGGGATGACCCGCGTTCCCGCACAACACGCAGCTAGGAGGTTCAGGAATGCCGAGCGTGCGCTCGCACTCCTTCGTGGAGTGGTTTCCTAGGCACTTGACGCACCTAGGGCAGAGATAGCAGTTCCGCGCCAAGTGACCATAACTCTGATTGTTATGACACTGCGACGGGGTGTGAGTTTTCCGGAGGGGCTCAACGGTGATACCGGTGAGGCCACATACAAAGGTCAGGCTAAAGATAGCCTTTTCTTCCTGGGAGCGGTCTAGGATAACCAGAACTATGTTATAGGACGCTCGGGTACGCGGGTGATACATCCTGTGCACCTCACGGACTGGGAAGTTGTGCTCCTTCAAGGAGGCAGAGACCTCGTCGGTCGAAAGTTCTACCGGGATACGTCTGAGGACTACGCGAAGGAGGCGCTCTTCCTCCAGAGCAAACGTAAAATACGCGTAATGGCCCTCCCTGAGAAAGGTGGTCAACTTGCGGTGATCAATGGAGGTAGGAACTTTCACTTGAATACCCGCGGAGGTATTCAAGGCGGAGGTGTATTCAATTTTTAAATCGTTCATTTTAGTGGAAATCTTTGACCATGAAGCCTTGTCTTGGATTGTAACAGGGAGCGGTGGGCGGTGCTTCTTAGCTGTGGCTACGGAAGTCGTAGCGTCGGCTTGAGTAAGATCGATGGGGCGGGGCTTGTGATCAGCTGACGCAGGCACAGGCATTCGGGCGCTATCTCTCTTGATATTTTTCTGAACCGGTTGTATGGAACCCAACTCAGAATCGGAGACTTGGGACGCGGAGGGAGTGGGGTTCGAATTTTTCCGTTTACGCGTAACGACTTCGAATCTATCATTTTCGGAATTCGCGGCGGGTAAGAAGACTACAGACGCGGCGGGTACACGACTGTATCGAGCTCCATATCAGCTCCGGATTCTGAGTTGGAACTCGGGATGGGGATGGTGGCGGAGGTTCTATCATTGTGTCTTTCCGGAGACTGATACAAATCTAGCAAATCAAAGGAATTCGCGATTGGGATACGAGACGCATATTCTAATTCAATTTGAGAATCTTCTAATAGAGGCGAGGCATGGGTTACAACTTTTTGTACAATTTTTTCCAGCCAGTTTAGGCGATCTAACATCTACTGATTTTGACTAGCCATTCCGTGGCATGGGGGGGGGGAGAGCACGCGGACGGATTAAATTAACCTCCCTGCCTGATGGGCAGGAGGGCACGCCAGAATGAAGCTACGGGACTATCAAATGTTTTGTGTTCGCACTGAGAAGTGCAGTTTAATAAATTATTTAATTAGTAACAATGGGTCACTAAACAATGTAGCTCGAGTACAATAGCGACGGCGATGACTCACTCTGCAACAACAACAACAACGCTCACATCTGGCACGCAGGTGCTACGTGGCAAAAGTCGGGTACGCCGGCTATCTATGTCGATCTCGATGCTATGTATACGTTGAACATGGCGCGCACTAAAAATATACATAAAATGCTCTGAAAAGAACGACCAACGATTGAAATTCTCGATTAAAACGTCGAAACAAATCTCTGGATATGTGACAAATTACACAAGATACACACGTCCAACACGATACGATGCACTGGATGACCGACACGTTGTACAATACGCTATATAGGGTGTGCACTGAAAAGTGCGGTTTTTAAAACACTCGAAGACAGCACTTGCAAATCACAGTAACGCTACGTATTACACTGGAATACACTGTATCACTATACTCGCGAAAATTGAAATATTGCTCCGTGCGCACGGACACAACCGTTCCCGGTCGCATCAGAATCGGAACTCCCAGAAAAATCGGTTTCATTATCTTCGTCTGAACATACCCATGCGAAGACGGAGAGGGCAATTAGTATGCTAGTCTGGTGAAGCTGTTAAGACCTTGCTAGGTCAATAGCGTAGTCAGTTCGAAAAAAAAAAAGAAAAAAGAAGCAATTACTATGCAATAATTTATTTTACTTATGGCAACACAAATGCGTACGAGAGGCGTTGAAACTCGGGAATAACGGACTACGAAAGGCCACGGCTTTTTGATAATCTTTATACAGTAGTATCCATACGATTCCGCTAAAAATTCAAGTTATAGGTACTAGTTTCGACTTTTAAAAGGTTTTGGCTTAGAAACAGGCTTAAACAAATTGTTCAACACGACGAGGTTCAAATTCTGTCCTACCTATTTTTTTACTGTAAAGGTGAACAAAATATAAATTCTTATTATATTTTACTATCGTTTACCCGCGGCTTTGCTCTTGTTAATGTAGATTAGAAATATCTCTCGTAAATAGTACTTTTTTCTCATTATGAAAGTTATATATACAATACAATGTGTATATAAAATTTCATTATGATCGGTTGAGGTTAAGTTTAAGGCTCAAAAGCGTAACAAACAGACAAACTCTTATTCTGTTTATAATATTAGTTACAGATAGGATTAATTCTTAACCTAGACGAAGTCGCAGATCGTTGCTTCAATATGGTATATTTTATTTTTGTCTCCTCTTATCTGTAACAAGGAAAATACACAAAGAAGGTAAATGACGTAGTTCTAAACATGTATTTTGTGTATTTTTGGATTTGATTAACGCTGCGACGTGTGCTAAATTCTAGTATACTGAAACATTCAAAATTTAAAGGTTCTTAATTTTTTTGTTTAAGCCAGCAACAAATGTCTTTTACTTTTTGGCTCCTTTGACTAAATGATAACAAATGAAAGATGATGCTATTTGAAGTAAAATGTGTATTAGAGAGATAATATAACAATAGAATAATTAAACGATTAAATTACATATATATAAATGACTAGCCTTTGCTCGTGGTTACTTACTCTACACTCTACACTTACTCTAATGTAGATTTGTTATATCTTTCGGAAACAGTCCACTTTTTCTGAAGGAAAGAGGTACCCTATGTTCCTTTTGTATACCCTGTAGTTTTACGGCGTGAGAGCGTCACAAACAAACTCACATACTTAAATATAATATTAGTAAGGATGCCCTTCACACAAAAATGAGTCATGTGCAGGGAGCAAGCTCACATGATCTCTCGCTGCCGAACGTGGTGAAAGCCATGCTTGGCAGCGAGGATGTATGGAATATTTTGGCTTCCTTTTGCGATGTTATCTCGCAGGGAGGTGGCGGAGAGGGCCCACGAGTAGGACTCTCTAAGCAGTCCTCTTCGCTAACGGAGGACCGGTAGGAGGAGGCGGGCCCAACTTCCCATTGAACAGGTTTGGCGGGTGGAGGAGACAGCTGGTGTGTACACGGCTGTCTCGTGATAAGACGGGGCCTGGCAGCAGCGTTTTCTACCACTGGGCCACCCGCTGGGGCGGCACGATGAAGTGTGTAGAGATCTCATGTCGCCCCAACTATAGCGGCAGATGTATACCGTGGAGTTTTAGTCCATGCGAGTCGGATATAGCCCACTCTCTCCCTCGAGAGGGTGGTGTATGACTAAAGAATGTCCCCATGTTAAAAAAAAGGGATTAAACACACGTCCTCCCGGCTCGTTAATACGGCTACTAGCCCTGTCTATATTGTATTAATTATCTATAGAAAAGCTTATTTTGTAGGATCTCAATCGTTTTTCGTATGAAGTATTTCAAATTACACGTCCCATTTAAACTGAAAAGGCGAAATATATACATTTTTCGTTATTAATAACTTTATTTTCACAACAACATAATTATACATGTTCGTTGTCAGCAAACTGGATTGATACTTCCCGCGGGAGTGTCTGTCTGTCTATTAAACGTCGCCTCAGACGTATTTAGGTGGAGTTTAAAAATATGATTAGATTATTTATAGGGCACCGCCGAGAACGTTGGACATTATTAACTGGAAAATGTATGCTATGAAAAGTGATTTTCATTTAATAACCAAAACACCAATTAATCACAAACAACAATCACTTTATATTAAATATTTTATTGACTGAGAAAAATTGTTTTTGTTCAATTTTCCAGATGACCTATAAATAAAATAATCTCATAAACGTATATCAATGTGTTATCTTTTTAGATACGCATGAGTATAACAATGGGAGAGTAAACTGTTAAACCGTGTAAAAAAAATTGTTAAATCGTTATGTGATTTTTTTCTCGAACTGACTACACTATTGACCTAGCAAAGTCTTAAAGGCTTCACCGGTCTACCATATTAAGTGATGTTTATTGCTTATATGATTAACAATAATTATGAATACTTATCAAAATAAATAGCACTCAGCACTAACTGAATCACACTCATCACAAGCAAAAATCTTTTATGCCCAACGAAGTGGGCACGAGTCAGCTAGTAAAAAATATTTCATAAAATAACTTTTACCCGCGACTTTGCTTAGATCGATGTATATTTAGTCAATCCCTCGGGACCATACTTTTTCCTTGATGATCCCGTATCAGTTCCTCTACGCCTGACAACATGTATACAAAATTTCATGATGATTGAACAGTTAAGGCGTGAAAGTGTTACAAAGAATGAAACAAACTCACTTAAGCATTAAATTATTAGTTAAGGTACATCAATACATCATATATTGACTCCAATTTTCTTTTCAATATTATGCAATACTTATAGCTCTAAAAATACTTTTTACATCTGTAAACTGTAAACATGATTTATAATCTATACATATAATAAAAATGAAGTGTCTGTATGTAACAGCGAAATAAAAAATTTTCACTGATTGGGTATGAACGTATACATGATAACAAAATAACAAAAATGCAATTTTTAAAAAATTTGTCGGTCTGTCTGTTTGTTCCGGGTAATCTCCGAAACGGCTGGACCGATTTTGACAGGAATTTCACTAGCAGATAGCTGAAATTACTGCGGGTGACATAGGCTACGCTAAATTAGACTAAATGTAAACCGCAGCTTCGTCTGCAATGCTATCTCCAAAACGGATGGACCGATTTTCACAGAACTTTCACCAACAGATAACGGATACTATAAAAAGTAATTTAGTATATTTTAATTTAGACTAGCTGTTAACTGTGGCTTTGCCCGCAGTACTATCTCTAAAACGGTTAAACTGATTTTCAAGAAACTTTCATAGGCAGATAGCTGACTTTATAAAAAGTAATTCAAGTAATTTTAGTTTATACTAGCCGTTAACCGTGCCTTCACCTGCAGTACAATCTCCAAAACGGTTTAACCGATCTTTACGAAACTTCGATTGGCAGATAGCTGACCTTATAAAAAGTACTTCAAGTTATTTTAATTTAGACTGGCTCTTCACCGTGGCTTCACCCGCAGTACTATCTCTGTTAAAAACCTCTTTTATATGTCTCGTAATTTTTGTGGCCAATTTTGGTCGGGCTGGAGGATATTAAAAACTTCTTTGATTTATATAATTTTAAACGTAGTATATGTTCTAAACAAAAACCTATATATGTCAGTCAGTCCTGTTACGGTCGCCAATTGTAGGAATCAGGTTCGTTTTCTGTAGTTGCTAGACAATTTTATTTTATTTTACTAATTTGCAGACGGCATTGCGCGACCAAACGTCTAATATTAGGTCGCTGTTTAAATATTGCACGGAAAAGGCTGAGCAGTTATTTCTAATCGACAGTGAAATCAAGGAGTTATGGTTCCAGTCAGAAGAATCAGAAGATATAATATTTTTTGACTTGGAAACCGCAGAAGATTATAAACGTCGATGGTTTGATTTAAGTTCCGAGTATGAGAACGTCTCTCCACCTTCACAGAAATTATATAAGGCGGAGACCCATAACGGAGCAGCGGAATTATCAAATGATAATGGTAACACAGAACCTAGTACGTTACCTGAATTACAATTAAAGAACTTAGACGGGGATGACGCCAACGCTACTACTTACGTAGGTCAGAATGCAAAAATTGACGACAGCCCTAAGATACAAGGTGTTGGTAAATTTAGAAATGAATTATGGGATTTGGAAACTTTAGGTATTAAAGATCCCGCGGACTCCAAAGATATAGAACAAAGTCAATGCGAAACACTAAAGTTTTTCAAATATACTATTAAGAAAAATAATGAAGGTCGTTATGAGGTGCGCTTGCCTTGGAAGGAAGGTTATCCGGGACAACTTTCTTGTAATAATAAAGATTTGGCATGCAAGTGGTTAATTTCTGTGTACCTTTCTGTGGCCATTTTTGCTTCGGGTTGGAGGATGTTAAAAACCTCTTTTATTTTGTCTTGTAATTTTTGTGGCCATTTTTGGTCGGGCTGGAGGATATTAAAAACCTTTTTGTTTCTTTAATTTTAAACGTAGTATATGTTCTAAACAAAAACATATATATGTCAGTCAGTCTAGTAAAAAACAGTGTGTATATAATATAAATGTCTTCATAATTGCAATTATTTTATTTTACTTATAAAATTGTCTAGCAACTACAGAAAACGAACCTGATTCCTACAATCTCCAAAACAATTAAACCAGTCTTCACGAAACTTCCATTGGCAGATAGCTATTTTTATAAAAAGTAATTCAAGCCATTTTAGTATAAACTAGCTGTTAACAGTGGTTTCGCCCGCAGTATTATCTCCAAAACGATTAGATTGATCTTCACGAAACTTTCA
>JACEII010000001.1:2586786-2697761 GCA_014332785.1 Antheraea mylitta
GAAACTTTCATTGGCAGATTGCTGATTTTATAAAAAGTAATTAAAGCAATTTTAGTTTGTACTAGCTGCTAACAGTGGTTTCGCTAGCAATACTATATCCAAAACGATTAAAAAGATCTTTACGAGACTTTTTCTGGCAGATAGCTGACTTTATGAAAGTAATTTAGGTAATTTTTGTTTATAATAATAGCTGGTAACCGTGTTTTCGCCCAAAAAATTTTCTCCAAAACTGTTAGACAGATTGTTCACGGGACTTTCATTGGTAGACAGCGAACCTTATGAATAATAATTGAGTTTATTCTATTTTAGACTAGCTGTTACTCACGACTTGGTCCGTATGAAATTTAGCAAAAATATGTTGTTTACTGTAAACATGTGCGTATTTACCGCGCTTTAGTATATAAAATTTATAAATATATTGATTAAATTTATATCTCGATTTATATATATATATATATATGCAAGATTCAAGACGTCACCACATTCATAGTTTACAATTTAATATAATAATAATTATTAAAAATTCTAATAAGATATTACACCATAAACTTATTGACAATATTGGCATATTATATCATTATCTATTTTTAAGTCATTTTTTCATTAGTTTTTTGTACAGTGTAAGTGAGCACTGAGGTAGTTATATGGTTGGTTATTGTTCCAAATATATTGGTTATGGATAATCCTCATTAATTACATTGTTGTTTCATAATTGAATAATTCTCTAATACAATTTGAAAAAAAAAACGCGTTCGGAGCTGCGGGTACAGCTAGTTATTTATACAAACATTTCAGTGTTGATTTATAACAACAAATATAGAGCTAGCAATTTGCGTTACTATTTCATAATACACTTTACAAGAATATATATAAACTAGCCTCTGCCCGCGGCTTAGTCCACGTGGAATAATTATTTTGGGCTAACGCTAACTCGTAGCGGAAGTTTTCAAGAGGAAATAACCTCGATTTTGAAACATTCTTCATTGATGCTGTATTGGTCTTAGCGTGATTATATATATCCTATAACCTTCCTCGATAAATGAGCTATATAATACTGAATATAAGAATTTTTCAAATGGGACCTCTAGTTCCTGAGATTACCCCCTACAACGTCAAAAACTCACAAGCTTTACCTCTTTATAATATTAATATACACAACAACACATTAAACTACTGTTAGTGTGCAGGTTACTTATGTCGATGGTTTTGAAGCAAAAAAAAAACCATATAATGTTTCTTCTTACACGTGATATGAAAACAAACAATTGTAAAGTTATTCATGAATTTACTTTATTTTAAGCAGCTCGTACGCCGTTGTTCAGCAAAGGTGAATTGAATATTTCTGGAAATTTAAACTTTGAAGGGGCCGCACACCGCCACCATCTGCAAGACAGATTCATTCCTCCAAATACGAATGTCGAAAATCGTGCAGTCCACATGGACGTGAGAACTAAGTAACATTTGTTAAAGAAAGCTCCGTCTGTATTTTTATAACACCGAACTACCAATGTTGGTAGAAACACGTGGAGAAATGTTTGACTCAGACCATGTTGGCCAATTGTTTTACAAATTACTCAGTAGTTGTAAATTTAAATTATTTTATTGTCTAACATCTGCTGTCGGATTAGTCAATGTTTACGATTTTGGGTCAAACGATTTTATTATTCACTTAACTAATGGAGGAGTTTATTTATTTTGCGGGATACCTAACGGTACTTCTATTAGTTTCTGTGTTATTATGTTTATATACATTTTTAGGAGAAATATTATATGGGCAAATAATAATAAATACGTACATTCTAAATGTTTCCCTACGTGCTTTAAAATGATTATGTCCAAGTCCAATGCAACTATTCTTTTTTTTTATGAGAACGCTGTTGACCTGGAAAGGTCTCTTCACCAAACTATAATCAAATGCAACTAATTTAGTGTATTGCCGCTTTAATCGCTGAAGGTTTCTCACCCAGCTGTACTCAACCAGCGGCCTGCCGGGTCTTTGTTGTTGGCTCGCCTGATTATATTTTAATTTCTATTATTTTAAATTTAGTGTCCACAGAAAAACTATGTGCACAATGAATAAACTAAATAGATTCCAGATAACCCCACCACAGTGCGTTCCTTATGAGATAAGGGTTATACCAAACTTATTTTATTGGACAAACATTTTTCACTACATTAATACGTGGTTAATATGAAATTACGTTTTTTATTTAAAACCTAAATATTTATAGTTTGCGGCCCAAAACACCGAGTTAAACGTGTTTGTGGTCCCTTTAAATAAAAGATTGAGTAACAGTTCTATAACCTATATACATACATATATGTTATCCATCCCTAAAATTCGAAGTGCTGAATAATAATTTTTCCATATTCGCAGTGTCAATTTACGATATAAACAAGTCGCAAAAACAACTAGCGACGTGTCAACTCTAATTAATCATGAATAAATGACATTACATCTAATTTTCCAGATTTTAATAACATGTTTGCAAATAAGTAAAACCTTAAAAAGTCCGAATGTTGAGTAAACTGACCTACGCTACGAACAATGTTAATTATTATTCATATTTTTAGCATGATACCTGGGAGATGCGTACAAATCAGTGACGACACGCACGCACGTGCACGCAGCTGCGTCTCGCGGACACACGTGTGGCATCGCTGCCGATAATATCCTTAAATTTATACGCTTTTATTACGACGAATAATGCATCATTGTTCAATTGGACAAAAAATTAAATTCCTCTATTGAAATCACAATTCGCTCTAGATAAAAAATAGTACCTGGGCGATCGAGCTTAGCTTGGTAATTTAGAAACATTTTTAAAATAAAATTGCCTGAAAACTCAGTTTAAAAAAAGTTTTCTATGGATGCTAGATGCTAGATTGATTTATTGTCCCCGAAACTACCTACATACTAAGTTTCACGGAAATACATGACGCCGTTTCCGAGATCCTGAATATATACAAGTATAAAAATATATAATTGCTCGTTTAAGGTATTAGAGATAGAGGGTCAATACTTTAACATAAATAAGTAAAATTTAGTAAATCTATATAATTAAAAATCAATCACTGAATATATGTAATTGCATCAATTAAAAAAAGCATTACTAATTTGGGTATTTATTTTTTGCGTTTCTGATAATTGGGATGAAGTTTCTATGAGAGAAACTGTTTAAAATATCGTACATACTGCAGACTTTGGAATAAAAATCTACATATACTGTCAGAATTGATATTCAGTTACCATTTTAAAACATTACATTGTAAAGTGTTGATTAGATCTAATTTTCTTCGTAAGTACATTGCCGAGAAGCCGTGGCGCCTAGCTAGTACTGAAATAAAGACTTCAAGTAACTATATCACATACCAGCACAGATTTATCTATTGTATAGGTCTTATACTTATTAACATACGTGGTGCGTTGTGCAATGTGGTTCTCGACTATAGATGTAGCACTATCGTGACAGTTGCCGCGAAATATCTCATTACAGAGATATCGCTATCACGCATCTGTCGATGTAACTCACGGTTATTATACAACATACGATGTGGTAACGTCGCGTATTGTTTTGGATGTGACATGAAACTTTAATTCGTTATTAATCGATTGTCTCGTCCCATAAATTGTTGAGATCAATTACTTACGTGTGAAAAACCAGCAATCCCAAATCATGCACTTATTCTTTCTCAAGCTATTATTGTTTTCAGCACGAATGGGTCGGCTCGTCCGGAGTAGCACCACCCTCTCACAGAAAACCGACGTGAAGTAACAGTACTTGCATTGTTACGTTTCGTTCGGTCAGTGAGAGAGCCGGAAACCCACCTACCCTCCCCTTCCTCTTCCTCCTTCCCTTCCTGCCCCTCCCCCACCCTCCTCCCAAATACAGGTTGGCAACGCACTTGCGACCCCCCTGGTGTTGAAAATTTGTATGGACGGTGGTGATCACTTAACAACAGGTGACCCATCTGTTTGTTTGCCTCGTATGATATAAAAAAATGGTGTGCATCTTGGGTTTTTGTATATCAATGAAACAAACGCACATTTATGTTCATAATATTATTAAGGATGACTCCACATAGTAATCATTATTAACATTCCTATTTCGTTCTATAAATATTCATTCTTAAGAGATGAATGTTTAAATAATTTTTCCATTAATAGGAAGCTACATCATCCCTGGATGAAATAGGAATTATTTTATTCTTATACATTTTTATTATATGTAATGTTTACATAGAAAGTCGAGAGTCGTTTTTAGATGATAACATTTTAGAACTTTGAAATACGATAAATATATATTATTGCGCAGTAGTAAAATATATAGAGGCCGGTATAATTATTCTAGTAATTATATGTACGCTCAATACAAAGATAGTTATAATAGCAATATGTCAATACAAAAATACTTTGGTAAAGTCAAAATAGCAATCAGTTTTGTTAGTTAAGTACATGCGCACTTAAATAAATTAGATCCCAACAATCGTTACTATAATCCGGATATAATACAACACGCGTACTGCCCTGATAAGATAGGGCAAATATCTAATACTTTACAATGCTATATACACTAAATTGCCTACGTCTTTAATTATCACAATAAAAAAAATAATGCGTAATTTTTACACACCTGCGCGTGAACACTACGTTTAGGTAATTATGTTAGAACATCCGCACTAGTATTTTGCAGATTAAAACGATAAATTAACAAAACAGTAGATTATATCGATAGAACTATTATTAACAGCGATAAATTATCGTACACACATTGACGGATACGTTTTTTAAATTCATTATATCGAAATATGTATCCTCGTATATTTGTTTTTCATTGCATAAACGTTTAATAAAATAGTACCTGGGCGACCAAGCCTAGTTCGGTTCTTTAAAAAACATTTTTAAATTAAAATAAACTATTAGATTTGTCTTACAAAATTAGCATAATTCACATAAAAATACAATTAAAAATATATCTCTCCTATAATTAAAATAAAAGATATTGTTAGGTTTGCCTTACAAAAAAAAATTATATACACTCGGATTCGAACTAGGGTTATACGGATTTTCGAAGCAACCAATTTCCACCTGAGCTATTTTTGTTTTAACAGCGGTGGCAAAATTTACCGTCACATTCTAGCCATATTTTTTCATTGCCTGAAATCTCAGTTAAGAAAGTTTTCTATGAATAAAATATAACTAGATCGATTTATCGTCCCCGAAACTACCTACACAATAATTATCACGGAAATAGATGACGCTGTTTTCGAGATCCTAAATATATACAAATATAAAAATATACAAGAATTGTTCATTTAAAGGTATTAGATAGATTAAAGGTATTCGATATTATATATAGATAGATTAATTGAAGTGAGCAATTGTTTAGGAACGTTTAGCGGTATTTTTTTTTAAATCGAAGCACGACAACGTGACTGCCCTGTGCCTGATGTTAAGCCTAGTACAATCCAAAAACATCGGCAACCACCGAGAGACAGATTATCCATTGCCGGTCGCCGCTGTCATGCCGGCCATAATGATGAAAGTCGCCCGGTACTGGATATGCACAGGCTGATCCCGAAACGCGACGCGCAGAAGCGAGTCAATATGACAGCCTTTTTCGCCATATACATGGTGGTTGCACCCAGTCGGGCTGTAAAACCCTACCACCTTGCTATCGCCATTGCCTCGTTCGTTGATCAGCAGGGTGCTCCACGTGCAGGTGAGGTTGGCTTGGGTGTCTCAAGTCTTAAGATGTTACTCGACACCCCTTACACCCCAAAGAGATTTTAGAGATGGAGATGAATTTGTAACCTCTCGTAATGACATGCTACGTTATATAAACATATTTCTAATCAAGTTGTTAACATGTAACTATTAATATGAAAGTTTATACATATTTTGTCTGTCTATAAATTTTGCCTACAATTGGCAACGAGGTTGAGTTCTTTGGCGCTCTTATAAGTGTATCTTATAATTTTTATAGTGTAAAACCTTCGTATCGAGCTGCTCAAATTATTCATTGTATTTTTAGTGTTCATCATAGTGTCATCAACATTTCTGTAATTAAAAATAAAAGTAGTTATTGAACAGTTAAGTAGTGAAAGGGTAATGAGGAAATGTATATAAATAAATCTTATGAGATGTATTCTTACTTTTATTTTGTAGGTGGTAGAACCACGCTACAGCTATTAAAGGCTTCAGTATGAATGGGTCGGTTCGCCCGGAGCAGTACCACCCACTCACAGAAAACCATCGTGAAGTAACAATGCTTGCTTGTGAAAGCGCCGGTGGCCCACGTCTCCTCTTCCCTTTCTCCCTCACATCCCCCAATATAGGCTGACAACGCACTTGCACTTGGTGTTGCAAGTGTCTATGGACGGTGGTGATAACTTATTATCAGATGACTCACATGTTCGTTTGCCTCCTATATATATATACGCAGTTATTTTAATATTTAAAATACTTTTTACGCTAGTATAATTAGGTTATGATGGGCCTGATATGACTGGAATCAAAAGCCCCTAAACAAAAAAAGAATGACACGACTGTTTTATTAGACCTTTGTCTTCTTCCAATAGTATTTATTAAAAAAGAAGCAATTATTCTATTTACTGTTTGGCATTTTTTTTAACAAATTTTTATTTCCCTAACAAATATGAATAAGATAAACATGTCTCGTATTGAAATAATAATTCGAACTAAACATTTTCTCACATAAATTCTGTACCGCATCCAAACAATTCTTATCTCGCTGTGTGATTATACATTATTAGTTTTTACTTAACGTTATCATTATCGGTACCCATATGCCACCGCTCAGCTGATAACCGCAATGTGCTGCACAGATTTGCGAACTAAACTCGACGCTTCCTTGCACGTGCAGCATTAAAGGAGCTCCTGGTCTACCGTTTGCATTTGCAGTCCACATGTCGAAGATAACGACTGTTTTATGAAATGTTTTACTAGCGTTCATGGCTTTCTAAAGAAAGGTGAACACCAAATGTTTCCGCTTAACGTAACAGATGACCTAGTTGTTAACTTAAAGTAATAAAATTTGTTTTAACGTATTGTTCGAAACGTTATGAAGAATGTAAACCTTATTTATTTATGTACTGTAATAACTTAAATGGGTTTATTTTGTTAGGAACTAATTAAGTCGAAGTAATTGATTTTCTATAGAATGGTTAATCTAATTATTATAATACCTGATTCATTATTGGTTTTATATATATATAGGTTGTTCTTTGTAACAGATTGAGATTAAGACGGTAAATACATCTATATTATTTTCTACTATAAACAATAATAGTTACTTATTTTTGTAGATTATTATTTCTAAAACGAAGTAGTATTAAATTAATTTCTACAAATGTCACAAGTGATTTTTTTATTGAGTAACCATAATTTTCTTCGTTCCCAATAAATTTAAAATGATTATAAGAATGATGAACAAATGACCCGATTAGGCCTCCCACGGCAGCGGCTCAAGCCTAGGTTCGATCCCTCGGTAGGGAGCCCTTGAGTGTGTTGCTTGTGCGATACGGTGACACACAAACATACATCACTGCTACAACACTACACGATCACCCCCACACACGTGCACGCCTACACGCTTACACATGAAAGTGGAAGGGTTTACTTTTTTCCCTTATCGAACTGAAAAACTCTCAATATTCCGATAAAAAATATATGGAGGAGTCGTTGAGGCGTGTATGCTTGGTACACATATACGTTTCAACAACTCATACATATATGAATATTTAGCTAGGTTAGCTAAGATAGGTCGCGATTTTGCATGCAACAGGTAACAGCCAAGCCGAGGTGTGCCGTACACCCTTGAGCTGGTTGCCAAAATAAAATCGGCTGAGTGCCTTAAGCGCTCGCCTTAGTAGTCCGGTGAAGCTGTTAAGACCTAGCTGGGTCAATAGCATAGTCTTTTCGAAAAAAAAAAGTGATGAACAAATGAGCCCGAAAAAATACCGATCCGCAATTTTCTACACATTTATGGAATGCCATTTTCATTGAAGGCACGAATTGTAAACACAGGTCAATAAGCGTTTTTTTTTTCTCGAACCGACTACGTTATTAGCCTGACGGGCCTTCACAGCTTCACTGGACTAAGTTTGAATAAATGATTTAAGCTACATCACAAAGCCCTATGATACAATAGTAAAGAATATTCTATACATACAAATAAAATTAATGTGTCTGTTATTTTTCTCATTTCATTTCCGAAATAGAGTAATTAAATTTCGATGAGACTTTTAGTAACAAAGACAGATTTTTTCAGAGAATAGTATAAACTATATATTATGCTATTTCTTAAGAGTTGTCACAAATTTGACAAAAAGATTGTACTAATCAAGCATTAAGAAAGAAAATTAAATAGTATGAAAATCGCGGATACAAGAAACATACACACGCGAATACATACAATTAAATCGTTTTCAACCTTATCGTATTTATTGTGAGACTATGATTAATAATCATAAATAAATATATGTATATTAAATATGATACATGAAAGAATCTACTATCAAAATCTGGTTTATTATAAAAATAAGACGCAGATAAATGACATTTCCTTTTTACGCGTAATGATCCCCCGGAAATATATCGGTCATCTCCCTAGTCCAGCGTAGCTAAGCCATGAACAAAAGCTTACAAAGTATCGTGCTAAGCCGGTTCTTCGGCATACAGCGTTATATTAAATTACGAAAGTAATAAAATCCCATTCTGTGTTCGCGACAAAGCTGTCCCGCTCAAGAACGTAATTTCTCAAAACATTGTCGCATCATTTTTCATTGCATCAATCAGGACTCGGCTTGTGTGGACGAGTCTTTATATATTTAGGGATGTCAGTAAAGAAAAATAAAAATTAATTTGGAGTTTTTAGCGGGATTTTAGTCTCTCGTGTAATGGATTTTATATTTTATTCATAATCTAGTATTATTTGAAATTCTGAGATGCCACAAAAACTCCCTGACAGGTCTAACTAGAGAGCCACCATCTTGTTAGAATATTATAATAATCACACGACGCTTGTAATAATGGCAATGGCAGTAATAATCTGAAGATTGGTAGCCAAAAATAATGATTAAAAAAAATTGTGCCTCTATGTGATTTTGTTGAATATATTTTTGTTATTTTCCATTCCCTCATATACATAGTATAGTAAATAGATAAAACTCAGAAATGATTACAGCATATTGTGCATTTCAAACGTATAATGATTTTATTTCTTTACTTATATGTTCTAAACAATTTGTTTAACTAATTAAAAGTTTTGAGGTAAATTTAATACACTATTCTAAATCAACATTCATTATTTAACCAATCGTCAAAAAATGGAAAGTGTATAACCACGTTAGATTTAAATAAAAATCCGAGTATCATATTAATACAATACAGGATAAAAACAATAAATAAAGACATGATATAATTTTGCAATATCTGAACATCCCTGTTTAGCTAGTAGGGCTGTCTCATCACGTGTCAAATAGAGTGTGAGTCAATGAAAATTTTTATTGACGTGTCCGACGGGTTTACATTGGACATCGGCGTCGGACTGCGACACGTTAAGGACTCTTTTAACGTGCTTCATTCAATCAAATTTATACTTTATGTTATCAAACTATAGTCTGATTTCCAATATTAAATGTTTAGATATTTAAAATTTAATGCTAAGTAAAAATAATTATTATGTGTATATATATAAAGTCTAAAACTGAATAAACATATCAACATGAATCAAGTTGAAAGTAGTCGAAATAATGTTGGCGAGCGAGGTGATCACCAGACGATAAGTTTCTTTCGTGCTTGTTTCTTATGCAAATATTGATACTGTGTTGGAGTCATTAATCAGACGGTATGGCAGGAGTTTTACAATGAGTCCTGAATGCGTTCATATAAATTTCACGTGTGCATAGAACTGATATGATCAGTGATATCAATCAAGTATGCTTTATAGTCCGATTTCTTCTTTGGGTAATAGCCGGAGATTAAGTATTCTTTACGCGTACTATTCACTCGTTCGAGCTCAAATCATTAGTTTGTGGGACAAGGAAAGATTTGTGATGAAAGATGCGACGTGAATATAGGTAGAAGTTATTGTCTGTGTGTATTATATCAAGTAGATTTGATCAATCGTTGTAATTTACTGTTTGTTGACTCTTCTTGAAAATTCTTATTTAGTGAATGCTATTTATATAATGTCATGTAATTCGTTGTATAATATAATTGGAAATTCTAAATAATTTAACGGGAATTATTTTAGTTAATATCTATTCTAAGGTTACCAGAGAGAGACTTTTTTTTTCGAAATGACTACGCTATTGACCCAGCTAGGTCTTAACAGCTTCACCGAACTATTAAGGCGAGCGCTTAAGGCACTCAGCCGATTTTATTTTGGCAACCAGCTCAAGGGTGCACGGCACACCTCGGCTTGGCTGTTGCCTGTTGCATGCAAAATCGCGACTTATCTAGCTAACCTAGCTACCTATTCATATATGTATGAGTTGTTGAAACGTATATGTGTACCAAGCATACACGCCTCAACAACTCCTCCATATTTTTATTATCGGAAAATTGAAAGTTTTTCAGTTCGATAAGGGGAAAAAAGTAAACGCTTCCACTTTCATGTCTAAGCGTGTAGGCGTACACGTGTGTGGGGATTGTTCGTGTAGTGTTGTAGCGGTGATGTATATTTGTGTGTCACCGTATCGCGCAAGCAACGCACTCAAGGGCTCCCCACCGAGGGATCGAACCTAGCCCAGAGAGAGAAAAAAATTTTTACGTCCTTATTAACGCTATGGGCCTGTACAGCATCACCGGACTAAGAAATTTAAAGAAACATTATTTTTAGCGAGTATTACAAACTAATCAAAAAAATACATATTATAAAAATGGCGGATTATTTTTAAGAAGGAAGAAGAAAAAAAAACATTTTTTTTTACTTTCCTAAGTAGAGATATATGAATATTGTGATAGCGCTGTGATTTAATTGCGTCAAATTTATTCGGTTACTTGAAATTTAAAAGTGCTTCTTATGTAACAACGGTCAACTCGTAATAGACAGTTACTAGAACTGAACTCGTTAACAAAATAAAATCTTTTTTTTGTAGTATTTCATATTTTTCCTTTCTTTACAGATTAATCTACACTATTATGACACGGAAGGTTAAAGCGGCCACAAATGTGGCGACATAGCATTACAATCTCAAACACTTAAAGGAAAAAAAGTCACAATATTTACAGATTGGGAATGGATAAAAACATCGAAAGAGCACACATGTGTCGCAGATTTGTTCGTGCGTTTTTAACATTTGTCTGGGTATTAGGATGTTCTTTTTTGATAATTAATTTACAATGGATTATATACATCGTTATCAAAGATTCCTGTTAATTAGATAAAACAATTAACCATTATGATTTATATCTAAACATCTAGCCATCCATCGAAGTTTTGAAAAGTTTATTAGTGATAAACATTTTTTGTGTGTCATTCCAATAGTTTAAATTGTAAATCTAATTATATTACATATCTATATAATACCTTTAAACAAGCAAATCTTGTATATTTTTATATTGTTATATATTCAGGATCTCGGAAAAGGCGTCAGCGATTACCGTGAAACTTAGTATGTATAGGTGGTTTCGGGGACGATAAATCGATCTAGCTTGACTTCATTCATAGAAAACATTTTTTATCTGAATCTTCAGGCAATGAAATATAGCTAGAATATAAAGGTAAATTTCGCCGGCGCTGTCAAAACAAATATAGCTCAGATGGAAATTGTCTACTTCGAAAGTCCGTCTAACCTCAGTTCGAATCCGAATGACAGCAAAGAGATATCTTTTTTTTATCGAAAATGCTAATTTCGTAAGGCAATTTCAATCTAAAAATGTTTTTTAAAGAAGTAGTCCGGTGAAGCTGTAAAGACATTGCCAAGTCAATATCGTAGTCAGTTCAAGAAAAAAAAAAAATTTTTTTAATTGAATTAATTAAAAGAAAATTAAATCGATGTCAGTCGCTATTATAATTAAACTAAAACTGTACAAACAACTTACTAACAAATTTTAAACACTCGGAAATCATTTGTATAATTCTTATTCTTATGCAACTATTTCTTTTTAAGGCTATAAAAATAGGTTGAAATTTTGAGATAAGATTTGATTTGAGTTCGGAGTATATTCACTACGTTCTTTGAGCAATCAGGTCGAATCAATGAACCAGGCACCACCGCATTATAATCCCTGGCCAACTTTAATCAATGCGCTATTGACGCATTTAGTCATATCTGAAAGATACAGGTATTCAACTCAAAGAAACTGCAGGATTTTGGAAATAATAACAGATTTATTACTCATACAACTCAATACAACTAGTCTTAGTAACCACTTTTAAATGTCATATTTTTGTTAATAAAAAAAAACAAAAGACACTTCTGACCATAAATGATATTTAAAAAGATATTAGATATTCAAACTCGTCTCATGTCTTATCGCCGACCTCCTGTGTCATTATACAAAAATCACTTCATAAATTAATAAACAATGCTTACAGTTTTCATAGATTAAACAATGCTTACATATCCTACAAAGCATATTATCCGTCTGAGACGAAAGATGGATGCCTATGTTAGCTCAGTCTCTGAAATTCTGATTGCCTACAACTATGGCAGAGCTTAGCTTAGCTTAGAATAATACCGATCGGAGCCGTCAAAATATGTGCAAGCGATTTCCTCTGCCCAGTTGTAGATACAAGCAGCACACATTGAAATTTTAATGAGTTCGGAAAAATGTTTTGCCAGGAATAACATCAGGCAAAGAAAAAAACATATTTGTTATATACAAAAGTTTATAGAAAGACTTGAACATATTATTGGTTCCAGCACATTGTTTCTAACATTTTTTTTCTATCAAAGGTGGTAAACGAATAGGTGGGTCACCTTATGTTAAGTGATTACCACCATCCATAGACACCAGCAACACCATAGGAGTCGCAAGTGCGTTGCCAGCTTGTGTTGGTTAGAAAGGGGGAGGAAAGGAAGGGAAAGGGGGCAGGTGGGCCTCCGGCGCTTTCACTAACCGAACGAAATACAACCATGCAAGTACCATTACTTCGCGTCGGTTTTTTTTATGACTACCCCAGGCGAACGGCCCATTCATGATGAAACCAGTAATAGCTTCAGCGTGGCTCTACCATGTACAAAATAATTATATATTTGCAGAATATTTCCGTTACGTGTAAATAAGCTGACCAATAAAACGTTTTAAGATATTCTGAGCTTATCCAATATTCATTAAAAAAAAAATAGAAAATTTAGAAAGTCAGCTCGCAGTTAAGTCCGGGTGGTCATGGAACAAACAGAAACCCTTTGCCTATAACGTTATAAAGTAAATATTAATCCTATAGTTTTAAAACACTATAAAACTTTCACAAAGTAAAATACCTTTAATAAAAACAGAAACGAAACAACAATCTTTCTTTTCCGTAATGGTAATGATTTTTTAAACTGCATGCCTTTATTTAGATTAAAAGAGTGAAAACAATTTAATCAAAAACATCTAACGGTAAGAAAACTGGTATAACATTAAAAGAACATCGTAACGACCACCAAGCCATGCATATAGCGTGTTCTGGGCGGGCCGCCCTCGCATAGGTATTACGCGTCAAATATATAATGGTACAGTATTGCAACAACTAACTTAAAAATATTACTCTTAAATTGATCCTATTTACCATAATTATTTATGTTCTTATTTAGTTATTGTAAGTGTTTATATTCTGTACATTATGTTAGGATTATACCTTAATCATAAATATGATTTTTATTATAATTCTGAAGTTTTAAAATTTGACCACATACTCATATTATCTTAAATGATTATATAGGTCAAGACAGTAATATTTTGAACCTATACGTGTTTCTCAAATGCATTTCCTCGATCAGACTTACAAATACTTGGAGATAGATTTTCGACTTTTTCAACTAGCTAGCCAGATGGATATTCAAAATCAAAATATCCTTTATTCAACTTAGGCCCTAAAAGACGTTTATGGACGTCAAATCTAACACCGGTTCAGAAAACAACCCAGTTATCGAGAAAAACTCGATCTGGTTTATCTCTCCATATTATATACTTTTACAAAACATAAATAGTTACATATATTAGTGGATGCACAGAGAGGGGCGACATTTCCAGACATCACAATCGTTCATCTTATGATAGCCTTTAGACAAAATCCTACGACTATGCAATTATATCATTATAATGTCTTTTTTCAGCAAATGTTCCGAGTCATTGTAGGATTCGAATATACGTAAATCGTCGAGGCCTTTTTTTCTCGAACTGACTACGCTATCAACCTAGCAAGATCTTAACACCAGACTAAACATCGCGGTCTCGGAAAACGCTACCACACAACCTTCATCTTTTTATATACATAAATAAAGTTTGTTTAAAGTTTTGTAATAATAAACCTTAGTATCATAAGGGTTTAAGTTACAATTAATACGTTACGACTTGTAACTTCATGTTTCAAAGGTATCACATAGAAAGTAAAACTGTTCATGCATTAATAGCCATGTATAAATCAATATTTATTATGGATATATAACTTCTTATGTTTGAACATTGAATATAACATACATTATACTTTTCTCTTCAGAGTTCGTACCGTGTTATCTAGGATACCTATGACAATTTTCTGCGATAGGATTGCGTCCAATTCGTACCACAAGTACCTAACACACACCACGGTTGCATTATAAATAACCCAACAAGATCTTAACAGCTTCACCAGACTACTAAGGCGAGCGCATAAGGCACTCAACCGATTTTATTCGACAACTAGCTCAAGGGTGCACAGCATACCTCGGCTTGGGCTATTGCCTGATACGTGCAATAGGCGACCTATCTTTATTTTATTTTTTTTACGTGGGGAAATCCCTTATGGATACCCACCCTCCCGGGGGAGAGGGTAGGTTATGTCCGACTCGCACGGACTAAAACCCTACGGTGTACGTCTTCCGCTATGGTTGGGGCGGTACGAGATCTCTATAGACTTCATCGTGCCGCCCCGGCGGTTGGCCCAGCAGCAGAAGTGCCGCCGCCGGGCCTCGTCTTATAAGAAGACAGCCGGGTACACACCGGCCGCCTCCTCCGTCCGCCGGACCCGTGCAATGGAAAGATGGAACCCCCCGACCCATCTTTCCTGGTCCGGTTAAGGTGGGAGGTGGCGGTCAAACTGCCGCCTCCTCCTGCCTGTCCTTTGTTGGCGGAGACGGCCACTGTGAGGGTCTTGCTCACGGACCCTCTCCGCCGCCTCCTTCTGCGAGACGACCTCTTCGCAGAAGGAGGCCATAATATTCCATACATCCTCACTGCCGAGCATAGCTTTTACGACGCTCGGCAGCGAGAGATCACCACCTACCGCCGCAGCCAGAGTGTGGCGCCGCTCCTCCCACACAGCATACTCGGAAAGAGTGTACTGCGCGGTGTCCGGTTCAACGCCGCACTGATGGCACACGGCGGTAATAGGCGACCTATCTTAGCTAACCTAAGCTAGCTATTAATTTTTTTCAAATATTCATTATTGATGAAACATATGTGTGTAGCAAGTACACATACTTTTACAACTCTTACATATATTTTGTATCGAATAATTTTCTAAATCGTTTCAGTTCGAAAGGGGAAAAAAACAATAAAACCCATCCACTTTCATGTGTCAGCGTGTATGCGTGCACATGTGTGGAGGTGATATGTGTAATGTTGTCGCAGTGAGGTAGGATTTTGTGTCATTGTATCGCGCAAGCAGCGCATTCAAGGGCTCCACGCCGAGGCAACGGACCTAGGTTTGAGCCGCTACCGAGGGAGGCCTAATCTGGTTGATAATTGCAATTTAGGCATGATGTGTTCTAGAATAAGCTGATCTAAATCTTTAAATGTGTTTGAATCCAACAAAATTGACATTACTCGCATAATGTGATAAACCTTTCACAGTGATTTTCATTTAGTTGGTTACGTATCGGAATAAATCAATGTATAACTACATAGTTGCAACGAAGCTTACAAATTGGCATAACAACATCAACTACTGATATTTATATAGATTTCCTTTGTTTTTTGATCATACACTAATTTAAATTGAGTACAATACCTCCACTTTTTTTTCGATATATATTTTTTTAATAATATCCGGTACTGGAGCTTTATTATACATGGCAAGACAGCCGCACGTGGCGCGGGGCCCGATATAGAAAGAACAATTGCTGTACACAGAGGCTGAGCGCGGCGTAACACAACGGAGCTTTGTCTCCGGCCATGTGGACCTCGTCCGACGCATGTGCCAAACATCTGAAAACATTCGCTTTCGGACGTTTATGTGTATGTACAGTCATCAATACACACTATAAGTGCATTAGATAAATGGGAGGAGACGGAATACTCAATATTGCATAAATGTACCTGATTCACATGTTACGAATATAAATAATTGTTGTTTTTCTCGAACTGACTAGGCTATCAAAAAAAAATCTGTTCCCGAGAGATAAGTCAAATCTACCTTAATACGAGCGAAACTACAGGTAAAAGTTAGTATTAAAAAAGTGTACACCTTTCCTTAGAGACACACTTTTGAAGGTGGTAGAGCCACGCTGAAGCAATTACTGGTTTCAGAAGGAATGGGTCGGCTCGCCCGGCGTACTACCACCCGACCTACAGAGAACCGACGTGAAGTAACAGTGCTTGCATTGTTGCGTTTTGTTCGGTCAGTGAGAGTGCTAGAGGAACACCTCCACTCCCCTTCCTTCCCTCCCGTCTGCCTCTCCTACTTTTCCCCCATTCCTACCCAAACACAGGATGGCAACGCACTTGCGACTTCTCTGGTGTTGCTAGTGTCTATGGACGACGGTGAACATTTAACATCAGGTGACCCGCCTGATCGTTTGTTTCCTATGATATAAAAAACACACTTCTGAGAAAAAAATACGAATCACGTATAAAGAGGTTACAATGCCGCTTCTTCGTTAAAGTTTTGTTATGATTGGTGCGTAATATGAATTAGCTAATTGGGAAACAATATTTAACCATGTTTGTTTTTGGTTTACTCTTACAAAATAGTTAATTAAGTAGCTGGTTACTTCCAGCCGCTCTTCATAAATACCTATTCGTTCAATATGGATTGAAGTCATTTTAATCGGCAAAAAACTACTTAAAACTTCATATATCTTAAATCGATAATGTCACATCAATACGTAAAAATAAACTCTTTTGAAAATAAATCAATACATATAATAAGAATTTAAATCTAACGTGTCTGTACTTATAGATTTTTGTGAAAAAAATCGGTGCATGTATGTAGGAATAAGTATTAAGATACATTTCAATCATTATTAGAAAAGTCTGCCTGTCTGATTATTTGAACACGTGTCACTACTAAATTACTACGTTCACCATAAAACCTCGCCAAGGAAATCATAAAACATATCCTCGAGTAACATTTAGTTACATTAAAATCGGTTCACTTCACCAAAAGTTTTTGTAAATTTAGTAACGACGACGAAAGAACAGTAGATAAGTAAATGAACTTTATATGTTCAGATTTTACTAAAAACTGTTTATTTAAATTAGGTTCTACGCGGACGAAGTCGCGGGCATAGCCAGCCATGAATAATATTATAAGTAAATTTTAATTAAATAGATAAATATAAAAGCACAGTTGATAATACGATAAGCAAGTTTGATAAGTTGTTGGTCTCTCGCTTATTACAATCTGTGAGAAATCAGTTTATTACATTATCTCCATATTGAATTTAAGAGATTACCAATCTGATTCTAAGGTAGTTAATACGCCCGTCGGTAATTTTGATTTCATGTGATGAAAAGACTTAGAATAATAAAAAGTGTTTGTTAGGGCGTTTGGTTACAGACGCCGCTAGCAGCTGTACGGGTGAGTGTTAACCGCAGCTGTGATTTGGTTCTCTATGTGAAAAGCTACGCACCGTATTTCACATACAGACCAACTGTGAACGTCGATGATTTTAATAGGGGAGCTGTACTAACACCTTGCCAAAACATATTGCCTAATACTTATTGTATAAAACTTATTAATAATCTAAATATTTAGCCAAAGTACATTTTTATTCAACTTCCTTAAGTACCAATACAACAGCGTCAGTTACCGAATTTTTCTGCTTCTCATATCGAGAAGACTATGGATTATTGTTAATAATATCTATGAAAAACAATAAAAATAGAAAGACACTTTAACATGTGTTTTTGTCTATATGAATGAAGAGGAATAAAATATTATGCTATACTTAGTTGCAAAAGCATATTTCAAACTGAAAATAAATACTATATTATTAATACATTTAAAAAGATCGATGAAACGCTTAATAAATAGCATTGTATGTAACCATGAATAGTGATTCGAACTCAACAAAGTATCTTGAAAAAACTAGCACTCATCAGCCAGCTGGAAAATGTTAAAAAGGAAATTATGCATCTCTGAGGTCATGATGTTGTAATATTAATTTTTAAATGAAAAACCTCCTTGTTTTCATTGTCTTGGATCCTGTAGACGAGAATACTTGTTTACAATTATACCCCAGCAACGGTTAAAGTAAGCTTGTTTGTTCTTTGAAAATATGTTGTATTCTTTTCTATAGTAGGAGCAATAAAAAAAATTGAACCGTCACGGGACGTCTGGTAGATGTGAGTCAAATGTGTAACGTAGTAACCAACATTGTTTACACTATAGGTATGCGAGCTCAGTGCGACAAGAGAGACTGCGCACAAACACAAACATAGCATCGCGTTACCACGTCTCACACACACACCACAGCCTGTATCGCTATACATCATGGCCTCTATCGCCACACGCCACGACCTGTATCACTACACGTTATGGCCTGTATCGCCACACGATATGGCCTATATCGCCATACGCCACGACCTGTATCGCCATACGTCACGGCCTGTAACGCTACGCCAACAATCAGTTTTACCCACGCCTATAGATGTTTCAAATCAAAAAGAAAAAACAAGAAATATTTTGTTTATTATTAACCTTTAAATACTTGACAGCACTTAACCGACACATTATTATAGAACCAGCATTAAAGTGTTGCTTTTAAAAATACAATTTAAAACTAAAGTGACAATAGAAAACATACTTTGTAAATCGAAATATCCAAAACAGTCGGCTACCAGCATCCAAAAAACACAAATAAACCAATAGAGGCGTCAAAACTAACAATGGTACCATATCACATCATCTACAATTAGGGTCACGAATAATTGACGCTGAAGGTTTACAAAAAAACGACATTCATAGCCCTCATAAGTTAAAGTGAATCAAGATATCGTGCCCCGATACACCTGGCTTTCACCACGGTTTAGTCTATTTAGTTAGAGGCACTCGAAACCAATAATACTTTTCACGGCTCATTGCTTTCTTGAATGGGGAACGTATTACTGTTATTTCGACAATATTGTGTTTCGCGATTTTTTTTCGTACTTTCTTGACGCTGATAGCCATCTACGATTGTTCGCGCGTATCTCGAATTTAGATCAAAATAAAATATGAGGGTTCAAAATTGAATTGAATAATAAATTTATTAATACATTTCATATTCGCAATACTTTTGTGAAATAAGTACTGAACTTTGAATCCTGAATGTTTAAAACGATAATTTAATAATGAAGAATCTTATATCATTACATAGTTTTATAAATCCTCTACTGTGTCTGTCTGTTTGTTCGCGATAAACTCAAAAAGTACTGAACGAATTTCATGCGGTTTTCAACAGTAGATAGAGTGATTCATGAGAAAAATTGTAATATATTATTTGTCAAGGATTTTTTATATAATTAGAGCAGGGCAACGTCTGCCGGGCTCGTTAGTTCATATATAAAAGTTAGTCATCCACTGGAATTCATTAGTTTTTTTTTTTCAAACTGATTACGCTATTGACCCAGCAAGGTCTTAACAGCTTCACCGGACCACTATTCATTAAAGTATTATCTAGGTTATATATAATTTACACTTTTTAGTCAATGATATTACAATTGCTTTTTAGTACGGACTAAACAGTAATCATAAAATTTCAAATTATTTATACTAATATTATAAAATAGCCGTTGCCCGCGGCTCCGCACGCGTTTTTTTTTTAAATATATTAAATAAATGTAAAATTTTGATCACATATCTAGTGTAAATTACAATAATACTCTTTCAAAAATATTTGTAAGTTTCACTCGCACGTCATCTACTGTAACAGGTAACATGTACTTGTACATTATATATGTGAATAAGAATAGTGAATCGAATGGGAAGAGATTTATCATCAGCCACATAACTGGAACTTTAAACTGCTATATATGACCCTTAGTGCCCACTTACACTATATAAGAAAGTAATAAAAATATTAAGCTATCCTTTATCGAACAATATGTGTTAAATCTTTTATTATATAGATATAATATGTCCATAGTGTCGATATGATTAAGTTATTATCATACCTTGCTATAATTTAAATCACATATAAGCATATGACTTTCAATTACAACAGCGATACCCTTGGTGTTACAGTTGTTCATAGGCGACGTTAACCACTTACCATCAGGTGGGCCGTCAGCCTGTTTGCTGCCTTTTGGTATAAAAAAATCTTGGAGTCCAGTACAGCTCGTGTATGTTTACAGTGAACAACATAGTTTTGATTAATTTCACATGGACGAAGGGACGGACAGCACAGCTTATCACTACATAGTGTAAGAAAAAGTCCTGTTCCACGTCTGTCTGTCTATATGTCTGTTCGCGATAAGATCAAAAACTACAGAACGCATCTTCATGCCGTTTTCACCAATATGTAAAATGATTATTGAGCGAGGTATAGGTATAGTTTGTCTTATTATCAGGGCGGGCAACGTCTGCTGAACCCGCTAGCTTAAAATAAAACAGCTAATTAGTTACTTATTTGTCCGTAAAATTCCCGTTCAAATATTACTTGTAGTCCGGTGAAGCTATTAAGACCTTGGTAGATCAATAGCGTAGTCATTTCTAAGAAAAAAAAACCGTTCAAATAGGTCCAGCCGTTACGGAGATTACCCGTAACAAATAAAAAAAAAACAGACATATCCACAGAATTAAAAAAAAATGTTGTTATTTGTAGCATCACGGATATTTTTAATATAAAATACACTCACTTTACTTTTATTATACGTAATATATCACAAAGCAAAAATTGGGTACAAAACTAACGTAGAATAAAGTTTTTGAGGAGTTTTTGGCGGGATTTTAGTCTGTCATGTAGTGGATTTTATATTTTATTAATAATCTTGTCTTACTTATCTGTATATTGTGTTAAATTGGTAGGGTTTTATGTAATATGGTTCGATTATTGTGCATAAATGAAATGAAAGATAAATAATACCGCGAAGCATGAATTCTGTTGTCTTGAAAATTAAGAAGATAAAAATTTATGAAATATTACATAGAGGATTTTGCGCTTATACCTTTACATTATCTTGGATATAGAAAAAACTACCTATATTAACTACTTCAGAATTGGCAGTATGGATTAATTCCTTTGACTATCTTATTGGATGAATATTATTACTACTAAACTTTTTGAATAGCGACACAAAATAAACTTTAGAAATGTTTGCGATATAAACGTACCACGTATAATTAAAAATTGGAAACAAAAATAACGTAGAATTAACTGTTTTAATAGGAACACAAAATAAACCATGAAAATATTTGCGAGAGATTGTTATCGCGTTACCATGGCAACGCATATAGTACTGACATTAACACGCATCGAAAGCTTCGAAAATAGCCCGATTTTGAGACATTCTTCATTAGTGCTCAGCTCCTATTGGTTTAAACGTTATGATATGTAGCCTATAGCCATCCTCGATAAATGAACTATCTAACACTAAAAGAAACTTTCAAATCAGATCTGTAGTTCTTGAGATTATCGCGTTCAACCAAACAAACAAACAAACAAACTCTTTAGCTTTATATATTAGTATAGATGCAAAAGTGAGTTTGTTTGTTACATTTTCAAGCTTTAGATTCTCATATGATTATTATGAGGTTTTATATACACGTTTTCAGGGGCACAAAAAAGAACATAGTGTGCTTTTCATCCAGAATGGAGTACCGTTCTCACGGGATTGATGTTTATCTATAGCAACGCGATTGAAGCCGTAAGAAAAATCTAATTAAATAATCATAGCAAAATTATAACATTGAAGATAAGAACGGCTCACAATTAAACCCGAAAAATACGTAGTTTCCATAAAAAAAAATCATAAAACATTCGATTCCTGCCAGCCTCAAAGATAAAATAACATTCCAAGTGAGTCATAAGCAGAATATTTCAAATATTGTACTCCTCAGCTTTGACTTAATATGAATACTTATGATACAATACGTATTGTTTATTTCATCAAAATATGAGGTTTAAAAAAAATAGGCATAATCTATTTAAGAACATCGTAATGCAAAATAAAAAAATCTAGTCATATTACTTTCGATATGGTTATGACATTGTAATCTCATAACGCATCATAATCCAATGCCCTTCCATCATCGACAACGAAAGAGCAAAGCGAATCCGGCTAATGGACCTATAGCTCTTTTATCAGAACCGAGTTAAGAGTCCTCACAATAGAGGCTGCTCCCACGCGATGTCACAACACCCTAACATTATTTCGCCAGCCATAGTTGATCTACAGCACCTCGTACTTTACTGTTCAAAGTTTTGATACAGCAACAAAAGTTTACATGTTAACAGATCAGATTTAATCGGACGCTACATTATCGAATGACGTTACAGTAATACGGGGTGATTCAATTCGCTACTCCCCAGCATTCATTATTCTAGTGATTGTGGGAAAATCAACACAGTTTTTGTTATAAATCTGTGGGAGTTCCGTTTTGACGTCGCAATATGAGCTCTTTGTTTAAATGCAAACACTCTTTATACAATTGCATGAGAAACTATTGAACGCTTATAATAATTCTTCATAGTTTATCAAAATAATTGACGATGTTTTATTACAGTTATGTTTTATTGTTACGTTTACATTATGAGTTGTATAAAATAATTAATATAATTTATATAATTCTAAACTAAGACCTTAAAAAATTTAATGTTAGTATATAATTATTGATTTCTATACCATCTAGCATTTTTAAGTTTTACCCGACGTTCAATTTCCAATTCTATAAATTCTATACATTAAATTATAAAAAATATCTGACTTTGTTCTCCCATCTCGTAAAAACTTCTAGACTGACGTCGATAATTTTTATTTCTTATTCTTTTGGTCCTTATCTAAAAAGAAACTGTAATAACTTCGTTCTGTATAGTTTTTTTTCTCAAACTGACTACGCTATTGACCTAGCAAGCTTTTAACAGCTTCACCGGACTGCCATTCTGTATAAAGTTTTAGAGTTTTAAGAGACTACGATTGGAGGTCCGATTCGTGTCGCCGCGCGAGTCAGACGTGCGCTCCGCTGCCTTCAAAAACCGTTACTTTTTCTCGAAGTTTTCGCGAGTGCGTTTCTTCGGCCTGACTACGTGTCCGTGCTTCGTGCTTCGTGTTCGTGGCGCGTACGCGTTAGTTTTTGAAGGCTCGTCGCGATACTGTCCGGCTCAGTGAAGAACGGGATTTCAATCGTAGGCGCTCCATTTTAAGCGCAGCAAACTGCACTTTTCAGTGCAAACCCGGGCTGTATAAAGTCCAGTCGTCTGGCCAACCTACGGAAACCTCACGGTGCTCAACGAAGTGAGTTGGAGCGCCCTGCCCGCTCGCCGTAGGCCCCGCGGCCTACTGCAAAGGTAGACGGGCCTTGGCGAGGTCGCCTAGTCTAGTCCAGGTGTCACAGGACCTAGCTCCATCTCGCTCACTCCGGGTTCCGCAGTTAGGAAGCTGTATCCACCGCCTCCGGTTACGATACAAGATAAGTCCCAATGGGCTTTAATTTCAAATTGTCTTAAGACCCTTAAGACCAATTATACGAATGCCCTTAGCACTCCGGCGGGCATTCGAGTTAAGTGTCCCACCTCCGACGACCATCGCGCGTTGATTCGATTCCTCACTGAATCGAAATTAGCTTATTTCACATACGCTCTAGAGGAGGAACGCCTCCTCCGTGTCGTGCTTCGCCATGTCCCGGCCAAAATCTCGGTCGAGGACGTCACCCTCTCCCTTAAAGAGAAGAACTTCCCCGTGCGTGAGGTACATCGTATGTACCACCCACGCACCCGCGCTCCCTACAACATGGTGCTTGTTCTCCTCGACCGGTCGCAGGAGGACAAGGCCATTTTTTCGCTCACATCTGTGTGCGACCTCAACGGCGTCACCGTTGAGCCGCCACGCAAGACCCATATTCCGTCGCAGTGTCATAACTGCCAGTGTTATGGGCACTCGACAAAGAATTGCCATCTTCGCCCCCGGTGCGTCAAGTACCTGGGAGACCACGCCACGAAGGAGTGCGCGCGCACTCCTGGCACTCCCGATCCTCCCAACTGTGTGCTCTGCGGTAGCGCGGGTCACCCCGCGAATTATCGCGGCTGTCCCCGCGTGCCCCGCACTCAGCGTCCCCGTCAGGCGAGGCAGGCGCCCAGGGCGCCGGTAGCCGCCGCCCGCCCTCCGCCTCCACCTCTCATATACGTGGAGGCCCTTCCGGGCCTCCCGGGCGCTTCCTGCGCCCCGGTAGCGCCCGCGCCCACGACTTCACTGCGCTCGCAACCATCTGTACCGCGCGCGGCTCAACCCGGGCGGGCCCCTATGGCCCCCTGGGCCCCCAACCTCAGCCTCAGGCTTCTTTCAAGCCTCAGGCGGCTTATGTTGCTTCATCATCCTCTATATCCGGTAATGTCCTGACTGGATGCAGCAGTTACTCCGCGAGCACGATATGAAGGAGGTCCTCGCCTTCCATGCCATAGTAGAGGTCGAAGAAGAGCTAGGCCTTCTCACCGCACTTGCACGCTTCCCGGCTATCGGAGCCACTATCCAGCGCCTCGCCCGGTCACCTTATTTTAAATAAGTTTTAAAATTCACGGGTGTTAATAAAGCAAAACCACGCGGTCTAGGTCTCTGTAGTAGCTGACTTTTTGCGCGATAGACAGATTGATGTTTTCCTAATCCAGGAAACGATGTTAAAACCGAGTATGCGTAATCCGAGAATCGCGAATTACTGTATAGTCAGAAACGACCGTGTCACCCGCGGGGGTGGCACCTTAATTTATTTTAGGCGTTCGCTGTACTTCATGCCGTTAGATCTGCCCGCGCTTACTCATATGGAAGTGTCAATGTGCCGTGTAGGTATGACGAGCCACTCTGATATTATTCTTGTCTCCGCGTACCTATCGCCGAACAAAGAACTGCTTAAATCCGATTTACAGGCGTTGTTTAACTTAGGTGAGTCAGTCATTATAGCGGGGGACATCAATAGCGGGATCGTCATCTGGAACAGTCCGTGTACCTCTCGTAACGGGAGGATACTCGACGAATTAGGTGAGGCTCTTGCCTTTGACGTCATAGCCCCTCCGGAACCCACGCACTATCAAGATCACTGCCGACCGTCAGTTTTATAAAAAAATGTCACGCTTCCTGTACGACTCATATCAGTCGTACACGAACTCGACTCGATCATCGCCCGATTGTATTACAGTTAGGTCAGAATTCAGATTTCAGTCCGTCGCCGGTCAGAGTGGCCGATTATGCGCAACTCCGTGAATTTGGAGTGTAAGGGGTGTCGAACAACATCATAAGACTTGAGACACTCAAGCCAACCTGACCTGCACGTGGTGCACCCTGATGAATAACGAACGAGGCAATGGCGCAAGCGGGGTGGTAGGGTTTTACAGCCCGACTGGGTCACAACCATCATGTATATGGCGAAAAAGCCCGTAATAGTGATTTGTTTCTTCGGGTCGCGTTTCAGGATCAGCCTGTGCATATCCAGCTTATTACAGGCCGGCATGATAGTGGCGACCAGCGATGGACAGTGTGTCAATCGGTGGTCGCTATTATTTTTGGATTGCACTGTGCTTACCATTAGGCATAGTGCAGTCACTTTGCCGTGCTACAATAAAAAAAAATTTAGACAGGATTCCGGACGTGTTGGTGTTTAAAGCCGACGTGGATTCGGCCATCGATTCCCTGGTCGATTATCTCCAGACCGCCGTCAGGGAGACCTCGAAAGAGGTACAAACGGCGAACGAACGCCGTTTTATACTCCCTGACGACGTGAAAGCATTGATCACAGAAAAGAACGCCGCGACTCGAGCTCACGATGCTTACCCGTCTGCAGAGAACCGCGAACGCTTACGTTTCTTACGGAAATCAAGTCTCGTATTTCTGAAATCCGGGGTGACAGGTAGGACAGGTTTCTGGAGGATCTCCAACCGTCTCACTTGCCATTCTGGACCCTCACGCGAACGTTTAAGTCAGATACGGTCATTCCAATGGCCCCTCTTGATAGAGGCCCCGGATTGCCCCCCGCGTTCTATAACACTGATAAAGCAGAATGTCTCGCCGCGAGTTTAGAGAAACAGTGTTCGTCGAACACTGATAACACTGACCCTTCCAATATCGAGTCAATAGATTCAGCCGCAGAGCATGCACTCGCATCTCCTCCGGTGGATACCCTAACCTCGATTACATTTGATGAAGTTTCGGCCGCCATCAAGCATCTCAAGCGTAGGAAGTCCCCAGGTCCCGATGGGATCAGGAACGAGGTTCTGAAGCTCTTTCCTGACCGCATCATAGCTTTAATGGTCTGCATCTTCAATGCGGTTATGTCCCAGGGTCATTTTCCAGCCGTCTGGAAGAAGGCCATAGTGATAGGAATTCACAAACCCGGCAAGAAAGATACGCTTCCCGATAGATATCGCCCCATCAGTTTGCTAGATACCTTAGGTAAACTTTACAAGCGGCTCCTTCTGAACCGTCCCCAGGTTACGATTACCGACCTTAGTTTAATACCGCCTGAGTAGTTTGGATTTCGCGCCAAACATTCTTGTACAGATCAAGTACTCCGCCTTATGGAGTACATTTTTTCTAATTTCAATAAAGATCCGCACCCGAACCCGGATCCGCCCGTGAAAAACACTAATCCGAAACGTACAATAGCAGTATTTTTCAATGTCGCCAAGGCCTTCGACAAAGGGCTCATATACAAGCTGAGTCAAGCCAGTATACCCGATAGGTTAGTTCACATCATCCGTGATTACCTCGCCGATAGAACCTTCCGTTTTAGAGTAGACGGCGAACTCTCATCGCCCCGTCCGATACGCTCAGGTGTGCCACAAGGCTCAATGCTCGCGCCCACCCTCTACAACCTGTTCATCAGCGACCTTCCTAAGCTCCCGGGAGTCGAGGTAGGTTGTTATGCTGATGATACAGTCATCTACGCCTCTGGCTGACGGGCGGTGATTGGTTTCTTCAATGGCGTATAGCTATCAACCCCGAAAAGAGTGCCGCGAGACTCTTCGATCCTAGGACTCGCGATAATAAATTAAAGCCCATAAGGCTATACAAAACCGAGATACCTTGGACCACCGAGGTCAAGTATCTCGGCGTCACATTAGACAGACATGTAACATTCGATGCTCATATCAAGAGAGTGCGAGACAAAGCCGCTATGGTTTTGGGTCGCCTCCATTATTTACTTTGTCAGAAGCGTAAATTGTCCCTCAGATATAAGCTCACATTATACAAAACTTGTATCAGCCCGATAATGACGTATAGTTGTCCGGTCTTTGCTCACACGAATAACCTTGAAAAGCTTCAGATTCTGCAGACCCGGGTTCTGCGTAAAATCACCGGTGCTCCTTGGTTCGTCCGGAAGTCAGATCTCCACAGGGACCTGGAAATCCCGTCCATCTGGGCATATATAAAATCACTTACGAGTAGTTATTTTGAGCGAGCCGCGAATCATCCCAGTCCGTTAGTGGTATCCGCCGCAAATTACGAACCCGTACCCAACGCTGGGCGATATAAAAGACGTCCGCGACACATTTTTACCGACCCTCCCGATGATATCACGTTAGCGAACGATCAGTACCAGTCTGTCCCTCGAAACAGAGCGTGCTCACGCCCACACCCGCGTAACCACAGATCGCGCCGCCGCGGTCTGGGGGTTAACTTCGCTCCCGCACACCCGATTAGGCCTCCCACGGCAGCGGCTCAAGCTTAGGTTCGATCCTTCGGTAGGGAGCCCTTGAGTGCGTTGCTTGCGCGATACGGTGACACACCAATACATCACTGCTACAACACTACACGATCACCCCCACACACGTGCACGCCTACACGCTACATATTTTGGTAGAAGGGTTTACTTTTTTCCCTTATCGATCTGAAAAACTCTCAAATTTTCGATAAAAATATATGGAGGAGTTGTTGAGGCGTATATGCTTGGTACACATATACGTCTCGACAACTCAAACATATATGAATAGTTAGCTAGGTTTGCTAAGATAGGTCGCGATTTTGCATGCAACGGGAAACAGCCAAGCCGAGGTGTGCCGTGCACCCTTGAGCTGGTTGCGAATATAAAATCGGCTGAGTGCCTTAAGCGCTCGCCTTAGTAGTCCGGTGAAGCTGTAAAGGCCAAAAAATTAAGGCCAATAGCGTAGTCAGTTCGAGAAAAAAAAGAGACTACGATTCTTATAAGTATTATGCGATACCTATTTTCTTACCATGTAGAAATGGGTAAGCGGTGTGGTGCGCATGCGCAAGAAAAGTAAAGTAAGCCTATAACATCGTTTACAAAGAATCTTTGTAGGCAAAGTATATTTTTGTTCCCAATTTGTTTCATATTTTTTCCTCTGTACATAAAATATATTACTAAGATAATAAAGCGGATACATTTTTACAAAGGCTTTTTTTCTTTTATCGAACTGACTACGCTATTGACCTAGCAAGGTCTTAACAGCTTCACTGGACTACAATTACAAATGTTAATTCAACGACGGAGTGACTTCGATATGTCGGTGAAGATAAATCGGGTAATGTACAATCGTTTTTTAACTAATTTGTCAACCACCCTCAAGTAAATAATCTGTTTCCAAATATTTATTTCTATATTTTAGTCGCTGCATTCGAAAACCACTCCTTTACGAAAATAGCGTTAATTACAATAGGTAAAATGACAAGAAAATTTATCAAGGATACAAAAGGGACTGGATATACCGCTTTACTTTTGTAACTGTTTCGATTGAATACAAACGCTTTTTAACTTTTCGAGTTTACATCGTATATTGTCATTCAATCTATAAATTGTTACAAAAAGTGAAAAAGGAAAGCACCCCCGCCCAAACGAGCGGTAATATAAAACGGTCACGTGACCGCCGCGTGCTGAACCCTCCTCTCCTCCACTCCATGCGATTTTCCCGCCCCCCGCGCCTTAATTACTCCGATTGGAGATCGTTAGGTATTTGTTCACAACCCACGCACGTGTACGGACGACTGCATTATTAAATGCCTTTTACGCTTATTGCGAATTAAGCCTCCCCTATATTATAACTGCAATATTAATCCTTATGTGACACGATCTATCACATTGTAAACGATTATTACTGAAATGAACATTCTAAAACCTCTTTAATAAGATTGTAGTAAACGTGTCATAGATTTTTTTTTGGTAACTAATATTCTAGTATTTGATTACTACCATTGTCGAGTATGATGTAGATGAAGTAAGATGGTGGTCCTCTTGTCCGAGGTCTGCCGTGCACCCTTGAGCTAGTTGCCCAAATAAAATGGGCTGAGTGCCGCAAGCGCTCGTCTTAGTGGTCCGGTGAAGCTGTTTAGACCTTGCTAGGTCAATAGTGTAGTCAGATCGAAAAAAAAATTGTTTTTCTGAACCGGTGGTAGCCTTAAAGTTTATAAGCGCTTTCTCAGGGCCTAAGTCATATAGCGTAATAATAAGTATTTTTAATTCGAAAAAAAAAAAAAAAACAAAATATTTACACAATACTCATTTCACTATAACTCTACTATTGATTACAAAATATAATTATAGCAACAGACAATGAAAAACACAAGCAGCGCCAGGAGCACATCTAGTATTGTTCTGCAAAATTAATTGATGAACATGTATATTTTTTCAAGAACTTACAGATTGTTGTAGGTCACTTTCCCACGGCTTTTTAACGGGATTCAAGTCTCAGTGCGCGGTTCAAGAGTTCACATGACTCTCGCTTCATGCAGTCACGATCATACATCGATTGTGTGCGGAACAAAATTACATTCCGTGGTTTATATTGTTTAAGCATTATATTTAACGCATATTTCGCATTTTTTTTTAAATAAAGACCTAGTGTTTAAGACGTAGAACTAAAATATATTGATAAGAATCTATCCAGTAGTTTTTGTGTGACACGCGCACAACGACAGATCTCCATCATATATATATATATATATATAAGAAGAATCATCTGTAATGAGAATAAACCTGTACACAATTGATTCATTCACATTCAAACTCAAATTCAAAACGTATTCGTTTTTATGACTAACTAGCCTCTGGCCGCGACTTCGTCCTCGTGAAATAGTTACTTTGGCAGCGGAAGCACTCGAGAAGAAAGAAAAGCCCGATTTTGAAACATTAGTCATTGTCGCTTTGCTCCTATCGATGTTAACGTGATGATATCTAGCCTATAACCTTCCTCGATAAATGAGCTATGTAACACTGAAAGATTTTTTTAAAACGGACACGTAATTCCTGAGATTACCCCCTATAACGTCACAAACTCTACCTCTTTATAATATTAGTATAGATGTATAGATAAATATGGGATTTTAAAAATTTCGCATACTAAACACAGTTGGCCAAGCGGACGCTATCCCGCCCTGATAATAAAAAAAAAACCTTGACAAATTACATACCTAAACCTTCCCCGTGAATCTCTTTATCTAGTGGTGAAAACCGTATGAAAATACGTTTAGTAGTTTTTGAGTTTCTCGCGAACAGATAGACAAACGTGGCAGAGGACTGTTATACGTTGTAATGATAGTGACTCATATAGGCTGACGTCTGTCTATACGACATTATTGTTGTTTTAACACAAAACATAACAACGATGACAGTTATCGAACTACAATAAAGAGGTTTATCTTAAACCTATGTTTATTCGTCCTCAAAGACAATTGTTTAACGTCAGAGATAACGTTGTTAAGTAGCGACATATCACACGTTAAGCATAAATATTTTTTTATAAACAACTCATTGGAAAATACCTAACGTAGTGTTTTATTTTTACAAAATGTCTAAATTGCTGTTTTTGAACTGGAAACTTTTTTAGGTGAGTTGAGCGGTATTTTGTGACAGGAGATTTATATTTTATAATCTCGAGTCATGACATGCTAGGAAGCGTGAGCGATAGTGTTGCACTTGCGGTCAGACTATCAACGCGTAGTATAATTGCCTTTGTGCATTTAATATTGATGTTGTGCAGCCCAGCATATGTTTGATTGATTAATAAAGGTAGATTTGTAGGTGGTAGAATTACGCTACAACTACGCAAGCTACTACTGACTTCAGCATGAATGGGTCGACTCGCCCGGGGTACTACCACCCTCTCACAGAAACACCGACGTGAAGTAACAGTGCTTGCATTGTTGCGTTTCGTTCGGTCAGTGAGAGCGCAGGAAGCCAACTTCGCCTCCCCCTACACCCTCCCACTTTCCCACTAACACATGCTGGCAAGGCACTTGCAACTCCTCTGGTGTTGCTGGTGTCTATGGACGGTGGTGATCACTTAACATCTGATGATCCGCTTGTTCGTTTGCCTCATTTGATATTAAAAAAGAAAAAATGTTTGATTGAATATTAAACTTTATAAAAAATTATATAACTACTGCTCCAAGTACCAATGGATGTGGAAACCAAACTAATATTAATAAATTCGATATACAAATTATACTGTTATAAAAATTCAAAAGAGAACAGTTATTTCATTGTTTTTAGTTTACTTCTGTTGGCAAGCCCTATAGATGCCTCGACTTTTTTTTTAATATCAGTGCTCATTTTTTACACGGATATTTAACTAAACAGAGCATACTGGATATCTTTAACACTCAGAATTGACTATTATACTCATAGCGCAAAGGTCAGTAATGTTGTTCAAATGTTCAACCTGTCGACTCAGTAATGGACCTCACTATCACTACGACATATCTTACATTGATCGCTGAAAACACGAAACACTATGTTCTAATTATTATCGATTTATTACTTAAGCACTCATGATTTATGTCTAATTGTCTATATGTATCCAACTTTTTTTAAAATTGACCCGTGAGTGAAAATATTATATAAAAATGTCTATAAACAAATTATTTAATTAATGAAATATCACTGTTTGCGTGAATTAATAGAATAGAAAAATGTATAGTTTATTTATTCAATAAATTATTATTTGATTTTCAACACTGAGAATATGTGCAAATAACTTATCTTTATGAAATACCTAATTATTCATTTATAAATGATCATTTACTACATATTACTAAACAAAGTCCTCTGCCACGTGTCTATCTGTCTGTTCGCGATAAACTCAAAACCTACTAAACGGATTTTCATACGATTTTCATTAATACATAAAGCGATTAGTGAGGAAGGTTTAGGTATATAATTTGTCAAAGGTGTTTCTTATTCTCGGGTGCGACTACGTTCGCAGACCTCTCTAGTATGACAAAAAAATTTTGTAATTAATGTAAATTCCTGGGTCATAAAACATTGCAGGGAAGTTTTATTATGAAAACATCAAAAATCAAACACTTCACGTCACGCGCGAGCAGAAACAACAAGCGACAGGCGATCGCTCGATAATTATCCTGACCTGTGACCCACGCACAGCGCTTCCCACGGCCGGTGTTCACACGAGAAATGCCCGCTTCCCATCGGAACCTGAGGTTTTTCATCCGTCCTGATGCGAACTCATGCGACTAGAACCTGATCTTAATGTAATACTTGTGAACCCACGTATATTAATTATTTGTTGACTATCTTCTGTTATAAAAATAAAATATAAGAGATCTGCCGTTTTGGATGCAATACGTAAAAACTACTGGATAAATTTAGATCTATTATTTTAGTTTTAATCTAGGACCCTTAGAACTTATCTAGAAAAAAATACAATAGCTTCACTTAATATTAAGTTACTAAAGTTTTAATAAGCTATAATTTTTGTAACCACTTCGTAACCAACGTTGTGTATTTTTTTGCTATGGAAAAGTGGAGGTTTAGAACAAGATACCAGATATCAGCTAGTAAGTAGTCCGGTGAAGCTGTGAAGGCCTTGCTAGGCGTAGTCAGTTCGAAAAAATAAAAAAAAGACAGCTAGTAATAGATAGTTGTAGATTAACTAATAGTGGATTGTTAAGTTATAGCAACATATATGTGAATATTCTCAGTATTAAAATATCTACACGTTCATTTAGCAATCTTCATAACGACCTATTGAACTGTATTTAACATTACAGAAATTGTTATGTTTACAACGATACCTACCACCCGATTAGGCCTCCCACGGCAGCGGCTCAAGCCTAGGTTTGATCCCTCGGTAGGGAGCCCTTGAGTGCGTTGCTTGCGCGATACGGTGACACACAAATATACATCACTGCTACAACACTACACGATCAGCCCCACACACGTGCACGCCTACACGCTTACACATGAAAGTGGAAGGGTTTACTTTTTTCCCTTATGGAACTGAAAAACTCTCAATTTTCCGATAATAAATATATGGAGGAGTTGTTTAGGCGTGTATGCTTGGTACACATATACATTTCAACAACTCATACATATATGAATAGTTAGCTAGGTTAGCTAAGATAGGTCGCGATTTTGCATGCAATAGGCAACAGCCAAGCCGAGGTGTGCCGTGCACCCTTGAGCTGGTTGCCAAAATAAAATCGGCTGAGTGCCTTAAGCGCTCGCCTTAGTAGTCTGGTGAAGCTGTTAAGACCTTGCTGGGTCAATAGCACAGATATTTCAAAAAAAAAAAAAACGATACCTCCTATTTTTCATAAATTCTTTTGGCATTTTATTTCTTATAGATTGTCCCTCCTTACGTTATGATGTGAGCGAAGACTAATAAGTTGAAGGAAATTATATTTTTTTATAGGAAAAAATTCAGAGCCGTCGCTGGACGCCTGACAGATGTGATACATCGAAATTATTTGTACTAATAATATACTTGAAATAATAATTTACGGCAATAAACGTAGCATTTTATATGTGGCAATAAATATGTCAGGCGGCTTTTTTAAATCTTCCCACCATGCTATGGTTTAACACAATATTTTTCTTCACCAAATAACAACGGATTCAGTTGGAAAGATTCGCACCTGCATTGAACGACGCAATATCCGATCAATGAAATCATCATTAGTTCAGCTAGCTTTTGCTAATGACCTATAGATGCTCATATACCTATGAATTGTCTACTGCACCTATATATAATAATCCAGATCAGTCTATGTGTTTGATATCCCAAAATTAAAATTGGAAATGTGCACGCGCCGCCACGTGACCGTAAAGCGAATAATGAGCCCGCACCTGCACGCTACGAATTATAGGATTTCTCGCGCCCTCCCGTGAGACCGGAGGGAACGTATCAGAATCGAACTGTTTGCTCTGTCAATACGCACACGTCAGAGAGTAATAACGGGAAGCCAATATACCCGGCATGTTTATTGCCGCTGGCTAGGATATTGTATTACTATACTAGGATATTGTATAACTAGCTGTACCCGTGGCTCCACACTCCTTTGTTAGTATTTGTCTATATGTACAATGTCATCTAGTAACAAATTAAATCTTTTTCAATAAAAAACATACCTAACTTTTATGTCAAGCGATGTTTGAGTTTATTGATAATCTATTACCTTTATAAACTTGAACGTTATCAAAATCCTATATAAATTTTAATTATGACAGACATCACAAACTTCCATACAACACAATATTCTTAAAGGGGGTACATATTTTTTTCTTCATATTTTAATAATTCATTTGTACGTCGTATAGCCACGCTGTTACTATAACTGCTTTCAACATGAATGGGTCGGCTCGGATAGTACCACCCGACCCACAGAAAACTGACGTAAAGTAACAGTGCTTGCTTTGTTGCGTTTCGTTCGGTCGACGAGAACGCCAGAGGCCCACCTCCCTCCCTCTCCCTTCCCCTTCCCCCTCCCCCTTTCCCCACCAACACAGGCTGGTAACCCACTTGCGACTCCTCTGGTGTTGCTGGTATCTATGGACGGTGGTGGTCACTTAACATCAGATGATCCAACTGTTCGTTTGCCTCCTATGATATAAGAAAAATATATATTACAAAATCTCTGTAAGTATAACAATTATATATATATAATTATTTTATAATGTTCTGTACTTTTTACGGAGGACAAATATCCTATTATTTGAATTCAATGTTTAGTTCAGATAATTTAAAAGTATAAAACTCTTGCTTATTATCCACATAAGATTCTTAATAGTACTCTTCAGCAAATTAACAAGTCCTCTTTTCGTTTTTATTACATGTTCGAACACATTGAGTTTGTCTTTTTTATATTTACAGTATCTACAAGATCACCCCCACACACGTGCACGCCTACACGCTTACACATAAAAGTGGAAGGGTTTACTTTTTTCCCCTTATCGAACTGAAAAACTCTCAATTTTCCGATAATAAATATACGGAGGAGTTGTTGAGGCGTGTATACATATGTACACATATACGTTTCAACAACTCATACATATATGAATAGGTAGCTAGGTTAATTGGTTAAGTCGCGATTTTGCATGCAACAGGCAACAGCCAAGCCGAGGTGTGCCGTGCACCCTTGAGCTGGTTGCCAAAATAAAATCGGCTGAGTGCGTTAAGCGCTCGACTTAATAATTCGGTGAAGCTGTTAAGACCTTGCTGGGTCAATAGCGTAGTCATTTCGAAAAAAAAAAAAAATTACAACCAACTTACTAGATTTGTAGTCCGGTTAAGCTGTTAAGACCTTGCTAGGTCAATAGCGTAATCAGTTCGAGAAAAAAAAACTTAGTGGATTTAACTCTCAGATCGATTCCATGTAAGTATCCGTCCGCTCGTCATTAAAACAACCATGTAACCGCATTTTCTAGTAATTATAATAAATAATACAAGTAGATCAATCGTAGTATATCACGCGATGGGAGCGGCACGCGCTTGGCACTCCCACGGCACGCGCGAGGGTGCGCGCCTCCGCCCCGGGAAAACCTTACAACAATCCTACCTAAAACCCTTCATACATTATTGAACAATAACTATAAGTAAATGGGATGATGAACTTCTATTGTGAATACTATGAGAATAGTTTGTTATTCAGACTCTTTCTTTTCTCTTTATATCTCTGGGAATTTACATCGTCTATCTATCGGCCAGAATTAATTAAATACTTTATTGAAGCATAAGCTAACACTCGCCACTTGGTTTGCGTTGTTTGTTAAATTAACAACAGATAGAACAAAACGAGGCTGTCGTGATTTTTTTTACCGAAGGACTATTTAGTCTTCAGACGTAAAATAAATAAAAAAATTGAGATGTATTCATTAGTCTTTAAATGGTGCGTACACATTGGAACATCTGCATCATTTTATCTTTATATGTAAATTTCTTATGTACGTGTGTATGTCACTGAACTCCTCCAAAACGGTTGGACCGATTTTGATGAAATTTTGTGTGCGGGTTTCAGTGGATCCAAGAATAGTTTGAATCACAATTGCACCCGGTAGGTGGCGCTTCGGTTGGCTTTTAGGATTTTTCAAATGATCAAAGCAGGATAACGTCCGCAGTGACCGCTAGTTTATGTATAAATTAGATGAGAATATGCATACGTGACATCATCTCTATGCAAAAAAAAATACAATAAATAAATATTTAAACTTCGGATATTGAACAACACAATAAGGTACATAGTAAATTATGGTCATATCTGTTGTAAATAACTTCACACTTCACCATCTCAAAGATCCCTAAGACATTTATTGCACCTGCGAGAACAATACAAATTTAATCTTTTTGCGTCGTCTCCAGACAAAACACCTGACAATTGTCGTCTCAAAAACTTAAGAAACGCACGAATAATAATAGCACTTTGTACTATTAGAAATCGGTCGAACAGAAATTTTAAATGTGGAACCATCCAACAAAATAATTAGTAAACGTAAATATACTTCACTAGCTAATTTCCGTCCGCTTCGTAAGGCATTAAAAAAATTAGAAACGTTCAATCGAATCCAAAAATGAAGTAGTCTAGAATTATCTACGAAAAATTCCGCATCCAATGTTCATAATTCTATGCCAATACGTTCATTAATTTCAATGTGATTGAGCCCCGAAGGACTTGTATTTCTTTATTATATACACCAGCTTTTACCAGCGATTTCCCTCGTATTAGTGTAGATATGATTTATGACTCAGGAATGTCTCATAGGAAAGTATGCGTATGTATCTCATTATACTATACACGTATCGTTAGCCTAACTCACATAGTTTAGTTCGATTTCAGCCACTCTGGCACCCTTGAGTTTGTTGCCATTAGGCTGAAAGTCCAAAGCACTCCATAAAAATCCGTTGAAGCTGTAAAGGTCCGTCAGGCCATCAGCGGTTAGTACTGAGTTGAATTGAGAGTTAGAGATTGTCCACCGTCGGTTGCGCATGGTATCGCGTCGCCACGTCTCACACACATCGCCACACCAACAATCAGGTTTACACTCGCCTATAGACGTTTCACATCAAAAAATATGTCAAAATATATGCCGTATGTGCATACTTTCCACCGGTAAGAGACCTATGGCCCTACAGCGAGACTCTTATAGGCTGATAATGGTGAAAAGGTATATACCGTAGTTTCAGATAACGATCTATACCAATATTATAAAGTTTGTTAGTTTGTGACGTTGTATCGTTGTAGGAGGTAATCTCAGGAACTACTGGTTCGATTTGAATAATTCTTTCAATGTTATATAGCTTATTTTTCTGGAATTGTTATAGGCCAATAGGAGCGAAGCACCAATAAAGAATATCTAAAAATCTGTTTTTTTTTCCTCTTGAGAGTTTCTGCTGCGTCTTACCGTTAATCCAAAGTATTTATTCCATGCGAACGAAGCCGCGAGCAGAGGCTGGTTTTTAAATAAGAGTGAAAGATATCTTATTTTTTATAATTAATAAAAAATAAAAATACGTGTTTTACATGTATATAATAGTATTTAGTTTGTTTATCGTACAGTATAGTATGATGTCAATACAAGTGAATAACTCCCATCTACTTTGTAAATTGCGTCACAATGAAGATATTAGTATTAATGATCTCACCAGCAAACCTTGACTTACACATCGTACCTATTCTATTGGATTCTTGAGTTCCTATCTTTACAGTCTTACTTTAATTATCGTAAATAAGTTGGAAGTATATATCCCAATTAAAGCGTAACGACCACGCTAATTAATGTGAATATGGGTTTTATCTATTTACCAGATTTAAAAGATATCCACGATATTTACATATTTAAGTATATTATTAGCTCGTTAGTGAAATAAAGGAATTTAGAAAAGCTCGAGTAAAGTAAAAAAATTGAACTCAAAGGTATTTTTTTATGTCATAGATGGCAAACGAACAGGTGAGTCACTTGATACTAAGTGATCACCACCTCCCTTAGACACCAGCAACACCAGAGGAGTTGAATGTGCGTTGCCAGTCTGTGTTGGTTTGAAAGGAGGGCCACCGGCGCACTCCCTGACGGAACGAAACGAAAGCAATACAAGCACTTCACGTCGGGTTTTCTGTGGATCGGGTGGTACTACCTCGGGCGAGCCGAGTCATTCATGCTGAAACTAGTTATAGCTTCAGCATGGCTCTACCACCTCTCTAATATTATTTGAAGGAAAAAAAACTTCTGACTATATCCCTGAAAATGCTTACTAATATTATAAATGTCAATGTAAGTTTGTTCGTTACGTTTTCATGCCATAAATACTTAATCGAAAGGACAGAGGAAAAAGGACATAGGGTACGTTTTGATTCCGAGAAACTGGTTAATTCTAAAGTCCGGTGAAGCTGTGAAGGTCAGTAAGGCCAATAGCGTAGTCAGTTCGAAGAAAAAAGTAAATTCTACATTAACGCAAAGGAAGCCGCAGGTAAAAGCCAGTAATTAATATAATTAAGTAACATTTTAGAAAACAGGATCTAAGTAAATATATATTGATAACTTTTTGGTATTCAATACTATATCTATGTTTGGTCTATTGTTAAATTCTAGGGGGTCAATTTCGCTCCCGCACACCAGATTAGGCCTCCTCGGCAGCGGCTCAAGCCTAGGTCCGTTCCTTTAGCGTGGAACCCTCGAGTGCGCTGCTTGCGCGATACAGTGACACAAAATCTAACATCACTGCCACAACTTTACACATATCACCTCCACACACGTGCACGCTTACACGCTTGCACATGAAAGTGGAAGGGTTTTATTTCTTTTGTCCTTATCAAAACGAAATTGTTTAGAAAATTACCGATACGAAATATATATAGTAGTTGTTGAGGTATGTATGCTTGGTACACATATATGTTTCGAAAAATGTCCATCGTTAAACGGTTGCATAAACTTCCTATTAATATACAGGCCAGAAAATTACATACAAATATAATTTTCTCGTTGCATGATGTTTAAAAACTCGCCTATCACACACGTAACCTATCACCAACAATTTATCGGACTAGTCCCTTTACAGACGTAACTTGTTATGAATTATGTTATTACATAATGACGTAATATTTATTATAATTGTCTTTAAATCTTAATTTAAGAAACAAACCTTGTAGTTAGTAGTAATAATTAGTACATGCTAAGTTTAAGCACCATGTACAGCGAGTATTAATGCCTAGAGACTATTGTCTGGAAATTACGCCCGTCTCTGTGCATCCGCCAGAAATAAATGTAACTATGTATGTTTGTTGAAATATGTACAATGAAAAAAATTACCAGACGTACATAAACACCTTCTCATGTGGGCCATGAATTGATTAAAGTATTTTTGATATTAATTTTGAATATTATCATTACATATTATAAAACAAAGTCTTCTGCCATGTCTGTCTGTTTGTCTGTTCGCGATAGACAAAGACTACTAAACGGATTGACCACGTTTACTAGTGGATAAAGTGATTCATAAGGAAAGTTTTGGTATATAATTTATGCAGGTTTTTCTAATTATCAGAATCATCAGCAGGTTTTTTTTATCATCAGTGTTTGTATTTCTGACTTGTGTGCATGCTTTATCCTCTTTATATTATACTTCTATGATTCCGCGTTGCAATTTTACTATTTCAATTTTAAATGTATTCCGAAATGAATATCGAAATATATCTACCGTATCATATACTTCAAACTAGGATCGGGCAATGCGACACAGTATTGAATTTTGAGCGTACTTAGATTTAGCATGTGGGATAGCAAACAGTGGTGCTTTGCTTGTGCAGTATGTTGATACTCGTAGTGATATACCGCACAAAAAATCGGGACTATCAGTATATAGCACTATAGACTGCAGTAACATCATTTCGTGTTGTCAACGTCGAATTTCTAAAGAATCTAGCCAAAAATGCTTACATAGCATAAAAATTTATCAAACTTAATAAATATAATAAAGTGAATTATACTGAACATTGCCTAATACGGGTTAACTCCATCTTGACATTACTTGTCTTCGTAACAAAGATACCTGCATCCTAAAACAATATAACTCAATTGGTGCTCAAATTCTCGATGCAAAATCCGACTGGACAATGGTCCGGTACGTGACGACATAATGCGTTTTGGAAACTAAAACGCTGATAACTTTAATTTCTCAGGTAGCCGGACGCGTCGACACGTTTCAGATAATTGTGGGACAAATTATTTCCAGGTATTTCTTTACTGTACCAATATATTAACTACAATATATCAATACGAGCAATATTTATGTGTGTTTCTAAAATTATTCATGCAAAATTCGCACATATATATCTGAAATCTCAGTCTATTTTTCCCTTTTTTAATACATTATAAGTTTTAAACATTTGAGCACGATTTTATCTATCTAATACCTTTAAAGAGCAATTCTTGTATGTTTTTATATCTGTATATATTAAGGATCTCGGAATCTCAATCTAGCGAAATTTAATTCATAGAAAATTTTTTTAACTGAGATTTCAGACAATAAAAAATATAGCTAGAATATAAAGGTAAATTTCGCCACCGCTGTCAAAACAAAAGTAACTTAGCTGGAAATTGGTTGCTTCGAAAATCCATGTAACTCCAGTTCGAATCCGAGTGTATATAATTTTTTTTTATTTGGGTAAAAATGATAATTTTGTAAGGCAAACCTAACAGTTTATTTTTTATAAAAATATTTTTTAAAGAACCGAGCTGGGCTCGGTTGCCCAGGTACTATGATTTGAAATGAGGATGTGATCTCAGATGTAAGACATGCTAAACTTGGTTTTCAAGAGCATGTAGTCCGGTAAAGCGGTGAAGGTATGTCAGGTCAATAACGTAGTCAGTTAAAAAAAATAGCGTAACACATCCGTAAGTCTTTAGCGACCAACTTTTAAGTTGAGAGAGGTAGCTAACCAGGGAGGCTTAGACAAAGCGCTACGTAGCATCACGATTACCAGACGCTCCGATTCATTTTCAATTTTCATTTTTCCTTGATCAATATAGTGTACGAATACGCTAACAACTGAGCCATCATTACTCGACATTTACGTTTAAAAGCTTCAAGAAACGTAGAAGTAGTCAAGTCGATAGATTGCACAAGCAATACACAGTCATTATTGAAATACGGATGTAATATATACAGAGCTTACTTTTTATATACATACGTATGTGTATAGCAGTGTTTTTCAACCTTTTTATGACCCTTCAGTATGAAGAAATATTTCGCGACTCCCCGACCCGTTGTTTTTTTATGTATTTTATTTTGAGACAAATATTTAATTCAACATACTTATTCATTTTTATAATCGGGGTTTGGATAAATAATAAGAGTTCTCATATGTTTATTTTTTGTTAATTTGATGCAAATGTTTAAGATGAAAGAGATCTTATATACGTTTATTCTGGCGTTTGCTTATTCGATACAAGCGATTATGTACTTTAATTAACAATTTTCTTAATAGATCTTGGTACACTACACTACACTGGTATATAGAATCTACATCTACTAGTCTTCTATATATATATATAAGCAAGTTTGTTTTCTTTGTCCGAGGTAAACTCGAAAACTACTGGACCGATCAGGATGAAACCACAACCATTCGACGCGGAATTAATCGTGGATGGTTATAGGCTATATATGTTTCTATGAGCCCTTTGTCATGTTTTTTCAAGTTGTTTGTTTATTAATTTATTTGCTCCAATAAAACAAAAGACAGGCATTTATCCTTGGTTCATTTGTTTTCTAGCTCATAGTGTAGATGGCATTATAATGTCATCGCCCGACGAAGCGGGCGGGAACGGCTAGTTAAGTATATAACAAAACAATTATACACAACATAATGTTTTGGTAGTAGAGCCACGCTGAAGCTATTACTGATTTCAGTATGAGGTTGGCTCGCCCGGGGAAGTACCACCCGACCCACAGAAAACCGACATGAAGTAACAGTGCTTGCAGTTGTTGCGTTTCGTTTAGTCAGTTAGAGAGCCGGATACCCATCTCCCCTCCAATTACCCTCCCTCCCCCTTAATCCTTTCCCCAAACACAGGCTGGTAACGTACTTGTAACTTCTCTGGTGTGGCAAATGTCTATGGACGATGGTTATCACTTAACATCAGTCGAGCCTGATCGTTTGCCTCCTATGACATAAAAAAATGTATAATAATACTTTTTTTTATCAACAAGTTATATTTTATTTTTAATTAACTTATTTCTTTCTTCACGTTTATTACCGAATAAATTGTATGTTGAAATCGATACCATTCGTTAAATTTCGATTCCCGAATCAATCAAAACTAAAGGGACAATTTATAAATACTTTCCATTCGTCACACCGAATTCTATGCAGTCCAATTTATCGTACATTAATAGTCGGTTCGTATAACTCAAAATGAAGCAATTCACTACCTGAGTTCTTTACTCCCGCCTCCAAGGTGACTCGTGACTTTTTATCATGTTTCTTTTTTTATAACCACTGTGTTATTACGATTCGGACCTTTGTGTGGTCACAACTAAAGTTTCACAGGTTTTTATTGCCTTCAAGCCCACTGTACGGTTAATATGTAAGCACAGAAATATTTGAAAGGTTATAAATATGTTACTAAAAACAAAACGCAAAAAGTTATGTATTGTATGATGGAGTTTACCGGATTAGCAATAGTTACTGATGCTATGTTCAAACAGCAATATGTAGAGTCTATGTGTTTTTTAACAAAATACACTTAAACTCTTCTTATTAAAAGAACTTAATATAATTGCAAATCGTGATTACAAAGTATATGATAGATATGTAAGTATTATTAGTCTATATTTTTACAGTCCTTACACTATTGTATTTCAATCTTAAACATAGAATTATACTGAAAAAATACAGTGAAAGTGCCAAAAGTATCAAAAGCTATTAGAAATATATACGTTTTCAAGTTCTCTACAGCACCAAATAACTATCCTAGATATAAAATCCAGTTTAAAATTAAAATCTGTCCAATGATTGTTCGTGGCTGATACAGCTTGATGATATTTGTTTTTATCGAAATAATAAAAAGTAGTTAACAGACTTTTTAGTCAAAAAAGGTTTTATTTCAATAAAGGCACAGCCTCCGAGCGGTGTCGCCGTGAGAGCGCGACAAGTGGATGCCTTCACGTTCGACCATTGTTCGGCATGAACAACCCCCCTCCCGCCGCCCACTTCCCCCGCACACCTGCAAGCACCCTGTCACTCACCCCTGCACCTCAAATTTTTGCTTTAAGATTTACATGATCAAACTATTTCCTGACTAACACAATTAATTTTAAAGAAACAAACCCTCCAGCACTCCCTGCACCTAACAATTATAAATATAAGAAGTATATTTAAAACGGGACCAATAAAAAAATCCAATCTAGTTATACATCAAACGTACTTATTCTTTAATAAACGTAACTACACATAGAACAAATTTTGTAAATTCTGCTCTACTTATTGATTACATTTTCCATTTTAAACAAAATAATGAAATATTTTTTGTTTCGAAACTTGTAAGATTAATACAAGTGTAAGTTTTGAATGAAATGTTGTATTTTACTTTAACTATGTAACAAACAGTACATTGAGTTATCATTGGAATATATAATTAGGGTATTAAATGTGAAGTAAATATTAACTCACAGGTAAACAAACAATACAAATTATACATTCAGAAACAAGATCACAGACAGGACAAAGTGCATGTCACGAGCGCAACGGCCTTAGTCAGGGCCGCCCAGCGCAAGCAGACGCGGCGCCCACTGCCGCCATGGGAAAAATCAGGCTTCGCCGCCCCCGCCCCGCGCGCCTATTGGACCGCCCGGCCCCGCCCCGCCCCCCACCAGCGCTCATAAATACAACAACACTACGAGCATCTCCTCATTCCTCGCTCACTACTTGCGTTGTACGCACGTGACGCGCTCGCGATACCGTTCTAACCCAGTGTTCGTGTTAAGTGACTCTCACAATGAAAGCGATAACGGCAGTTTGCGCTACCGGTGCCTCCGTCCCGGCCATCGCCAGCGGTCGCGTACAGCGGCACCGCGAAGGCGAAAACGCAGAGATACAAATGTACCTCTCTAAATTACAAGATTTGGTTCCGTTTATGCCTAAGAACAGAAAGATCTCAAAGTTAGAAGTGATACAGCACGTAATCGACTACATATGCGATCTTCAATCAGCGTTGGAGAACCATCCTGCGGTTGGACAGTTCGATGCGGAGGGTGCATTGGCATCGTTTCCTTGTGCCGCGTCACCACAACCCCGCCCTCAAAGACGGCCTCTGGGACCTCGTTCTGCACCCAACACCATCTTACGCTCTTCACCCTCGAACCAGGACCTTAGGAACCAAACGGTAAGAATCGTCAGTAAACAATTTCTTATTCTTAGGTCTCACGATAGAAAAATACATAGTGTTTTTTTTTTGTTATGTATAACGAATTTGTACCTAGTATCAAATAAAAGTGATCAAGTTTAACTATTTTATTAAAAAGATATCGTCGATTTTAATCATAAATTAAAGTAAATTTATTCATTTAATGATTTCGCATATGTATTACTTTAAAATATTGGACTCGTCGTGTTGGTAGCAAATAACAATAAAATAACAGACGCATAAAATACTCGCTATCGGCCGTGTAGCGTTTTTGTGCGACTCGAGCGCACACCTGCATATTTCGCAAGCGCGAGAAGGTAAAAGTAAAGATGCTGACATATAGTTTCACAACACAAACACGCATCACACTAGATCTTTGACCTATCACAATTGTATGCCTACATAGTTATATCATTCTTAATAAGTCTTGACAATTAAAGAGGTTTTATTCTTATTGTGATAGATAAATACAAGCAGAAGTATTTTTAATTTATAACTAAATCGACGGTTAGACATGCGTGACTGCTGTTTTGAATTTCAGCCTTGAAGCACGGCCACCTGCGCCGCACCGGTGCCGTCTAAACGACCATGTACTGACACTATCTGAATATTCAACACTGATTTATCTTACATCGTTTAACATTCTATTTGACACCTGAGCGTTCTAGACATTATTTAGAATACTTCACGGAGATGGAGCACCTAAAAACGTATTTCGGGTGAAGTTTGATTATTTATTATATGTCTTGAGATGAGCGTGCGCAAGCAGCAGGTGCATCTTAGAGGATTTATTCGTCTGGTTTGCCATTACGAACAAGCGCAATGCGCGCTCGTTAATACTTGATCGTGCCACGTAAATTTTAATCACGGCCAGTTGTTAAGACCGAGGAAAACGTCCAAAACAACGTGTTATTCAGGGAACATTATATTCTGCTCTGTATTTACAACAGCTTAACATATATACGTTGCAATTTCCATGCGTATTAAATCATTTCATAAATATTACTTGCCTTATCCGTAAATAATCTTTAATAAGTTTCATGCAGTATTTTATTACGCTTAGACTATTTTGCGACGAATAAATTTCTCTTTACAAACAGTATCTCTTTCACAATCTAGACAAGGTCTCGACATGTTGACATTTGTGACTTTTAACTTCGATTACAATTATCCACGGTAATATGAAGTTTTACAAGATCCAAGCCTTTGCAAGATTAAGTAACTTTGATTTATATAGACTACGATACATTTTTCAATAATGCACGAATGAAGTTTTAGAATTATATCTTTTTTTTTAGATTTTTTTATTGAAAATAATAAAATTGAAATCGTAACTATAAAATATCTAAAGCAAACAATATTTTAAAATATAATAAACCACAATTTAATTAGCCTCGGGCGCCGGCACTACGATATCCACCGATATTTACTAATACATTGCCTACTTGGTTGGAATGTTGACTAATCGAACAACATTCCTGAATACAAATGTTGAATATACGTTGTTAGCACAAGGACATTGGACGCGAATTTCTCGAACATCTTTTTATAAATCACAATTTTCCACGATACAGTCGAAAGAACAAGGCTCGTAGCGGTTGTGTCGGAATGTAAGCGGCATGCACTTCGTGAGAAGGCATTTCACGACATTATCTTACGGGGCATCGAGCGCCGTGTGCCAGAAAGCTCCGGTCACGAAGCATACGCCACGTCTGCTATCGCGACCGTAATTGTTACCGCAGCTGCTTGCCTACGGCCTCAGCCGGTTCTCTAGATGTGAGATTGAACGTCGGATCTTTCTCATCATTATGTAGTCACCGACTCCTCAATACCGACTTTTCGTCGATCGTGTTATTTCTTTCGTCTAATGCAAGATTGAAATCATATAATTAATTTTTAGCTATAATCATAATAAGTGTATTAGTTATTGTTGAGAATGTAATCCGTTACAACGCCCGTTATATTCACGAAGGGCTGAACCTTGTAAATTAACATGTAATCTTTCTATTTAACTTAGTATATTTGTGTTACTACCCGTCCCTTTTTTATAGCTATGTGTCTTTTATTAACTTTGTAAGGGCTTGTCAATATCAGTTAGTCATCCAATTACTGCCCGCATATTGTCATCGGTATCAATTTAAAAACCCTTAACTACAACAGGGCCTTATATAATTTGTTATTTATATATAATGAAATAGCTAAATATATCCATTATAGAATTTATCACGGAAACTTCAGTATATAGCATTGAATTAATGTAAATCCGTGGAAGCAGGCTCTCGCCCACGCACTGCGTCCATCCGACAGGCGACACTAACGAGCCGCCAGGTGTTCGCGCCCACGCCATGCTCTCCGCCGTCACACCGAGATCTTTGTCTCCGCACACCTCGCGCATAAATCGCGTACGTGAAAGTTTTACGAGCACCAACAATCTTCTCCGAACGATAAACCTCGCGGGTAGACAATGCACCTCTACCGCGAAATAACTTGGCAAACCTGAGCACACGTGCAGCGACGACGTTGCCGCTCAGATTCGTTCGGCGATGGTTTGATCGAGGGCATTGTGCTGGAAACGGTCGCTCGCAGCTGCGTGAGAACACACGTGACGGCGCCGGCGGGCCGGAATACTCATATATGACGAACACTAAGCATACCTATTCATTATTCGAGCGACAATGCAAGTCTCATAAAGAGATTTCACGTGTGCGCTCTCGCAAAGTTTTGATCTATACGGGACATGTGCGCTCCGGCTCCCTTCGGTATGTGTCCGTAAATAGGGTGTGGCCACGTGCGGCCGCGACCGTTCAGCTGCGACGCGGATGTGCGTGGACGGGAAGCAGTAACACAACACTGATACACACAGAAAACGCTGAAATTACTGAAGTACCGGTAACCAGCGAATGAGTAAAATTAAATCACCTCATGTCATTTATTGTGATTAATAATAGTATGCACTAAATTAGGGTGGCGGAATAACCAGCCCATTGTTCGGTCACTAATGAATTAAAACAGAGCGCATATGCGTTGACAGATGGCCGAACGCAGCGCGGGCGGGATGCGCATGTGCCACCCAATATACTATTTGTCGCAATCAGTAATAATGAACATCAACGAGGGAGACGGCTTTGTTGATTGTTATAAATAAAAATAATTTTAAAAACAACACTAACTGGTCATTGCGAAACGTATACTAGACTAAAAAATGCTAGAGTAGCATATCTGTCACCACACTTTTTTTTTCAACTGATTACGCTGCACTCGGCCGATTTTATTTGACAACTCTCTCAAGGAGGCACGACACACCTCAGCTTACGCTGTTACCTGATTCATGCAATGCGCGACCTATCTAAGCTAAGCTAAGCTACGTACTCATACTTATATGAGTTATTGAAACATATGTGTACCAAGTATACATACTGTAACTAATCTGTCTACTGTGACCACACGTTTTGCGTTACTATCTTATTTAACTAAATAGGTTATATAAAACCAATACCTCAAAAGAAACTCGTATTTATCTTTATTCTATTCATTGTTACAGACACCTGAAAAACAGAACCAACCTGACAGGCCGACGTCATGTTAAGTGACTTTAAATATAATAAAGACATTTAGTTACGGTTAATATAAAAGATATACCTCGAAGCGGAACACAGGTTTGGGAGGCGTAACAAATCCTCGGCAGAGACGGAGAAGCCTGACGTCATCAGTTCCAGTGAAGATCATCACCGATGATATCCTATTATAAAGAGATCTCGTTACGATCAATAACCTACTACATGTAATTGTTCTGTGGCATTATTACATACGAAGACTTGATTGAGCATTGCAATGCAATCGTCCGTTAGTCAAAATAATGACGTGGATCGTTCTGTTTATAAGTTTGTGTAAAAAAGCTTTAGTAAATAGCTATTAGTCCGATGAATGTAAATTTCCCATGTTTGTAAATAAGTGTTACGAGTGGATTGTGTATTTTAAACGTGAAAATTTAAATTAACTTTGTGAGTATTGTTTTTTCTTATAAATTTGATTTGTATAATATCTATTACAGAACCTTGCACGTACAAATGCGCGTAGTATGTCGTATTATAAATTTCAAAAGTAGATATATAATTATAAAACGATGCTTCCATTTATATCAAAGAAGTGAACCGATTTTAAGTTGGTTTACGTATATAATTTTATTATTTAAAAGTTTATGATTTGATTTAGTGTGATTTTGCATGGCGATTAATTTGCTAATAGAATAAGGGTTTATTTTAAGAGCTAAACGCAAATATTCTTTATTAATTTATAATGTTGCGTAAAGCACCCCTCCTATATAATGTAAATAGTGTATGTAATATGAAAATTTTATAGTTAGCGGGAAATTATCAATAATAATTGAAAACAAAAATATTATGATTTTATTTTTGAATGTAAGGTGAAAATGCTTTAATTATCTATACATAATTATTATTATTATGGTGTATTATAATTTTACATAGACTGTTATAGTTTTTAGTTATCGAGGGATTCGTTGCTAATTGTCAACTTTGTTATACAAATAAATGGTTTGTGGCTTACATACCATACCTTTTGTGCTAAATCTCAAATCACGGCTCCGGCAACTAAGCCCCAATTAATTGTCACAAATTGTATCAATGATTGCATTTTCTTTGTGTAAGTAATCAAATTTTCCTTATTACTTAGTTTTAATGTTAAATTGTGCACTGATTTTTCTCGTTAAGTACCGGTAAACAAGCAAACAGAAAATAAAATATAACTTTATGATTATTAAATCTTTTATTTACGACCTCTGATATTTTATACCCAGATTCCTATACGATTTGTAAGATCATACAAACATATAAAATACTTTTCGGAAAATGTATATGAGAGGTAGTCCGGTGAAGCTGTTAAGACCTTGCTGGGTCAATAGTGTAGTCATTTAAAAAAAAAATTTTTTTGAGAGAGTCATCTTTGGAATTATTTATCATATTGTAAAAATAGACAATTAAAAAGCTACGTTCTGGCTGTACAGGTAGGGTTGTCAACTTTTTCCGGAAAATTAACTTATTTATATTTTCAATAGGAAAGAAATTAAATTTTTTGAATTAATTTGGAAAAAAATATTGCAATTTATTTGTTCCTTTATAAGCATACTGTTGCTTGTTTTTTAACACAGGTTTAATGTCCTTATTTTGTAATTCGACCTTTATGATTAACATTTCAAATTGTTTAAATTCAACTTCATTTTTAAATATGTAAGTGTGTATGAAAAATGAAATAACTTAAAATCAGTAGGTAATCATCCATAACAGTAATTAATTTTACGTATCACGTTATACTTACGTTATTATAAACTTTGTTTGGCAACCCTATCTACATATATACCTACCTACCTACCTACATAGATACCATGTTATTGAGTTTTCGTTAAAGTTAAACAGATAAAAATATCGTGATAGAACAATACTGAAACGGAACAATACGTTGATCTCCCAGAAAAAAAGACATAACATTTAGACACGGAACAACGATGTTCTTAATTTTTTCATATGTAGGTAAACATAAATAATAACTTGAACACGTTTAAAAATCAGAATTAATTGAATCCGTCGACCGTATAAAATTGTTTTATGTCGAACTGATACAAATACTTGTTTTTATTGTACATAAAAACATTACCTAAATTAATTATACCTATTTGTACTATGTACCTTAGAAAAACTAATACAAAAACAGAACAAGAATCAAGTAATTTAACTGACACTTACTATGAGTTTAATCAGTTCCGAATACATTTTCACAGACATTACCAAATTTTATAATCACACGAGCGGGTTTCGCGGAAATTGATAATAAAAAAAACCATGAAACCTTCCTCATGTATCACTTTATCTAATGTTGAAAACCGTATGAAAATCCGTTCAGTAATTTTTAAGCTTATCGCGTACAGGCAGACAGACGTGGCAGAACTGGCTCTGGTCATCTCACTCCACCCCCTTGCGTGGGCGGAGAAGGGAACTGTATCGAGGCGTTCTGCCTCTTTCAGCGACTTTTCCTTTGCAGCCCGTTAAAACGGGCCGATCTTTGGGTTGCATAAAATGCTCTTATTGGTGATGTGGTAACGGCGGCTTGCGAGGTCGTCGGGATATATTGTTATTTGGAATCTGTGTGTGGGAGATGAAGTGCCACCAATCTTCATCGGGCCTCTTATTTGTTGCGTTCTTCCGAGCGCGGAGTCCTCTTACTTCTTCTTCTCAGGCATCTTTGCGCGGGAGGATTGTTAGCGGTCTTTGTTTTACAATATGTAGTGATTTTCACAGACAACTAGCTTCTGCCCGCAACTTCGTTCGCGTGGAATGATTACTTTAAGCTAACGCTTACACGCAGCTAAAGCCCGCTTATTGATCCAAGCGTGATGATATAGAACCTTCTTTGATAAATGAGCTATCTAACACTGACAGAATTTTTAAAATTGGACCAATCGTTCCTGAGATTAGCACGTTCAACCTACTAAACAAACAAACCTTGCAGCTTTATAATATTAGTATAGATTACTACTCTTCTCTCGTACTTAACTCCAGTCGTCATTCAAATTACTATAACTTTTGATAGAGTGGACCGATTTAAATGAAACAAAGAACTAGTTACTCCTGAGCAAATGCTTTATGATTTCTTCCTAAGGTTTTATTGTGAACTCAGTATTTTAACAATGAAACGTCATCATAAAACAAACAGACAGACATTTCTAAAAATGATTGAAATGTATTCTATTAGTTATTACTAGACACCTGCAACAACCTTTTTTCATGAAAATCTAAAAAATAAAGACACGTTAGATTTTCAATTTTATTATACGTATAGATTAAAAACTATATCATTTTAGAGACTGAAGTGTACACCGTAATTAAGATTGACAATTAATATTAAACATGATCATTATTGTTGTTCTCTCGTTTGAAATACTTTATTAAAAACCTTTAGTTCATTCAATTATTTATAAAATCTTAAACTGTTCATTAATTATCTATTACTCACATTCCATTAACTTCTACTGATATCTTTTATTCCATTTTCTTTTTTCATATAGCCTCTGCCTATGTAGGCAATTTCGGCAATGTGAAGTGTGACAAATACACGTTTTAAACTGAATGTCAAATATTCAGTGTAACAACGTAGAATAATCTAAAATAGCAACATGTCAATATAGATAAATCATCAAAGGGGATATGTACTGTGCTGTGAGTGCTCAGAGGTTATATACAACTATCGGGCCCGGCGGTCGTTGTCCTGCCTTAATAATAAATAAAATTCAACCGCAGCGCCGCCTATCGGGTCCAATTGTGAATCTAAACCATTCTCTGATCCACTAGAACCGTTTAGGGGGAGTTCAGTGACACACACACGTACAAAATAATTTTATATATAAAGATAATATCTTGGGAATATGCATACGTATATATATATATATATATATATATATATATATATATATAATATGTAAGTAGTTTTTATTCTATTGTTATTATTTGTATAGATTTGTAGGTGGTAGAGCCACGCTGAAGCTACTACTTGTTTCAGCATGAATGGGTCAGCTCGCCCGGGATAGTACTACCCTGTCACAGAGACACCGACGTGAAGTAACAATGCTTGCATTGTTGGTTTTCGTTCGGTCATTGAGAGCGCCGGAGGCCCACATCCCCTCTCCCCCTCCTCTTTCTCCTCCCTCCTTTCTCCCCAATCACAGGGTGGGAATGCACCTGCGAATCCCTTGTTGCTAGTGTCTATGGACGGCGATCATCACTTAACATCAGGAGACACGTCTGTTCGTTTGGCTCCTAAAAAACCCGGCTAGGTGTAGTACCTACTACACCTGGCGACCTTGCCAAGACATACTCTAGCAGTTGCATTTGAGAGCCAGTTCAATCCCATCATTTCATCCACTAGGCCATATCGTCACCAATTTTCGAGTAGCATTGCGGTGAAACATAAAACAATGCTATCCTAATATAAACGCGAATATTCATTTTGTTGGTTTCTTTGGATAAATTAAAAAGTGTACAAAACAAAATTAAACATGGAAAAATTACACCGTGACGCATGGAACACAAAAATTTAACCTGTGATATCCTGAAAAATTTAAAATAACCGCGAGCGAAGCCGTGTGCAAATTATGTAAAGTTGTATACCTTATAATAAAATTAATTTTGATTTTACATTCAAAAAGTACATATATCAATAGTAAATAGATCTCAGAAACGAATATCTGGATATAAGTTAACAATAACTTAAATTATACGACCGGATAAAGACTTTCCACAAAATACATGATATTGGTAGTCCGATGAAGATGTTAAGACCTGGCGAGGTCAATAGCGTAGTCAGTTCAAAAAAATAATGGCAACTTCTTGTAAAATTATCATTCGGTGTACCGCACGGTTCTAATTAGTAAATTATATTTCATTGTTTCTAAAAAACTTAAAAATGCACAGGGATCTGGCAAGATCACGCGATTGCCTCACGATTCACGACCAATTATCGCAAGTACAATATTTGATCAGCTGCGTGTGTTCTTAAATACTTCAAAAAGCGGATTTTACAGCAAAATCAACCTTTTTGCTATAACAATAAAGCTAAAAATGCTTTGATGAAAATCTGCGCACTTTGATACGGCAATTTATACTTTACTTTTGCCACTTAGGTTTCAATATCAAATGAAGATAAATAATAATCAGTAAATTGTGAATGTTGGTTCGCCAAACATTAACTCTATGCCGTCATAGCCATGAACAATACGACTAATTATCGAAGTAAGGTAAACAAGCATATACAAACGGTAAAAAGGTTGTTTTTAATATTACCAGAAACTAATGTGTCAAAAAAAGTAATTTTTAACGACCCTGCCAGGATTCGAACCTGGAATCTTCTGATCCGTAGTCAGACGCGTTATCCGTTGCGCCACAGGGCCAGTTGCTAGATTTGTTGAAATTGACCATCAGTTTCAAAATTATAAAATATTCAAATAATATAAATTAATGTTACTACAATTATAATTTTGAACGAATTTAATATCAAAATCTATTCGATAATAAATCAGTGCATAGAGTGCTCTCGATTCCACAGACCTAACTGCATTTCATTAATTAAAGTTTTTTTTTTCTTGATCTGACTACGCTATTGACCCAGCAAGGTCTTAAGAGCTTCATCGGACTACAGTATTTAATTAAAGTCTGTACCCTAATCACTGCATATTATAATACAAAGTCCTCTGCCACGTCTGTTTGTCTATCTATCTATACTAATATTATAAAGAGGTAAAGTTTGTGTGTTGTGAAGTTGTAGGTGTTATCAGGAACTAGTGGTCCGATTTGAAAAATTCATCATTCTATGTTATATAGCTCATTTATCGAGGTCGATTATAGGCTATATATCATCACGCTAAGACCAACTGAAGCCGAGCACCAATAAAAATATCTCATAATCGGGATTTTTTCCTCTTGAGCTTCCGTTGCGTGTTAACGTTAACCCAAACTATTCCACTCGGACAAAGTCGCGGGTAGAGGCTAGTTAGCGATAAACTCAAAAACTACTGAACGGAGTTAATGCGGTTTTATCAAGTAGATAAAGTGATTCATGGGGAAGGTTTTGCTATATAATTTGTCAAGAATTTTTTTTTAAGGGCGGGAAAGTGTCCGCCGACTCTGCTTTTTAAATTATAAAACATATATCAAGACTTCTCAAAAAGCGTTTAATTAAAACTCGAAACAATTTAATTTTTTTTTTTTTCGAAATGTCTACGCTATTGACCCAGCAAGTCTTAACAGCTTCACCGGACTACTAAGGCGAGCGCTTAAGGCACTCAGCCAATTTTATTTTGGCAACCAGCTCAAGGGTGCACCGCACACCTCGGCTTGGCTGTTGCCTGTTGCATGCAAAATCGCGACCTATCTTAGCTAACCTAGCTAACTATTCATATATGTATGAGTTGTTGAAACGTATATGTGTACCAAGCATACACGCCTCAACAACTCCTCCATATATTTATTATCGGAAAATTGAGAGTTTTTCAGTTCGATAAGGGAGCAATTTAAATAATCAGTCATAACTTAGATGTTATATCTTTGTTTTCCTTAAATAGTACATAATACCGTCATATATTTATATATAAGTACATACAAGATATTACACCAAGGTAATTAAGTTATAACACATATTTAATCTTATTTTACATACTTTAAATTAAAGTCAGTAATTCACAAATCGTTCCTTTTCAAACTTTTTTTTATTATCTGTAAAATAGTTGAACTTTGACATCGTGTGAGGAAATTACTGTGTGTAATTCATCTACGATTATCGTTGTTTGAGCATTTATCGATGGTGATTTATTATTCAAGTTTGAAAATACGATAACCTACTAGCAATACATTACGGCGTGATAGATCTAAAAATACTACAATAAACTGAATCACATCTACACGGGTTTTAACCGGGTTTTTGTGTAAAGTATAAATTATTTTTCCTTCAATACCATGAATTTATTAATTATTATATTACAAACACATTGTGGTTATTATTGCTTACACATAATTTAATAAATGGAGTCTTGCAGTACATTATCCAAAGCAAATAAAATATCTCATATGATAATACCAAATACTTTACACAGAACTAGACTTTCCTCGCGTCTTTACTCACTTCCATATAGATTTGACCTATCCTTCGGGAAAAGTACGATTTTTCTGTATTTTCTAGAAATAGTGATTGTTTCAATAATTCAGGGGTGAAATCGTAACAAACAAACACACATTCGCATTTATAATATTAGCAAGGATATCCCTTGTATAACAACAGATTTTTTATCTCATAGGAGGGAAACTAACAGGGGGGTCACCTAATGTTAAGTGATCACCGCCGTCCATAGACACTAGCAACACCGGAGTAGTCGCAAGTGCGTTACCATCCTGTGTTTGGGGGGAGGGGTGGGAAGGTGCGCCTCCAGCGTTCTTACTGACCGAACGAAACGCAACAATGCAAGCACTGTTGCTTCACGTCGGATTTCGTCACGTGGTACCACCCCGAGCAAGTCAACACATTCATGCTGAAAACCATAATCGATTCAACGTGGCTCTACCACCTAAAAACCATTCCTATAAACCGTTTGAAAACTGTAATAGGTATTTAAGTATGTTTTCAGTGTAGGTATACATTATTTTAACCACAACTTATACTGTAATGTTGAAGGTCATCCGTCGTGATAGAGCACACCTGCGTAACCGCGTTAATCTCTGTCACACGTAACAATAACATTACGCTTCGTTGACCGTAACAAATAAAGTGTTCGTTTTATTATTGTCGCCTACAAACAGTGGAAAAAACAAAACATATCCTTAGGCAAGAATATCACGTTAAACTAGCCGTCCGGCCCTGTTTCGCACGGATATAATTTACTAAAATGACGTATGAAGTTTCTAAATAATTTAAATTAATTATTCAACACTTTCATATTTACAGTTTCTTAGAATCAAACAAACTTCATAATTCACTTTTTTTGTTGAGCTTAAATTTAAATCTATGATATCTACTGGCATATTTATTGAAATTATTTACGAGCAATTTTGATAAAATAAATAAAAATATTTAATTGGATAAATATATTATATTGGCCAATATATATATATATAAAAGAAACACTATTTTAATGAATATATAAAATACTAAAATTATTACTGTAGGCTATTATACTTACGATACAGAATCATAACATCGCGTAGTCCGGTGAAGCTGTTAAGACCTTGCTAAGTTAATGGCGTAGTCAGATCGAGAAAAAAAACATAACGTCGCGGATTTATCTATTGCCTGTCTATCTCTTGCATCTCATCTCAACGTAACATGCATCTATTTCACATATAAACTTTCCTGAATAAATGTCTAGGCGATAGTGAAAACCGTATCAAAATTCATTTCATTATTTATGTACATTAACTTATGACTCAGTTATAAGAGACAATAAACAAAACAGAAGTTATTTAAACATCAAGAATTTCCTTTTCAATTAAGCATTTATTGATCTTTCTTTGAGGAGTAACCTACATAAGAGGCCAGCGATTACAGGCAAAGCTAGCTAGTCAGTCCATAAAATAAATATGTACAGTTGACAATTTCTGGCTAAGCAGAAAACCCTATCCTTCTAATTAACTTCTTCTTGTTATTGTGCTAAATGGTGATAGGTCCTAAGATAAGTACCTAAGATAGGTCCTATCTTGTTAAGCGTCCAGAGTACCAGCTCTCAAATACAACTGCCAGAACTTCCACACAGATGCTCGGGACAGATTTGCAATCTGCCTAGTAGCTAACCAAGCATCTTTTTTTTTTTTTTTTTTTATCCAGGGCAAATCCTACATGGGATACCCTCCCACTGTCGGGGGACAGTGAGAGGGTTATGCCGGACTCCTACCGGCTAAAACCCCTGGGCCGCCTGTACGCGTAATTGGACCAGAGTCGAGGGTTGACAGCGAGCATGTACTCCTTCTAAACTCTGGTCGCGCGCTATGGTCACCCGTAGATGTTAAGACGGGGACCTACACCTCGAGAGAGAACAAGAAATTCCCTCCTCTTCCTCTTCTCCTCGAAGCTGCGGCTGCGGCAAGCCGTACTTCGCCTGCACGGGAACTCCTTACGCGGCGACAGACACCCCCGCATCTATCGCCTGGAGTTTAAAACCAAGCATCTATTACATAAAATTCCTATTATCATTTTATGGCTTTATCACGACGCTTCTTCATTAGATTTTCAATTTTATACTACATATTTCTTTATTCTTTATCTTCTGTTATAAAATAATAATAATAAAAGATCTGTTTCTTATTAAAAAAACAATGTGTGCAAAGACACACGATAGAAGTGGAACTTTTATATTACGGGGAAACATTTTGAGTGAAACAATAGTCAAAAAGCGAACGTCACGCGGTGAGGATACTTGGTCACCCATCCAAGTACTAACCGCGCCCTACGTTGCTTAACTTTGGTGATCGGACGAGAACCGATGTTTACAACATTCTGCCCCCAACACTTTTACTCAAACAAAGAGATTGCGACTCAGAATTTCAAAGCCCTCCCTTAAGAATTTTCACGTCTAATGTATAATACATTCTATTAATACACGGGAACTTCTCTATTTATATTTCTCTATTATATTTTCTCTATTTATGCTACGTTCCTCTTTTAACTACAACATTTATACATTGTTTCTAATATTACGTGTACCGTTACGCGTTGGTGTGCAAACATTCATTTTCACAACAACGAACAAGCCCATATGGTGTTGTTATCAGATATGCATATTAGCCTGGAAAATCGGACGTACAAAGGTTTCAAGTGGTTTTGTAATAACAGCCAACTCGATTACGTAAATCCGTGTACATTTTATAAAAAGTAGACGCCATTTGGTTATAATTTTGTTAACACAACAACAAAATAAGATAGAAGACTTCTACAAAACATTGTATTCCACACTTAGGGAGACAATGTTTGGATGTTCTTAATAACGTCTGCACCACTAACATTCCAGATGGGTCATCACTGCAGCTTATCCAATGCAGCAAGGAGGTACATTTCATTCATTCGTCTCAGAAATTCGAACAGTATACTATAGACAGTCGAACTTCATCCTTGTGAAGAAGAAACAACTGGCTGAACGTAAGAAAATTATCTCATACGTTCGGAGACTTCAAATTATAGCAGAGTTGAGACCCAACCATACTTAACATATTGAGGCTGTCGTGCATTACAAACAAAATGTTTTAAATAATTATTAGGTAAAACACGGGTATATTAAAGACTACAGATTTTCATGGAAGAATTACAGGTTGTTTTAAATCTAAGTAATCATGAATTTCGTAGGCATAAAAGTCCCACGATAACGATAAAGGAATTGTATTTATAAATTAATTTATCCGGAAATGTGACATTATTATAGTCCATCGCACATCAATATCAGATAGCGCGGTTTATCAGTACCTAGACTCTTGCAGTGGAGACAGGTGGGGCTGACAGGTGTTTGCACTTGCCCAGTGTTAGTGTACGTGAACTGATAACGTTATCTACAACGCTTAAATGAGTAAAGAACGACTCTAACGCACCTACCGCAGCGCAACACTAATTTTATATGATTCTATTTTACAATATTTAACACCACGATTATGGTCAATATACTAGTCTTGCTGGGAGGTAGGACACGATATTTTTTTCGACTAGACAATCACCTTGCTCAGAGTAATAAAAATATCAAAGCCATTATTTATTGTATCCCAATAGGCGAGGGTCTCGCTAGCTGGTAAGATGTCAATAACTGGCGCTGGAGTCCCGGCCAACGCGGCGCTTAATTGTACTTGGCTTTTTATCAAATACAGTACCGACTCTAGTCTATAAAGAGTTACTCTCGTCGGAGGTCTAACAAATTTACAGACATAGACATTAATAAGATTTAACATCACCGCGTAACGAAATGTATCACCTGTTGAAGTCTTGTTATATACAAATAATAAGATATAATAGATGGAAAACTTAATGCCTTCTGCATAAGGTTTTCCGAACATTACAGAAGTCGTATACACTAGTTAATTTAAATTAAATTTCACAAAAATTTAACTTAACTGCTAATAGAAAATTTTTAACGTTTTACAAATATTCTTATAGTATCGCCATTCAGTAGTAGTATTTATGCAGATATATATGAAATTACGGAAACAACTGCCTTATTTAATGTATTCATGTATATATTTAATCATAAAGAGTTCCTCCAAATAATATTCATAGTTATTACTCCAGTCCACATTAGGTAAGGAGCAAATTATTTTGTTAATAAGGAAGAAATATAAGACACACTACCCAAGATAGAAAAAGTTAAAATATAGTAACAATAACTACAATTCCACAATCTGTTTACCGTAATATTCAAAAGTACGCCACAAACCGCGAACGATTGCACCAAAAGGCATAACTAGGCAACACGGTTATACTAACCATAACAATGCAGCCGTTGTTAGTTGCCGGTACATGAGTACATGCAATTTACACACGCAATCTGTGCCCAAACAATATGCGAGGAGCGGCGCGGCTTTCAGACACCACGGCTTACACAATGTTAGAGAGTACAACTTGAACACTAGAGAAATCCCACAAGAATAACATTATTAGTTAGAAATTTCCTAACGAGTAATCACGAGTTGAATTTATTCACATGTATATGTTTTGTAAAAATGAATAGTAATCGAAAGGATACCTTCTAGTAATAAGTTATCTAAAAAGGAATATTTATTAAATTGTGATATCCACAGAGGCATTTATGATGGGTAGCAATACTTATTGATGTATTGTGTTTGGAATTATAGCAAGCTATGAACTGTGAAGGCTTAAGAGTGACAGAACTTGCCTATTTCTGTTGCTAAGCAGTAGTGCTCGCGTAGTTTTATTCCAATTTGAAGAGTATGATAGGAAACATATCCTGTCATACGAGGCTTTCCAGGTCATATCTCCTCTTTCTCGATCCATCAGTGTCTCTGGAAGTCTATATCTTTGAATAGATGTCTACATGTCACACATTAAACATCAGTCGACTTAACCAGATTAATTGCTTTTCGCATAAGGTTTTAAAAAAATTGGGACAACTTTATCACACTTTGCTTTCATTCTATTAAAAGTAGGTAATGAAATTTAGCATAAAATAAATAGAAATGCTCGATTCTTCAAAATTTTTCCGAAGAAACTTTTATGGTAAGACCAATTACCATTGAAAATGAGATATCGGTATATACTTGGACTAGGTGATTTCTTTATCTGAAATGAGATATCGGTATATAGTTGGACTAGGTGATTTCTTTATTTGAATTGTTTAATCGACTGTAATATTTATTCTGTATGTTTGTTTATTTGTTATAGTTGCATAGTTTGTATCTGGTCCATTCGTGTAGATAAGGAACATAGTTACTTAGAACAATAATTTATTACCGTTATTTTCATTTTAACAAAAATAATAGGTCTTTACCTATTCTACCGTTCGGCAGTACTGGCCATTTCAAATCAAAATAATTATTGTTTGGTTAAGAATTCTAATTTCAAATTAATTTTATTTTAAAGACATGGAATCCTTTACAAACGTAATCATTTGTTTATTGATTAGGGTTACATTTTCATCGCATTTCAATTTATTTTCATCATGGATACGTTAAAAATTCGAGTAATTATGGAATATGAGTACCGTCGTGGCAGCAACGTGGCACAAACGGCACGCTACATCGATGACACTTACGGAGTTAACACCACAAACCAACGCACCACCTGTTATTAGTTTGTTCGCTTCCGTTCTAGAAATTTCGACCTGAAAAAGAAACCTCACGGTCGTCCGAAGACTGTGGTCGACAATTACGAATTAAAGGCGATTGTGAAAGCTGATGATACACAATCTACGGCTGAATTAGCAACAGCTTTCGACGTTAGCGTCAAAACAATATTGATCCATTTGCGTCAAATTGGCAAGGTAAAAAAGCCTGACAAATGGGTGCCCCACGAATTCAATGATCGTCAGCGCGAAGTACGCGTCGAGACGTGCCTTGCACTACTCAACAGACACACAAATAAAGGAATTTTGAACCGCATTGTTACCTGCAATGAAAAATGGATTCTGTTTGATAACCGCAAGCGCTCAGCAAGTTGGTTGGATCCTAGTTCAGCACCTAAACAATGCCCTAAACGAAAACTTACTCCTAGAAAAGTGATGGTCACTGTTTGGTGGTCTAGCGTCGGTGTGATTCATCACAGCTTCTTTCCAAACGGGGTGAGCATTACTGCAGATGTGTACTTTGAAGAACTGAACACAACTATGGAGAAGCTAGCACATCTCCAACCAGCATTGGTCAATCGCTCGTCTCCGCTGCTCCTGCACGACAACGCGCGACCTCACACTGCACAGCAGACGGTCTCCAACTTGCAAGAACTGGGGTTGTAAGTTCTCCGTCATCCGCCCTACTCACCAGACCTTGCGCCTACAGACTACTACTTTTTCCAGAATTTGGATAACTCTTTGGTGGTAAAAAAGTTCAATACCCGAGAGGCAGTACAAAATGCCTTTGAAGAATTTGTTGCCTCCCGTCCAGCTGAGATCTTTAAGAAGGGCATCAATAAACTGCCACTGCGTTGGCAAAGATACATTAATTGCATGGGTGATTACTTCGATTAATACAAATAAAAAATACATTTAAAAAATTCGCTTAAATTTGTTCTTACAAAACGGCAATTTCATAGGTAAAGAATATATAGGTTTACCGACAGTGACATATAACTATTTAACTTATACCAGTGGGTTTCCATATACGTGACCCTATGAAAAGGGTTTTCTTATATGGGTAAATGAGTACTAGAGGATAATTTTTGGAAATTTACCCCAATTTTAAAAACGGAAATCGAGTAATACATCGGTGATACTGCTATTAGATATATATGCAACAGAATCATAAATTTTCCGTCTTTAAAACGCATCACTTGAATACTACTAGACTAATTTAGACTTGTTTTGCTTAGATTAAAATAGAACTAATCCGAAGAAGGATGTAGGTTACATACCATAACGCTTTACTTTTGGGACTTAACAAGTAGGATAAAATTATCTAATGTGTGCCATGTTGACGGAGCCAGATAGAATATGTATTAGAAAAGCTGATATAATAATACCCTTAATTTATATTATATGGATGGTAAAATGTTAAAAAACCTAAATCATTTCTAAATATTTTTTAAAAGTTGGAAATAGTAGAGATGTATGTAATTCACCCAGTCTAAAGTAATCAATACATCTTTTTTTTTAAATTGACTTACGATACTGAGCTGATGAGCGTTCATAGCTTCACCGGAATAATGGGACAACTGCTACTTGGCAACAAACTTCAAGATGCTATAGTTTCCAAACCTCGGCTTCTGCTGTTCCCTTGAAGGCAACAATGCGAATCTTACTTATCTAAACTAATTAAGAAAACTATATTATGTATCGTACAATAAATTATTTATAAACATCATCAAACAGGATTGCAATAATAGTCGGGTCGTCTTTGTCTTCCTCCTAGGACATTGGCGAGATTTCTGTTTCCGTACTTGAACGACGAACCGAGCTTGGGGTGCACTTATTTGCAGATCGGTAAGTATGTTTCCTGGAAGGTCTGGCCATCGTCTTATTGGAGCTCCAATACGCCTCTTAGATCCGGTCATTCGGCATTAGAGTTTCCACAAGATTGTAGTGTTAATACTGATTCTTTCATGTGTTGCAACTTCTGAACTAGAATAAATGGTCTTGAATATACGTCTTATATATAACTTATATATAACGTCTATAATAAACGTCTTGAATACCAATGCGTATTCCAATCAAACCTTACGGGCTAAAACACCAGCGCGATTTCACTGCTTGTTTGCTGAAAAAATAAAACATATATATCTTCCTAGACTTATATTTCAAGATATCACGTTGTAACTACGTGATATTATAACTTACTAAGAGAACTTTGTCAACTCGAACTGATAAAGATTGTCAAATATTATCACTACATTAGTGTAGGAAGGTGCTTGCTTACAGGTGTTCGCACTTAACTCGTACCGAATGCACTGAAGATACCATATTGAGAAAATTTAATATCAAATTAGGTGACTCTGCTGAAAAGACGTCACAATACAAAAATAACACAACTAAAACTTATCTACAAATTGGAAATTGAGTACGTACATGTATATTTAATTAGATTATAAAGCCGGTAATGACGAATTTTTCCTTCCGTGCAAGTTCATACTTGCATTTGAATTTCATATAATCCGATGAATAGAGCATTTGGAATAAACTAGAAAAAATATAAAGTCTAATTGTACACGTTTTTTTATGCAGTTTTTTATTTTATTTAAATATTAGTGCAAGTATTTTGTTATTAGTAAAATTATTACTTGTATTATTTTTATAGGTTATCGATTTTTGAATTCTTCCTATGTACGAAATGTCATAAAAATATGGTATAAATTTTATTATTGTTTTATGATTCATAAAACCATTATTGAAAATTCTTACAATTTAATCTACCAACTGCAGAATGATACAGGTACTTCCCGTGTATAAATTGTATTAGAATTGCTTAAGAGTAAATATAGTTATATATTTTTAGTATTATTGTTTTTTTCTTTATTTATTTATAAAACTAATATTGGCAATTCGTATACTGATTCAATATTAAAATACTATCTGCTTTCTATGTACAAAATTAAAAATTATAACTACATTTTATAAGACCAAATTCACTGCCACGTCTGTCTGTCTGTCTGTTCGCCATAAACTCAAAAACTACTGAATGAATCTACATACGGTTTTTACTAGTAGATAAAGCGATACATGAAGAAGGTTTAGGTATATAATTTGTCAAGGTTTTCAGTCAGTGCCAACGTCCACCGGGTCCGCTAGTTATTGATACATTTGTTAGCGTATGAATTTCTGTATAACATATACCTATATTCGTATATGTGTCATCAAATCTATTCTAGGCATACAAAAAGTATCTATCCTTTTACGAGTTCTTAAATTATTATTGACAAATGTGTATACTATCAATTGGATAATAATGTAATCATTCCAGTACAAAGCTTCATATACCGTTTGAGGTAAATCTAGATAGCCTAAGACACGATAAAAATTTCATATCTGTAATCAGTGGCAAAAATATACCTATAACAAAACGTGGAAAAACAAATAAATGTGCTAATGGAACAATTGACTTACTAATATTCAGTTTTGAATAGAAATAAACACGTATAAGAAATCAATTTAGAATTCTTTTGAAAACGGAAACACTACGAGGTCACGTCTGCCTCCTTAACCTTTCACGCACACACATCAAAATTTATTATTCATGCCATAATTGAACTACAGCGAACTATGTATTCAAAGTGATACATTACCATTACCAAAATATCTAGTCAGAAAAATACAGGTGCGCGTTCCTAGTTCGTTAACTTAGATATATATGAAAGATTTTATCATAAATTTAAATATATTTTTTTCTACACAATGTAGAGTTTTGTGTGACAAAAATAATTTAATGTATTTATTGATAAATGGCAAATGATTATATTGTAATATTAAAAGTGAGTTGAAAAAAAATCCACACATTTAGTCGACTGATGTCCATTGATATATATTAAGAATTCCTTAAATATCGCCACAATGGCTAATCCATTTGTATCCAACAACGTGCCATTTACGAGGTATTCAGACCTTATAGCGGCTCTTCCCACGCTACGTTTTCTGAAGCGTGGGCTCCGCTCGAGAACTCTTAAGAAAATATTATATTTTTTTACTCGTATGATATAAATTATATCAACAATGTGTAGTTTATTGTTATATCGATTTTGTTTTACAGCAAAGGGCTACCGAAAACCGGGCAAAGTGAAAGAAGTTACATCGGAAAGCGATCCCTGGCATTAGACGAAAGCGCTAGGAAGACAAAGAGGATTGTCTGTAGCCAGTGTTATTCTAGAACATACAGGTCATGATGCTTCAGTAATAACCGTGTTAGATCACCGCATCGATGGATGTATGTTTTAATCATTTTATATGATCCGCCACAGCTTTCAGTGACGGAAAAAATCGTGACGAAGCATTCTTGTAGGAATTCTTCTAAATCCGCTTAGCTAACTACAATGCTCAAGTTGGAAATGTATTACCAGGCACCTATTAGTGTTTTCCGACACACAATTACGATCAAACACTAAAACCTATTATTATATATTGTAAACCAAAGTCCTCTGCCATATATGTCTGTCTGTTTATCAGTCTGTTCGCGATAAACTCAAAAACTACTGAACGGATTTTCATGCGGTTTTGTCAAGTAGATAAAGTGATTCATGAGGAAGGCTTTGGTATATAATTTGTATTATCTTTTATTAACAGGACGGGACAACGTCCGCCGAACCTCTTAGTAAATAATAAAACAAATGCTCTATACGACATGTAAAAAAATTAAGTTAGCATGAAAATATATATCACCAATAATATAAATGCAAAATATGTTAAAACTATATTTTAAAAACAAAATTATTAAAATAAGAATCAATAATAGATTCTAACTTGTAAATTTTATTCTAATTTGTAGATTTAATCTAGTAACGAAATATAGAGGAGTAAATATTAAATTCGGAAACGTTTTAAAACGATGTGCGAGTGAAACTGACGCGAAACCTTTAAATATTCAAAGGGTGTAAAGGGCAACACGACGTGAATTTCCCCTGGGTGTTTTGTGTTTACAGTTTACCCCTCTATTTTAATATTCTACTGTAGTTTCCATAATATACGGATAGAATATATGTATTATAAAAATAAATAATAATATTTACTTCAACAGAATTAGAATAAATAATTTATCACTTATTTCAACACCTGAAGCTACAAATCTATACTATAATAAAACTGTAACAAGTCGAAATCTGTACATTAAATATTTTTTGAAAATTTTAATCAGGGTAGACTATGTTATCGATATAGAAGCCAATAATAATCTTTTTACAATTTTTGTCTGTCTGTCTGTCTGTCTGTCTGTCCCTATGCACACGCATCACTCTGAAAGTACAGAACCTATCTTGACGAAACTTGACATAGTGATAACTAATACTACGAGATTACATCAAATATACTTTTTGTCTCATAAAACTCAAAGGGTTCTTCAGGATAAAGGATTAAAGTCTAGAATCTAAACCCGTATTACTCTGGAAGTACTGAACCAATTTTAACGAAACTTAACACAGTGATAACTGATATTACAAGGCTACATCCAGGATAGTTTTTGTCCCATAAAACGCAAGGAGTTCTCCAGGATAACGAAAAATAAAAATTTGTAGTTAACGTAACTAGACTTTTTTGCGACACCTTAGTACAAGAGCCGGCAACGTTGGAAGAACAAGAATTTTAGAATACCTGATTCTTTAATATATGAATATATATTTTTTTGTATCATACGAGGCAAGCGAACAGGTGGGTCACGTGATGTTTAGTGACCACCACCGTCTATAGACACTAGCAACACCAGGGGATTTGCAAGTGCGTTTCCAACCTGTATATGGGGGAGGGTAAGGGAAGGGAAAGAAGGAAAGGGCAAGAGAGGTGGACCTCCGGCACTCTCACTGACCGAACGAAACACTACAATGCAAGCATTGTTATTTCACGTCGGTTTTCTATGAGAGGGTAGTATTACCCCGAACAAGCCGACCCATTCATGCTGAAACCAGTAATAGCTTCAGCGTGGCTCTACCACCTACACAAATTATCAATATATCAATAGACAGAATTTAGCACACTTAGTAGCGGGTTAACGTTGTATTTTTAATAGGCATTTTGATTTATGATTAATCAATAATAAGTTTAGGAACATTTTTTTCAGTAACTTTTAAACGCAATTAAACAGTCAGACACATTTTTTATAAACAAACATATATATACCCGCTGATATATTTTATAAATAAAAAAAAGAATGTGGTGTCGTGGGATACCAGGTAGGAACGAAGTTCCTTCCGCTAATGTAGAATCGACACTATTTGGAAAAAAAAACGTGCTCAATTTTATGTAATCGTAATTCAAATTAACAATTAAAATAACAAAATATGTCTCTTTATTTTTGTTTGACAACATAAAATTACATAGAAATAGAAATAATTACAAAAAAGGAGAAAGAGAAAGGTATTATACACTACTCGCTTGTGTATACGACTGTCGCGCCTGCGCACGTCTCATTTAACTGTTTTATTCCATGCAGTTTTCGTGACGTTTTTACTATCTCATTTTTTTCAGTTCGGTCGCGCAGCAAAATCTCTATCTCCTCCAAGCCTGCTGTAAGGAACTTCGTTCCAATAATAAATTTCAAACCAATAATTTTTTTTCATATCAAAGAACAAATTTCATTTTATTAAACATTATTGACCACCATATACAACGATAAACGTAAACGTGACTTGGAATTGACGCCATCTCAAATATATGCGTCGTCGACCATCAGGCTATACCAAACCGAAATACCTTGGACCGGCGAGGTGAAATATCTCGGTGTCACTTTCGATAAACACTTACATTTCGATTCACACACAGAAAGAGTGCGAAACAAAGCCGTATGTATGGTCTTGGGTCGTTTCTATCATTTGCTTTGTCATAAGAGTAAAATGTCCCCCAGACATAAACTCACTTTATATAAAACTTGCATCCGTCCGATTATGACGTACAGTTGTTCGGTCTTTGCACATGCGCAAAATCGTATTCAAAAGTTGCAGGTTCTCCAGAACCGAGCCCTACGTAAAATCACCGGTGCCCCATGGTACGTCCGGAATAAGGATCTCCACAGGACCTGGAGATGCCTTCTGTCTGAGCGTATATAAAATCACTTACACGTAGTTATTTCGAAAAAGCCGCGCATCGTCCCAGCCCGTTAGTGGTATCCGCCGCGAACGATGAACCGTATAGAACCAGTATAGAAGACGACCGCGAACCATTTTTACCGACCCTCCTGATTTAATCACGTCAGCGAACGATCAATACCAGCCTGTCTCTTCAAACAGAGCGTGTTCTCACCCACGCCCGCATAACCGCAGATCACGCCGCCGTGGTCTGGAAGTAAATTTCGCTTCCGCACACCAAATTAGGCCCTCCTCGGCAACGGCTCAAGCCTAGATCTGTTCCCTCGGCGTGGAGCCCTTGAGTACGCTGCTCACGCGATACAGTGACACAAGAGTTCTACCCTTATTTTTCGTTATCCTAACCTATCCTATATAGTTTAGAGGAATTTTTCCTACACAAAATACATATAGGAGTTGTTGAGGCACGCATGCTTGGTACACATGCATGTTTCAATAACTTATATACGTATATAAGTTACCGGACTACTAAGGCGAGCGCTTAAGGTACTCAGCCGATTTTATTTTGGCAACCAGCTCAAGGGTGCACGGCACACCTCGGCTTGGCTGTTGCCTGTTGCATGCAAAATCGCGACTTATCTTAACTAACCTAGCTAACTATTCATATATGTATGAGTTGTTGAAACGTATATGTGTACCAAGCATACACGCCTCAACAACTCCTGCATATATTTATTATCGGAAAATTGAGAGTTTTTCAGTTCGATAAGGGAAAAAAGTAAACCCTTCCACTTTCATGTGTAAGCGTGTAGGCGTGCACGTGTGTGGGGGTGATCGTGTAGTGTTGTAGCAGTGATGTATATTTGTGTGTCACCGTATCACGCAAGCAACGCACTCAAAGGATCCCTACCGAGGGATTAAACCTGATGTATAAAACTGGCTTGGTTTGAAGGTGAAAGATAGGTACTATGTTGTGAGTGGTACAGAGATTATTTATAAAAATATATTGGAAATATATTTCAAATACGTTTTCGAAACAGTCTATAACTCTTAGACAATAGTTTCAAGTAAGTGGCATTTGACGCTTTCGGCGCGATGTTTGACGCTTCGATACGGTGTTCATATATTTTTCTTTAATACAATGGAGTATAAAAAGGTTTTAATACAAGTTGAAGATAGTTATGATAAAGTATATGGTAGAGATGTTTATTTAGTTTTATGTAGGTTAGTTTTTATTTTAATTGATCCTGGTAGATGACGCTACGAACGGGTACTAGGCTTATTTAAAAAAAAAAAAATGTAATCTGGGTATATGTTTGAGTGAATCCGTGGATAGTTTGGATTCACAATTGGAAACGGTAGTTGTGGCTGCAATCGGGTATCAGTTATATTTGCGGGGTGGTAGGGCTTTACAGCCTGACTGGGTCACAACCACCATGTACATGACGAAAAAATCCGTAATAGTGACTCGCTTCTGCGCGTCGCGTTTCGGGATCAGCCTGTGCATATCCAGCTTTCTGTAGGCCGGCATGATAGTGGCGACCAGCGATGGATAGTGTGTCACTCGGTGGTCGCTATTATTTTTGGATTGTACTGTGCTTACCATCAGGCATAGTGCCGGCATTTTGCCGTGCTATGATTAAAAAAAAGAAACAATTTTTTCGCGTGATAACCAATTTGGTGCAAACGAAGTTGCACAGGTCAGCTATTAACCAATAATTTTTTTAAACAAAAAAAAAAACAAAATGTTTACTAAATACAATAACAAATGAATGGAATATAGATAATTACATATTAAATATACTTCAGCAAAATAGTTCACGTGCATAACATACGACATGCCACCGCGACTGCGCTTGCGACATCTATAAGATTTGTATAACCTACTACAGAATACTATAGACACTACCCTAAAATTAAAAAGTTTCACATTTTTTTCACGTTTAAGTAACTTATAGGTACGCAACCTATAAATATTTTATAGCAACATAATAATAATAATAAAATCATACAACACATCATTTAAAATATCTAATCTTGGATAAACATTTAGTAAATGTACGTGTATTTTTCTATACTAGTATATTTTGCGATATAATCTTTACTTGAGTAAAATGTACGTTTTACGTTGGACATTCTCTTCATACCTACTCGTTTTAATCGCAACATAAGATTACAGGTGTTCAGTTACACGAAAAATAACCATATATTTCTGTTTTATACATTTTCATCAATTTATCAGAAGCCACGTCCCAGTCACCCAATGTGCAAATACCTACACGGCCACATGCTCATTACCGGTAGTGGCGTCTGACATACTAGTCTATTTTTAGCCTTCCCATGATAACATTTCAATTCTACGCGACCAATTGACACGGACACACATGTCGTGTGGAATAACGAATGAATACTGAAAAGGTATGACGCTATTCGTAACACATATCTAACAAGCGGATATATAAACATCAATGCACCAATGTAATAAATACGTGACATCTGGTAATTACATTTGACTGAAAAGTAATTATAAAGCGGATAAAAGACATTTTATGACATAGTAGCTAGTACTGTCCGATTAAATTTCAAACGCCTAAATTTCACTACATTGATCTTGTCCATTGTTGACTAATGTTTCAGGTGGTTTCGGTTAACCGAGCATATGGTCGGCAGCGAATCAACGTGGAAGGCGATGCCTTCTTTCTGAGAGGAAGAAATCTCGCAGAAGAAAGCGGCGGGGAGGGCTCGCGTGGAAGACTCTCGTAACGGCCCTTTCCGCCAACGGAGAAGTGGCTGAAGGAAGGAGCGGAATATCCACCCCTTTCCACCACTACACCGTAGGCGATCCTGAGGGAATGGGATGAGCGGCCCGAATCCTAACTCCACAGGTTCGGCTGACGAAGGGAGGCTACTGGCATGTACCTAGCCTGCCTTCCTAATAAGACGAGACCCAGCGGCGTATCTCGGCAGGTCGACCGGCGGGAAGTAGACCGTTAAGTACGAGTGTAACACTACCCACTCTCTTCTCCGAGAGGGTGGCGTATCCATAAGGATTTCCCCACGTTAAAAAAGGGACACTTAAAAGTTCGTTATATAACTCGTTAATAGACTGGACGCAGCTCCCAATCTTACGGAAAGGAGTGACAATTTGAAAACGTGCCAAACAAATACGTCTGGATAGAGCTTCTTTCACAGAAGCGTCTGGGATCTATGGTGCGTCGTACTGTCGATTGGTTATTGAAAATCATATGTATCATTCGTTGATTTTCCAACTACTGCATAGTATGTGTGATGCCTCTATGAAATAAATTGCCAAAAAATCAAGAAGTCTCTAATTGTGGAGACAATGGCTACCTGTGATTCGTTTCGGAGAAATAATACAAGCAAAGTTAACTAAACTTAAGGTTTACCAACAGTAAACAACAAGAAACAAAAAGAATGTATTCAGATTACTGAAAACTACAAGCAGTGGTAAAACAAAACATTTTTCTTTACCTAACGATTCTGGTCGAACAATGCCCCTCAATTTAACGACGATTGCATCAGTTCTGACTACATAAGTATGCAATCATTAGTATGCATAACAACCTGCGTCACAATAACAGATTTGATACCTTACAATACCAAGTAAAATACGACTTATTATTGAGTTTATATCAGTACTGACAATTAAATGTCATACCGTAACATTGAGTTAACAACTGCGAGCATTATAGATGATTCCTATCGTGGTCCCAATTTATTTTTTATGGACCACATCTTAAATATTAATAAATCAAGATTTTCTTAAAAGATCATAAAAGAGCCCAATTGTATTATAATAGTAAGTAAATAAACTAATTCCCAAGAATGTAACTGACAGTACAATACTTAATGGCAGAGTAGATGACGACAACAAAATTAAAATTGAAAAAACTTTATACAGTTTAGTACCTGAGAAGGCTCTTATGAAAATCAAAGCTACCATCGATTTGGAAAATAATCCAGTCATCGACAAGAATTAACAACGAACAAGATCTGGTGTAGTTTTTCATCGTACATATTTGTATAAAAAGCATAAAAATCACATTCGCTTTTGACGGATGCACAGAGACAGGTATTATTTCTAGACTTTACCATAGTTCACAAAGCTTATAACATCACAAGGTTATTACTTATTTTTATAGACTATCAGTTTCAGGTAAAGGCCTAATCATACATTCAGCCACTTCTCTCTCTCTCTCTCTCTTGAGATTCTATGTCCCCAAACTATCGGGGCAGAGGGCAGACTTAGGAGGAGCCACTTAGGATTTTCCTATTTTCTTTCTCTCTAAACTTCCCATTTATGATCAACAACTCGATTTTACTCATACTAAATAAGTTGCCATTTCGTTTGAATACCTACTGCGGTTCCAACCAAGCCCGTTTAAGATCTTAAGACGCTTCAAGCTAATAACGGTGTGTCTATATGTAAATAATAATAGCAGTTCTAGTATTTTGTACAATTACACTGCAATATATCATAGTAACAAAATAAACGATATGTAATTATGTATACGTGAATTATTTCTGTATTCAAAATGATTTGGTGATTGGTCAACAATTAATATAGAATATATGTCATATTTAAATAACTACTACCACGTGAGATACATGTAAGGTAACAAGGTACAATGAAAGTGGATAAGAGACAAATAATTTGGAGTGATAGATTAAAACTTTTTTTAAAGGTAAAGTGAATTCTCTAAATATAATGAAAGCGTAAATCGTATCAGAATCCGTTGCCTAATATAAAACTAGGAGAACACACAAGCACAAGGTGAGTTTGTTTTATACATTTTATTTGCAGATACATTTTTGGACAATCTTTTACATATTTGAAGAAGAAAAAATAAGCTATTTTCTGACAGTCATTCACAGTTTCACCGAACTAAATCAACAGTAACACTTATAACTTATAGAGAAAGTTTTAGTTAACTTTAGAAGCACTAAACCTACAAAAATTGAGAATGTTTACGTAATATCATTTTTTTACATCTACTTCAAGCGTAAGTTAGTGTCTCTTGCCTACAGAGATCATTACAGATTTGATAGCAGACGTCTAATCATTGTTTTGAAGGAATACCATCAAAGTAGCCATGTAAAAATGACTCTATTTGTCATAACGAACCTCTCCACGAACAAACGAACCTCCATTTGTTCAGTACAGTTCTATAATGTATAATTGCGGTGGAAGTGACAGTCGGCCGCATCCATCCGCCAGATTAGCCGTTCCGGTACGTTACGACATATTGCATTGTTCCTGTAACACAATCACACGCATTATTCGAGTCAAGGTCTGTCCTGTCTGTTGCTTTACCGAGGAATATTCGAGAATTTATTTTTCAATTGCTCAGTTTTATAACATAGATATGTAAGAAGATAATTCAATAGCTACTACAGTTACATATTTGTATTATGTGTATGACATAAAGTATTTTCCATTGATAAATGATGATATAATAAAATATTTGAAGTATAAGTGATGAAAGAACGAATTAAGTGATTAAAAAAGTTAATGATATATTTGGAAAATGAAATTAATACACCGTATATATGGAATTATGATTGCCTACAATCCGATAGATGGCATTATAAATACTAAATATACTATATTCGAAAACATATGCTCAGAGCTATAAGTGTGTGCCAAATCTAGGTTTGTATTTATAAGGGTTACCGGTTAACTAAATTCTAGTACTGACGGAATGTTCGGACCAAGTAAGATCATAAACGAATCTAAAGTAGTGTCTTGCGCCGCACTTTGATTAGAACTAAATAAAGTTCTTTGTTCAGGAGTAGAAAGTAGAAACGGCGAAACAAAAGAAATACAAAAATATTGAGTAAAAAAAAGTTTTTAGGAATGTGTGTCTATTTACCAAGTTAAATCGGTAACACTATCGGCTGACAAATATAGGAAAACAGCTTGAGAAAACCTGAACCTGACAAATATTCTTTTAGTACCAACTTACATGGGAAAATGCAGAACTGTGGAGTTCCCAGAATTTGAAACCGTCAAAACCTCGTTCGCTAACGTGATTATTCCCTTGCCTTCGGGACAAAGACTATGGTTCTGCAGTGGGTCTCCGACCGACCGATGTGATGTGCTATGCACTTGGTCTCAAATTCTTCAAAAACTTAAGAAATTAGTACGATAACAAGGTTGCCTGCCCTTATATTAAGATGAAAAGAAATTTCCTTCAAAGAAGGCTTTCCCTTAAAGTCAGATGAGAACAGGTAAATGAATGACGAATACAACAACTCTCCAATCCGTTATCCGCCATATATCTATACTAATATTATAAAGACGTAAAGTTTGTGAAGTTGTAGGGGGTATTCTCAGGAACTAGTGGTCCGATTTGAAACGTTATTTCAGTGTTTATTATAGGATATATATCATCATGCTAAGAGCAATAGGAGAGGAGCACCAATAAAAAATATTTCAAAATCTTTTTTTTTCTTTTGAGATCTTCCACTGCGTTTTAGCGTTAGCCCAAAGTAACTATTTCATGCGAACGAAGTCACGGGCAGAGGTTAGTTAAAAAATAAATTCAAAAGCTATGACGTAGAACGTACAATCTGCATTTACCTAGTGCTTTATGTGCGTCAGTAAATATAAATGCGTTCAAGTTAATCATAAACCGCAGTTGCGTACACGATGAGGATTTCTCGGTTTGCTTGTATTGTTTTCACTTCCACCTAATACCAGCACAACTGAGTAAATACCTACTGACTGGCTTGTTCGATAATACTGCAAACAGAATTTGTTTTGATGCCTTACGTACTATTTGAGTTAGGTTTGCCAACTTTCTTATAAACAAATAAGATACATTAAAGCTTAGAATAAAGTATATCGCGATAAAATTTATCAGAGCAGACAAGTGAGTAAATAGGTTTTATCTGCAATTTATCTTCATTCATGCACATATGAGTTAATATTAAACTCGATTTCATTATAGAAATGACTTCTTATATGCATTTATCAATAATTAAAATTTACCACACATTTGAAATGAAGATTCCTTAATTAACTTCACTCAAAAATCAAACCATGTAAAATAAAACATTTTCAAGCACATTATTGTTTTCATATATTTTCGCGAAATACACAAATTCTTCGACACAAAATACATATAGGAGTTATTGAGGTATATATGCTTTTTTTTTATTAACGTGGGGAAATCCCTAACGGATACTCACCCTCCCGGGGGAGAGGGTGGGTTATGTCCGACTCGCACGGACTAAAACCCCACGGTGTACCGTCGGCCGCATGTTAGGGGCGGCCAGGGACCGTTCTGGCTCTCTTCCTGAGAAACCGCCCCTGAAAGAAATGAACTCCGCAGTCGGTAGGATTCGAACCTACGCTCCCAGAGGGAATCTGATTTCTAGTCAGACGCCTTAACCGCTCGGCCACGACTACTACAAATATGCTTGGTACACATATGTGTTTCAATAACTCATATAAGTATGAACATTAGTTTAATAACCTTAGCTTAGATTAGCCCAGATAGGTCGCGAAACGCAACAGCCCAGGCCGAGGTGTGCCGTGCACCCCTGAGCCTGATGCCTATATATAATAGGCTGAGTGCCATAAGCGCTCGCCTTAGTAGTCCGGTGAAGCTGTTAAGAACTTGCTAGGTCAATACCGTAGTCAGTCGAAGAAAAAAAAACGTAAAGTATCGTACAATTCTTTACTATAAAGCATCATAAGTGGCAGGCCTAATTTTCGAATAAACATAAAAGTTATTGTAGTCCGGTGAAGCTGTTAAGACCTTGCTAGGTCAATAGCGTAGTCAGTTTGAGAAAAAAAAAGTTGTGAACAGAATTAAAAGATAATTAAATGCCTACTACACTAGTAGTTACCTAGCAGAATAATTATTACTATACGGTCAGCTTTACATTTCAATTAAGGTAATGATAAAATTTTGCTGTAAATCAATTATCAATATATTATAGGTTCTGTATATGAAAAATAAATTATACAACACTGGTTGTAAACTTACATCAGAACTAATCCATTCAATTGTCTTTAAATATATATTGTCTTTGCAATTTTTGATAATAATTATTATCTAAGAGTTGTACATATAATATTACTATATAATAAATTGTTAACAATTACGAAAATCTACAGTAATACTGTTCCAAATGTTCGCGACATTAGTTTTATCTTTGTTAATATAATAAAAATAAACTTAATACATAATTTCGAAAGGTATCGTATAGCAGTCGTGGCCGAGCGGTTAAGGCGTCTGACTAGAAATCAGATTCCCTCTGGGAGCGTAGGTTCGAATCCTACCGACTGCGGATTTCATTTCTTTTGCTTTATTTACTTTTTTCTTTTTCACTTTTTTATTATAATTGACAATATGTTTCTCAGTCCATAAAATAAAATAGTAATAGAATAAAAATTACACTATCATAACTAGAACAATATATCATTGATTAGAGCATCATTTATTGCAAACACATTTTGGTTCATAAACGCATATGTTCTTGAAAAAAAAATGATTTTGTTGATTATTATGTTGTATCATGAGAATTACATATTTAATTGGAATTAATCATGAAACATCTTTTATAGATGTTAACTTTCCACACATATCGATTAACCTTACCATCGTGTTGGTTCAAACAAAAATACCGAAAATTAAACCAGTTCAAATTATATGAAAAAAACCGAATGAACCATCAGAGGTTTAGATCAAACATTCAAGGTGTTATTACAAAAAAGTTAAATACGTATTGAATACTTGCTTTAAAAAGGTTACGTTAGACTTAGGATTAGGATTCCCCGCAAAAAAAAAAAAACAAAAAGGTTAGACTTGCGAAAAAAGGATAACGCGAATTTGCCTCGGACGAGCGCGGTGCATTTAGTACGAAACCTTTTAAAGCATGTATTTTAGACGTATTTAACTTTTTTGTAATAACACCGTTAGATCTTATTCTACTATTTTTCAGATCAACAGTCTCCAATTAAATACCAAAATACCATAGTACTTGCTACACCACATTTAATAAATACAACTTCAATTCTTTGTCAATTGGAAATGATCTAAGTTGCCAGTTCAGTAAAACTTGAACTTGAACTTATACGTACGTCGATTTTCATCTCTCGGCAGTTCCTTCATTTTTTATTGCTGTATATTTACTATCTTGTTTATTTCAATGGTATTACCGATCTCGCGAAAAAAACAATATCTGACATGTACATGACGTAAGTTGCAAAATACCAACTGTCATCGTGACACAAAATATTTAAAGATTCTCATTGCGTGACAGTATTATTATAGTTACAACCTGTATAAAATACAATACCGAACACAAGATATTTCTGGACCATTTTAGAATCCTTTGCAGATATTTCGGCTACTTCAGTTTTATAAATAAATAATAGATGAGTCACTAAATCGTGGGAAAAATCCACTTGATTACCAACATTAATTTATAAAGGATAAACCATTTTTTTCGACGTCAATGGCATTTTAACTTACCTACGGACGCAATAATATTCTTATGTTATACACATTGACATATAAAAATCCAAGACACAGTCTCGAATAAAAGTAGCGCTCAAAACCGCAAAAACTCCCCAATATACATACTTTGTTATAGTTATGCGATTAACTTATGATTTTGCAAATTCAACCTGACCTACATGATTTAAAGTTGTTTTTACAAGGACACAAGCGACGGGAGACATTTGAAATGTCTGCATAATCTAAAATTATGCACTCATTTTTGTGTACCGGCTGTGACACATGAAGTGTGCATTTTAGGTTTTTGTATATTAATACCTATACATTATCTTGGAGTTTTGCACAAAGCGATCTTAGCCAATAATGATACCTACAGACATTCAAAAATATGCTTCTAAGAATATACACATGCAATTACTGTATGTACACAATGGTAGCCATGAGTCACATTAAGAGGCTACCACATGTTATCCGCGCAAAGCAAAAAAAAGCGCAACAAGTAATCATTCGGAAGATACATTGTATATGATCTCATTAATGTCTCAACACGCGCGTGGTTAATGGCATACTTTTACTGGAGCCAACTCAGGGTTGCGACACCTGAGATCTGCACCGCGATTTCATTGTAAATACTCCCATCGGGTAATGTTTAACCAAGTTAACACTGCTAATTATAAAGATCACGATGAGATTCTTCCAGTACCATCGCTTGCGGTGTTTACATTTTTTATTCTTTGGGTACCATAATATTTGTTTTTTCTTTTGGTTTTAGTAGAAACACGTATTTTTTGTGTGAGGTACATCTAAACGTACAGAGGTAATCGTTGCTAAAATGTTTTACTGCCTTGTTTAATGCAAAACAATATTCGACAGATTTATTGACCACAATATTCAGTGCTATTGGGCAAAATATATCATTCATGATCTTGTTTAAAAGTAGTAACTGACCACAATTTATTTCGAGTTAAAATTCTACATGGGAACGTGTTTTGTATGGATTAATTATAAACAAACTTTTAATTTTATTAGTTCTAATTAGATCATATAAAAAACTATAATAATATGTAGCCTAACCACCGAAAAGTCGTCTGTTTACTAGAAAAAGTCTCATCAAAATTGATTCAATAGTTTCGGAGTTTAGCCCAATAAGCAAAAGATACTTGAATCTTATTAATGTTATGAGTATTTTAACGAATAAGCTATATTTTTAAATTAACATACCCATATATGTATGACTAAAGACCGTCATATCTTCGTATCTGTTCAATGTACTATTGTGGCGCCATAAGTTTCAGCCCCCTTTTTTCGAACTGACTACGCTATTGGCCTTACTAGGCCTTCACAGCTTCACCGGACTACTAAGGCGAGCGCTTAAGGCACTCAGCCGATTTTGTTTAAGTAACATGCTCAAGGGTGCACGGCACACCTCGGTTTGGGCTGTTGAACCATAAGTTTCAGATTTTATCAAATTCTTAGAAGGTGTGTAAAAATTTTTAACAACCTTTTTTGCTGATAATTTTAAATCTGGTACTGAAATATTACGGAATAAACGGAAGTTTTGATCTACATTTAATACTCAATGTAATTAAAATATATTAGGTATAGGAAGGATTTTTTTTGTATCATATAGGAGGCAAACGAATATGCGGCTCACATGCTTTTAAGCGATCACCGCCGTCCATAAACACTAGTAACGCCCGAGGAGTCGCAAGTGCGTTACCAGCCTGTGTTTGGGGGAATGGGGAGACAGGGAGTGGGGAAGGGAGAGGGGAGGGGAGATGGGTCTCCGGCGCTCTCACTGACCGAACGAAACGCAACAATGCAAGCACTGTTAATTCACGTCGGTTTTCTGTGAGAGGGTGGTGCTACCCCGAACGAGCCAACCCATTCATGCTGAAACCAATAATAGCTTCAGCGTGGCTCTACCACCTACAGATTAATATTCATATTTGCCAAAATACCGACGTAAGTAACAGTTTTTTTAATATCAAGTACAAGATAAATACACTTACTGTGGGCTATTGTTATTTTATATACCATTGTAGACTTTTCAATAGACATTTTTAAATGTCCAATTCCGAAATACAAAATTGTAATATATCTCATAAAGTAAGCGCCCGAAAACTACTTCTTACGTGTTCATTAGAATATGTTTACTTTCTCTACTTTATATAAATGAATATACACGTAAACCTTTCGGAATAAATTCTGTAAATAATAGTGAACACTTTATAAACATGTGTTGCGTTACTTAGTTGAACTAAGGCATTGCATAGACAGACACGAAGAGGTACTTTGTTTTGTACATTAATAGAATAGATATAGCCCATATTGCAACACACCATTTTTAAACAAAATTTCAAGCCTAATGTCTTACATTTAGCTCATCTCCATTAAAATTATTAAGTATACGTAATTGATACGCCAAACAAAAATATAATATGATAAGTATAATATAATATAATCAGCACATTTAAAGATGATGACCATGGACAGTAATAAGGCTGTTAACAATCTTTCATGATTCTATTCCAGAAAATTTTACATGTAAATATTACTTAGGTACTAGGGTAATGATTATACACGGAATTCACTTAACATCCACTACTGTAAAGAAATAGTAATTAGCTCACAAGCAATATGATAAGTTGAGTCCAACGATATCACATCATAAAGTGGATTTAGATTTATATCTTCTGTTGGGTTGTTTCTCGATGAGCGGGTTGTTTTCCGAACAGCTGGTAGTTTTGACGTTCATAAGTGCCTTATTAGGGTCTAAATTTAATAAAGCTTTTTTGGAAATGATATGATACTCCAGCAACTACCAATGACTGACGTATAAACAAGACCAGTATTACGAAAATAAAGCATTATTTCATAAACGTGTGTTGCAATAAAGGTGTTTTTCAAATTTAGTATAAAGTTATCTTAGTTATAGTTAGTGGGCTAAATCTCATAATTCGAACAGTCTAGGCCTAGTTCATCCAATGACACATGTAGCAAACAAATATTTTGACAAAACGCACCAAATACAAAAAAAAAGTGTATACATTAAGATACATTTTTTTTTTCGATACGCTATTGGCCTTGCAAGGCCTTTACAGCTTCACCGGACTAGACTAAGAAATAACTTTATTTATACAAAATATACTACATAGTACTTACATACTAACTACAAAGCTGCTTCAATGAAAAATATAAAAACCACTCCGCATTTTGTTAACCCAATACTGACGTTATATTTACTATCCGTGCCTAGTAACCATGTAGCTGACAAAGACTTCAATAATCAAAAGAAAAAACGGAGAAGCATCACCTATATTGGACACCCTACAGCCAGTGGTATATTGCCTGTGAAAAAAATAGCAGATATCGATCGGAAGATACACAGCAAAGGGTCTCATTAATGTCGTTGCACGTGCAGCGCCGTCGGCAACCACTCTCACCGAGCCCGAGTCAGGGTTGCGACACTGGAGATACGATTCGCGATATCGGTTCACTAGAATTACAAATTGCCGATCAAATCTTGTACACGGACTATTAGTAAACACGACAAACAAAAGTTAAACCGTATATGTTACGTTTGTGTAACTTGGACTAATATATACAAATATTGAAATGTGGCAAAATCAAACAACGACAGAATCAGTTTTTTTTTTATCTTAAAAAATTTGCTTATTATGTTTTGGCTGCAGCTGGTCGCGTGAATATAGATTTAAGTTTAAGTTAAATGAAAGGTACTTTATGTCCATTTTCTTTCCCTTACCCCGGCAACGGATATGCAAAATTTCGAGAAATTGGACTGAGTAATTAAGATATGAAAGCTTGGCAAACAAACACTCTTATTAGCATTTATAAAATTAGTTAGGATTAGAAAGTTAATATTATAATCTGAGGATTCAGTAAACAATTGAAGTGTTTATATTGTCATCCATTTTTCTGTTATCTTCAATGTTGTACGTATAATGAAACATATAATATATAGCTAGGTATGTAATATCAACATATACAACATATAATAATATTAACAGATAAAAAACATAAAACGCCTTATCAGAAGAATTGAACGTTTCCTAGTAGTCGGGTATACCACATTAACACATTATCTTGACATCTCTGCCCCATGATTTATTATTGTTTTTATGTTTTAATTTATTATTTGTTTATTTATATTTTCTGTGACGGCAATAATAACATGTACTCACTTGTTTTTTTTTTATAGACTAAAAAGTTTTGCTTCCTAACTACGGCTAAGGATTATAATATACGATAATGTCACATATGGAAAACAAATGTATATGGAATAAGTTTTATAAATCATTTGACAAATTTGAAGCAAAACGAACATACTTTTTCTTATTGGTTCGTTCGTTCTTTAATCCTAGAATATTGTAAGCACAATAATCGCATTTTTTTATATTAGAATTTCAATCAAATTTAAACAAAAACAACACTGCAATTCGATAAAACACAATTTGTACTGGAAATGGACGCTAAACCACATTAGGTTCGGCCAACTGGCACCCCTGTGCGAAATAACTTTTCGTCATGGGATTACGAGTCCGTACCAGGGATTTAAGGTTTCATTACTTTGCTGTAGCGGTGTCCCCTTGTCTCCGTAGCCCTACTAATTATGTTAAACTCGAACGTGTTTTGTTAGATATATATTTTAGATAATTCACTTTCTTATTAGAAAACGCTTCCTTCCTTCTTCATATTTAAAGTAAATTGTTAACTTGTACAAAAAACAAACACATTTTAATATAATCACATTATTTTAAGTAAAGTAAGTCTGTAATTCGAAAAACTCACTACTACCTATTTTTATTTAACTTGACTATGGACATATTTAATATTTTTTTATCAGGCTCAATCTCATAAAAACTACGGAACGTATCGGCTTAGGATTAAGATCATTCGATGCAGAATTTTCTTTAGATAATTATATACTACTTATTTTTGACTCCATTCACTCTTCCCAATTTTTTTAATGACCAACGAAATGAGTTCGTACAAGTTAGTATTCAATAAAACCACGTATATCATTCTACATTATATATAGAGCATATCTTCATCAATATAAAAGCAAATCTAAATAATAAAAAAAAATATTTTGCCTTAAAAACACATTATAAGAAAACGATGGTAGTGGCCGATTTCCCCCACAAAGTACCAAAGCTATAGAGTCAAACTTCGTAGCTAGCGACTAGGGAGCGTAGCAAGGCGAGACCTCTAATGTACAAATATTGCGGATGAAATGAATATATTCGACCCGAGACCCCTCCGCGAGGGAACACAAGTGCTACAAGTGCATTTCTTGATTAAGTCACGTCGTAATATGAATATATGGAGATATAAATATGACTAGATTTTAAGTGGTAATGATCGATAAAACGACTTATACACAAACAGAAGCTAATATTTTTTTAAATTGTCTTTAAGATTTCCCTTCCCTTATTGGAAAACAATTTTCTAAGAGAAAATAACACACATACCATATATGCTTGTCGTAAAACCTAATACTTGTTTTTCTTTCAACCATGTTTATATGAATAGTATTTATCTTTGTTGTTTTAGTATTTGGTGTTCAGATTTCATGATCACATAATAGGCAATAATTGTTAACTGTCTAATTATTTAATGTCATAAATCATTATTACATAGTATAAAACAAAGATCCCTACCGCAGCTATCTCTCTGTCTTCGCGATAAACTCAAAAACTACTGAACGGATTTTCATGCTGCTTTCAATAATAGATACAGTGATTCATAAGGAAGGTTTAGGTGTAATTTGTTAAAGTTTTTATTATCAGCACGAAACAACGTCCGTCGGGACTGTTAGTAAAATATAATTATAACTTTTCGTTCATTTTAACATTAATACTTCTACAGTTGTCTTTTATCGGAAGGTATGTGGTCTTTTCGTAGAAAAAAGTAAGGCTATTTATTACTTATCCAGTACTTAGCTAATAGTATTGGGTCTTATACAACATTTAATATATAAGTGAAGAAAAGTACTAGTCAAGTGAAATAATAGACACTATCAAGTTTGATAATAAAATGCCAAAACAATGTTCATTCGAATGTAGCCAGTTGGTCTCATTTTAACCAATCCGCATGTGCCTTGTCCCTAGTGTCTCACTAATACTGCATATGGCACGGAACATTGTGCAATACGATAAGAACCATGCGCCAAAGACCTATAACAATTTAAGTTAGTCCCGCCTATTGTGGGGCTTTCTAAACGTTTGGACGGAACCGAAGGGGTCAAGTTGTATTGGATTAATATTCATAGCACTGCAGGGCGGAAAAATTCTTGCAACGAACATGTGCATGCATTAGGGATGATGAGACAATCGGACGTCAGTTGTTCAGCCTCTTAATTTGTGCAACTGGTCATGGTTTATTATTTTTATGTACTCTCATTTTTTTATCAAGATAAAAAATCGATACCTATCTTAACAGATACTAGCGGTTGTCTACTGGTCAAAATACGACCATAATTTATTAATACTTCATATTAACGAAAAGACGACATTTATCAAATTGTTTTATTGATAGCACAATAGCATGTCTATCTATCTATCTATCTAATACCTTTAAAAGAGCAATTCTCGTATATTTTTATATTTGTATATATTCAGAATCTCGGAAACGGCGTCGTCTATTTCCGTGAAACTTGGTATGTAGGTAGTTTCGGGGATGATAAATCGATCTAGCTAGATTTTATTCATAGAAAACTTTTTGTGACTGATTTTTTTAGGCAATGAAAAAATATAGCTCGAATATATAAAGGTAAATTTCGCCGGCGCTGTCAAAACAAAAATAGCTCAGGTGGAAATCGGCTACTTCGAAAGTCCGTGTAACTCCAATTGGAATCCGAGTGACAGCAAAAAGATATCATTTAATTTTTTTTGTAAAAGAAATGATAATTATGTGAAGCAAACCTAACAGTTTATTTTAATTTAAAAAAATATTTCATTATCATGATTATAAGAAAAATATCTCTTTTTTTATTTTTTAATGGAAAATGCTAATTTTCTGATGCAAACCTAGCAGTTTATAATGATTTAAAAATATTGAGCGTTACAGTGAAGAAGTTTTACTTAATTTTTTGTCTTCGCCTTATATAGATTTAAAACCTAAGTAAAATTAATTGCCGAGGTGGTAAACACCACTTTCGCTCAGTAACATACTAGTATTTGCCTAAATGTGTTTTAATCATTATATAATATCAATAAAATCAATGCATATAAAAACGTAAATTTATGTTTGTCTTGATACATTTTACAAGTCTTTTTCTGGCAGAACATTTCAAAATACGTACTTTTGCATAATTGATGTGACATACTAAATCGATGAAAGCATTATAGGAGTTAGGTAGTAATAAAAAATATAATAAAACATTAAAGCAGTCTATTTATACCTAATTCAGGTACTATAGGTAGTTCTTTGGCAATAGCGACACCATATCGGTGAGAAAGAAGTGTAAATGTATAAAATATGAATCAATTGTCATTCCATGTTAACGCAATACTTCGAAACAGTTGCACCTCTTTGGCTTATTATTTTTTTGTTCTGTATATAATTATCAGCAGAAACTTTTTATTAAAGAAGATATTTGCGAAATCATGCGAAAATGTAAACAAAAAATGCCTTAAAATCTACCTTTAAAAAGTGAGTGAGACAGAAGAAATTAGCGAGATCTTCAAGAATAATGACAGAATTTACATTCAGTTGCCATTTTGTTTCATTAGATGTCGTACTGTAAAAGGAACATATGGACTCTTCATTAATACACACGTACGAAGCCGGGACGGAATTTTTTTTTTCGAAATGACTACGTTATTGACCCAGCAAGGTCTTAACAGTTTCACCGGACTACTAAGGCGAGCGCTTAAGACACTCAGCCGATTTTATTTTGGCAACCAGTTCAAGGGTGCACGGCACACCTCGGCTTGGCTGTTGCACGGTGCATGCAAAATCGCGACCTATCTTAGCTAACGTAGCTAACTATTCATATATGTATGAGTTGTTGAAACGTATATGTGTACCAAGCATACACGCCTCAACAACTCCTCCATATATTTATTATCGGAAAATTGAGAGTTTTTCAGTTCGATAAGGGAAAAAAAAGTAAACCCTCCCACTTTCATGTGTAAGCGTGTAGGCGTGCACGTGTGTGAGGGTGATCGTGTAGTGTTATAGCGGTGATGTATATTTGTGTGTCACCGTATCGCGCAAGCAACGCACTGAAGGGCTCCCTACCGAGGGATTGAACCTAGGCTTGAGCCGCTGCCGTGGGAGGCCTAATCGGGTGCTGGGACAGACAGTCAAAACAACCCTGTGATTTATCCAACTTTAAGTACCAATAACTAAAGTTCTTATATATATAACTTATATAAAAGAACTAATATTACAATTTCAAAACGCGCATAATATAACATAAACAAGTGACATCGGTTCCCATAATCGAGTAACATACGTATCATATTTACCTCATAATTACCAGCTATCATAATTTGATTCTATCTTCTGACGCGGCGAGTCGCAACGCCGGACGTCTCAGGTTCTAAGAATACCTTCCTTTTGGCGCCAGTCAGTTGACACCTCAAGACGCTACACTTAAAGGCTTATTTCGTTACACACTGCATTGAGCAATTAAAATAACCGGTCGGTTATTTACGTCGTTGATATCACAAACAAGTACCTACTTAGAAGTACGGGCACTAATTAAATGGTAATGAATAAAGGTAGTAAAGACACTATATATTATAGATTAAATTTTACGTTGTAAGTAAATACGACGACATAAGGTCCATAAAGGTTTATTAAAACGTATTAAAAAACAGTATCGATAGACTAGCCACTAATTAAATATCTCGCAAGTATAAATCAATAGCAAAAACAGCTGAATATCGATTTCAAATTAACAAATACATATAATGTATCAGTCATACCCAAGCCTTAATATAGAAACAGCAGTGCCTACTAATTATAATCGTATACAGATCCGTAGTACCAAAATCTTCATCAGCCTGTAAGAGAAACACTGTAGTGCTATAAGCCTCTTCTGGTGGAAAAGTATGGCCATAATCACCATGCCTCCCACGACTTATTGACAATTTCAAACGGAGACAAATGAACGGTTCTATATTTTACCCAGCTACAGTGTGACTTCAAAAGCATTTCATAGGTTCAGGTTTCTTCACGGTATTTTCCTTCGTCGTCAGCCGATTGTGTTACAAATTTTAATTATTAGCGTATGCGAATTTCGAAAAAATCGAAGTACATGCCGGGGTTCGACCCTGCGGATATTAAACGTAAATAGTACGTTATGGAGCAGTAGCATGGGGCTCCTTATGCATTGATTTTTATTTGCTAGGTACTACTTTTTCTTTGTAATAAATAGTTAATTTATAACAAGACAAATATCGCAATATGTAATAATAAATAATGACATCGTGGTTAGTTATAGTTAAACAAACATCATAATAAAAATCTCCAAGTTCAAATTTTTCACTTTTCCGTGCCAATTTTCAGATATCATCAGAAACAAAGCAAAAGAGAACTAACCAAATAAATACAGCCATTATTAAGTAATGCTGACATACATTCGGTAATTGATTTTTGTTTACACAGAAGTAATAACAAAACATATTCTCACGTGTTAGGAGGAATACAGTCCATACGTTGGAAATTGTGCACAGGAATTATATGATCTAATTTCTTCCTCCCAGTTCCACCAAAGGACAACTAGAGACCATAGGGTTACCATCCTTATCTGGTTGATATTTTCACGATTCGTACGAAACTATTCGGTTCCTCATTTATTATATCTACGTAAAGCAGAGGAGTATAATTCACTTCCAACGTATGTCTTCCGGTCAGCACATAATTTTGAAGCATTCATGCGAAGAAAGTAAGCACGGCCCATCGGCTTCATCTCCCATTACCATCAGGAGAGATCAACGGCAAGCATATACCTGTAAAACATATAAAAAGAGACACTTGTTCCGAAATAAACTGAAGCGCTGATGGCTCAGTTGATACTGTGTTCGGACACTGCATCTATCGAAGTAGGTTCGAATCTTAGCAACTGAGTGGAAGCTTTCGGAGAAAGACGTCATCGTCATGTAACTATAGTATGGTGGTAGGGTTTTTTCTAAGTCTGCCTAGCTTGCTACCACACTTAAGCTATAATTTTTTATGCCATAGGAGGCAAACGAAAAGGTAGGTCACCTGATGTGAAGTGATCACCACCGTCCATAGACACTTGCAACACTAGGGCAGTCGCAAGTGCGGTGCCAGCTTGTGTTGAGGAGGGGGAGGAAGGGAAGAGGACAGGGGGAAGGTGAGGTGTGCCACCGGCGCTCTCACTGACCGAACGAAACGCAACAATGCAAGCATTGCTACTTCACATTGGTGTTTCTGTGAGAGGGTGGTACTACCCCGGGTGGTACTACCCCGGGTGGTGCTACCCATTCTTGCTGAAACCAGTAGTAACTGCAACGTGGCTCTACCACTTACAAAATCAAAGCACCCGTTGTAGTGTTCTGGCAACTACACTTAAGAGTTAACCCCCTCTAGACTTGGTGTGTTTACCTACTATCTTGATTTACATCGTCATTCAACATAAAACATGTGGTCAAACCCTAAAGGTACAACATATTAAAAAATAGTAAAGATCTTTAATCCGATGCTCCATATAAATCTGTACGCATCAGAAAGTTTATCTGTAAGTATATTTTCTCATGCCATTTTAAAAATCCGTTTCCAGTCTATTATGTAAATTATACTATTTTTTAAACAGTTCGTTCCGTTATGGACAGTCACAGACTAGTTACGGTAACTTGGCTAACTTTATTCATACACGAAGCATGAATGAAAATTCGTTCCCATTGTATCCACATTTGGTCTTCCTCAATGGAACGTTTGAGTAAATCTGGTCTGTTTGCCGTTCCCACAGAGAGCCCACGCGTTTAGCACCTCGACTATATATTCCCTGTACAAATACGACGTTACCTTGTAGAGTATTATGATTTACATGTTTTAATGAACTTCAACTCATGTATCATTCATGATTTTTTTTAATTCATAAAAAATAACTATTATACAACTTCATAATTAATTCATAATAATAATCTTAATATCTAAATTAGCCAAATTGATATATGTACTCTTTTTCTACCACTAGTCTATACTAATATTATAAAGAGGTAAAGTTTGTGAGTTTGTGATGTTGTGACGTTGTAAGGGGTAATCTCAGGAACTAACTGGTCCGATTTGAATAATTCTTTCAGTGTTATATAGCTAATTCATCGAGAGTAGTTATTGGTTATAAATCATCACACTAAGAACAATAGGAGTGGAGCACAGGTGAAAAATGTTTCAAAATCGGGATGTTTTTTCCTATTGGAAACGCGAACGAAGTCGCGGGCAGTGGCTAGTACTTTATAAAGAAAAATATATCTATACTAATATTATAAAGTGGTAAAGTTTGTGACGTTGTAGGGGGTAATTTCAGGAACTACTTACTGGTCAGATTTGAAAAATTATTTCAATGTTATATAGCTCATTTATCGAGGATGGTTATAGGCTGATTTACATGTTTTAATGAACTTCAACTCATGTATCATTTATTTTTTTTTAATTCATAAAAAGTAACTATTATACAACTTAATAATCTAAACTTAATATATGAATATCTAAATTAGTCAAATTGATTTATTTACTCCTTTTCTACCACTAGTACTTTACAAAAAAAATATATCTATACTAATATTATAAAGTGGTAAAGTTTGGGAGTTTGTTACATTATGACGTTGTAGGGGGGGGGGGGGACGGTAGAAACTACTGGTCAGATTCGAAAAATAATTTCAATGTTATATAGCTCATTTATCGGGGATGGTTATAGGCTATATCATCACGCTATGACTAATAGGAGCGGAGCACCAATGTAGAATGTTTAAGAATCGGGGTTTTTTTTTCTCTTGAGAGCTTCCGCTGGTGTTAGCGTTAGGCCAAAGTAAATATTCCACGCGAACGAAGTCGCGGACAGAGGCTATTGTATAAATGAAATAGAAGTGTCTGGCATTTGTCTAGGATAAGCTCCGAATTTTAATGGGACTTTCAGAAACAGAGAAAGGACTTTATTGAGTTATTATAATTGTATCGTATACTTAAATTCGTTAAACATATTGAAGAAAGATATGTTATTCATTTTACTATAAATCACCACTAGGTGATGTTGAAACTCTTTCCAAATCTTTATTCATAACCCTATAGTTCGTCAATATGTAAAACACTAAACAAAAAAACGGTTCAGAAACAGAGGAAAATTATGTACTTAACTATTGTCTCTGGCTATTTATATACAGACTAGCCTCTACCTGCGACTTTGTTCGCGTGGAATAGTTACTTTGTGCTAACGCTAACACACAGCGGAAACTTGTAACATGATTACCTATTTGACAATGACAGTAATAATCTACAAGAAGATTTGTTACCAAAAAAAAATTACACACAGACAACTTACTACTTCGAATATTCATATTATATTACGAATGCGTTAATATTAACTCGTATAATATAGTAAAGGTGTCGAATAGCCGTAGATGTCATCACGTGGGCATTACGGAGCTTGTTTATTTCAACGGAAGCCAAGATGGCCCCGTGGTGATGTATGGGATTTTCTCGCACCGGCCGTTGCACCTCTCACAATTCAGATATATCAACACTGAATAACAATTGACCGATCGTTAACCTTTAACTTTTAATTACACTTATATCGATAAACTCACATGAATAAAATATTTATCTTATACCTTTAAACGAGCAATTCTTGTATATTTTTATATTTCTATATATTCAGGATCTCGGAAACGGCGTCATCTGTTTCCGCGAAAGTTAGTATGTAGGTAATTTCGTGGACGATAATTCGAACTAGCTAGATTTTATTCATAAACTTTTTTTAATTAACTGTTCGAATCCCAGTTCGAATCCGAGTGACAGCAGAAGAGATATATTTTTTTAATATACTTGTTTTAAATGTTGATTTTATAAGGTAAACCGGACAGTTTATTTTAATTTAAAAATGTTTTTTAAAGAACCGAGTTAGGCTCGGTCTCCCAGGTACTAAATATTTATACAGCCATTTTTTTTTAACTGACTACGCTATTGGCCTGATGGACCTTAACAGCTTCACAGGACTAAAGCGAGTTTGTACTACGCCGTTTGGCAACAAGCTAAAGGATGCCAGGGTGTTGGCTGTTCCCTTCGATACAATTTCAGAGACCTGTCTAAGCAAAGCTAGCTATTCATACATATAAGCATTCATGCAATACACATGTGTGTGTGTGAGTCTCACGAATTCAAACGTATTATATTTCTTTTATTAATTCGTTGAAATTAATAAAAACAATTTATGCTTTTCACCGATATACATAATAGTCATCAATGGCATGATGATAATCAAAACTTGTATACGATTGCGTCATAATTTTATTACGCAAGACACAAATTCTAGAAAGTATGGTTATGAACGACTAGTATGCGTGTAGCAACATAACATCACCATATAGTAGCTGCCCGTGACTCTGCTCACGGGAACCTATACAATTTATATCTATCTAAATTTCGAGAGATTTTTGTTTGTTGGTTTAAACACGCTTATTTCTAGAACTACTAGTACGATTACAAAAAGTATTTTTTTCATTTCATAGTATATTTATTGAAAAAGAATATATCTGATTTCCCGCTTCATTATTTAGCATTCGAGTAACTACCATACATATCGTAGATTGGAAAGTACGTTAAGCAAAAAGTAAATATTATTGCATGCAGTTATATAAATGAAATATAAAAGGAAAATAAACTTTAGTATCTAGATATAATGTAGTTTCCTATTATTAAGATAATTTTAAAACGATTTGGCATATTGCACCTCAGACTACCTACTACCTACATCAAACGTAATCGGTGTTATTACAGAAAAGTTATATATGTATTGAATACTCGGTTTAAAAAGTCACGTTTTAAATGCACCGCTTTCGCTGAATGTTCGCCATCTTACTCTTTTGTCTCACTTTGGTTAGGTTAGGTTAGACTTACGAAAAAGGGATAGCGCGAACTTGCCTCGGGCAAGCGCGGTGCATTTAGTACGAAACCTTTTTGAAACAATTATTTAATACGTATCTAACTTTTCTGTAATAACACCGAAATAGTTTAACTTCTTTGTAATGTAATATTATTTAGTAACAAGTACAAGTAATTGAGAATATAAATGGACATAAACAGTGCAATACAGAAATGAAGGATGTAAGATAAAAGTGTAATGTAAGAATTAAATAAATTCATTTTTTAAATTTAATCTTTAAGTATTCATAGAAAAATAAATATTATCATAATCAAATAATAAATAGTACGTTATACAATGTACTAGTGAGCCTAGCGGACATTGTTCCACCCCGATAATAAAAAAAAACCTTGATCAATTATATACCTAAAACTTCATTATAAATCACTTTATTTAATATTAAAAACCGAACAAAAATCCAGCCAGTAGTTTGTAGTTATTAGTTGAGTTTGTAACGAACAGACAGACAGAAAAACGCTGCAGAGGACTCTGTTTTGTAATATGTAGTGATGATGAATATTTATGCTATGAAAAAATAAGAACTTTCATGTTAAATAGTAAAAAGCCTAGTTATTATTGTGAGGAATGCACACTTGTCTAGATATAAAAGGAGAATTACTCATGGAAGCTGAATTTAAACAAGGTTAAGAAAGATTATGTTAAAATATCATAATATTATAAAACTAACATGATATATCTTTTATTGCGATGGTAATAAACTACAACATAATTGCAATTTTTACGAGAAAAGCAACAGAAGCGGTGCGTTCGAGACAGCCGCTCTCGATGACGCTTTGACGAGCACAGACACCTTGCCCCACTAATTTATATGCATATAATGATCTCTGTGGAAATGTTTTATAGTATGAAAAATAACTCGGCGACTACACTATGCTCTAAAATGACAAGAGGAATCATAAAACGAAACGAATATTAAATCTACAAGCCACGACAAACACCACATCTGAAGATTCTTATAAGTTTGAAGTGGTTAGTATATTCTTTGTTTCCCCTTTTACTGCTTTTTTGTGTAGCGATGATTATTTATTACTTAAGTATATTTTGTTTTAGAAATAAACGTGTAAACAAATGTATGTTTTAACAATGTAAACGAGACCATTTTGATGTAAAACGTCTATAGGTGCGGGTAAACCTGATTGTTGGCGTGGCGAGTGTGTGAGACGTGGCGACGCGATGCCATGCGCAACCGACTGTACGCAATATCCCTGGCCGCACTGAGCTCTCATAACTTTTTTTTATACAGGTGAAAATCCGTCATGGATACACCTCCCACTATCGGGGGACAGTGAGAGGGTTATGTGAGACTCCTACTCACTAAAAACCCCTGTGCCGCCTTTGCGCGTGTGTGATCCAGGGCCGAGGGTTGGTGATGAGCACGTGCTCTTCCAAACCCTGGTCACGCGCTTGGGTTCCCTTAGATGTTCGAACGGGGAACCCGCACCTCGAGAGAGGAAATTCCTCCTTATTGCTTTATATTGAAGCGGCGACCGAGACCGTTCTTCACATCACGGGCCTTCATTCCACGGCAACGGACGCCCCCGCATTCATCGCCTAAAGGCTAGTTAAGGAGGCAATGCATGAGGTGCATTTAGGCCTCTTCTCCGCCCGCGGCCGACTCTCCTACAGAGCTCTCATACCTATAATGTAATTTGATAATCGTTCGATTCCAACAATTTCAATATTGCACATCTGCTAGTCGTCCCGTGACGATTAAATTTTTTTTTTTTGGCAACTTTTCGCTTGCACCCGGCAAACGAAAAAGTACCGACTTTATATACTACTCGCTTTTAAAAGCGTCTCTTAAAACAAAACAGCACGTTTTCCTGATTTCTTGCACTCCAGGCCTAGAGGCGGGACACATCGCAAGTCTAACCTAACAGAAAACGTAGAAAAAAACGCATGACCCCAAACAGACATTCCCCTTATGATATGTAAGAAATTTGACGGAATTCTGCATTATTTGTATTTCTCGCTTATAACGGAAAGATACCATAAATTCATAACTACTGGGATTGTATTTTATTATATAACACATATCAATAGACTACAAGATTACAACACTGGAAAATAAACGAAGAAATGTAGGTACGTACATAAAACTAATGTTAATAGTTTATTATTATAAACGCATATTTAAAATACAATTGCAATCTCTTTTAAAATAATAGAGTATTATGATCTCCATAGTTATTTTCATTCTATACTAAAAAGAAACTAAAGTGTTTTCTTTACATGGTTAACTTTGGATATTAAAAATGCGTAAACAAAGAATAAGTTATAACTATAAAACATGTCATGTCATAATAAATTTAATATTTACATACTTACGTGTCCATAAATAAACATAAAAATAACTAAAGTTACACAACTCGTGATCGCAGTGGCGCCACGTGCAGACGTAACGTGAACTAACGAGGACACGCGGCCTGCACACGACCTTTGTACATTCTTTCGTATCCATTTGTTAAGCATTTAAATGAGTTATAGTATATGTCTTTGTCGACGAAAAATCACACTAATTCTTCTTATGAATATTAGCTAATGTGTGATATTTAAATTTTAATGTTCCACGCGTGATAGTAATGAACGGATTATCAAAAAAAAATCAAAATTAATACGATAGAAATTGTTCTTGGTAGCTTAGAGTCTTTAATGTTAAATGATTACGACTCAGTTCTAAAGTTTCAATAAACTTTTTATACGATTGGTGGCTTACACAGAAGCTGGTCACCTGATGGTAAGTGAACATCGCCGCCCATGGACACCTGCAGCACTAGAGGAATCAGAGATGCGGTACCAGCCTTTGAGAAATGAGTAGGCTCGTTTCTTGAAAGTTTGTAAGTTATATCATTCCGGATATGCCGCCGGTGGACTTTCAAATCAGAAAACAGATGTAGGTGGAAAAAACAACGCGCTAAATCTGCATTTTAGACGACTTCCAACCATAGAGATGAGATGCAACTCAGCAACGGCTGTCAATCCGAACAACTCTTCGGAACATTCTCCGTGACAGATCTAATAAGACTAAACGGGATTACATTGTATACTGAATATTTAAAAAAAACAATGTTTATCATAAAGTTCAAATTATATCTTTCAATCTTACGTCAAAAAAAGGACAATCTGGGAATAAAAGTAAACAAAAAAACAATAGCTGTCACCGTTGTAATGCCGACCTACTTCTACTACGGTAAAAGTTTCAAACTAGTAAATAAACCCTAACTCACCTCGATATGGGACGAACAAAAACAAGTTTCTATCGTGCATTACTCACTCATGTATATAGTGTTCGCAATAAAACCGGACATTCCTGTACCAATTCTTCGTGCTTAATATTTAGCTAAAAATATTTTATAGTAAGACTGATAATTTTAACAAGTTAGCTACCAGGCCCTGTGGCGCAACGGATAACGCGTCTGACTACGGATCAGAAGATTCCAGGTTCGAATCCTGGCAGGGTCGCAGTAACTTTTGCGTTTTTTTATTTCAATTTAATGTTTTTTTCTAATTCTAATAGAAATGTTGTATTAATATTGGAGAATAACTTTTGCATTTTTTTATTTCAATTTAATGTTTTTTTTTTAATTCTAATAGAAATGTATTAATATTGAAGAATATTTCAATCTTTTTGTTATTTTTTTTCACTTCAATTCAATGTTTTTATTATTCTAGTAGACATACTGTATGAACATTGTAAAGTAGTAGTCCGGTGAAGCTGTTAAGACCTTGCTGGGTCAATAGCGTAGACATTTGGAAAAAAAAACATTTGAAAGTATTTCTATTTGTTACTCAATATAAAGGTAATTATGCTAATTTGTTTTTCCAGTTGATGATAGCTATTATATGGACCGTTTATTTTGAAAGTGGTGTAAGTCCATTTACAGCACATATATATGTGTTATCGTAGTCTAATTAGCCAAAAACAAATTTATATAAACAAATTAAATGTTGATAAAACAATAGAAACAATGCCAGACTTCATATGATTTGCCTGTATTTTTAAATCAACAAATATAGTAAGTAACCTTTAATTTTCTCGAAACAAAAGAAAATGGACTTACACCACTTTCAAAACAAACGGTCCATATATTTACTATTCATAAATATTTGTATAACTATCGACTCTTGTTAGAATTACCGTGTTGACTGAAACAATAAATAAGAACTTTAAAATTCAAAATAGTGCGAAGTTCCTTTTCAGTTAAAAACAAAATGTTAAACAACTTGTAGATAACAACGTTCTATATAATAACTAATAGGTACGACTCGTCCTCAACATTTCAACAAAAGTTTCAGTGTTAAAAAAAGTCAACGATGAACTCATTTGTTCGCACTTAAAACCGAGAATAACATCAAATAATATATCGATAGTAGAAAAAGATTACGACACCACGCAAAAAGCGTTAAAACGTGATAAAAGTCAGTCCTAGCCTCGACGATGACTTTACAGCGACATTCCTTATCTCAGTGACTGTGAAGTGTCAAAATATTTTTAATATTAAAAAAACACACTAGTATCATTCACACTTGGTAATAAAAATGCTTTATGCCGCAATAAACATCAGTATGCACTCTCAGATGCGAAACATGAAATATATTAAGGGCAGTCTAAGCGACGTGTGAACAGATTTAATAATTATTATATTTAGTTTTGTTAATAGCGAACGTGAAGACTATCGATTCAATGAATTCTTCAGATACCTCCTCTCTGACACTATTTTGTTGTCATTTTTATCTCTAATACTACTAGCGTATACTTTCTGATACCAAATTGTCTTTTTTTATTTTATTTTTGGCAACTTATTAATTATTACTGCCATTGTCGTGTAGTTAATAATATTACAAGCGTCGTGTGATTATTTCAATATTGTAACAAGATGGTGACTCCCTTGTTAGAACCTTTTTATGGCATCTCAGAATTTAATGCTCCGTGGTATTATTTTCCATTCAATTCACTTATGTACCATAAACTAATTATATTGCATAAAACACCACTAAGTTCACAAAATATAGAGTCAAATATCACAAGATTATGAAAATATAAAATCCACTACATGACAGCCTAAAATCCCGCCAAAAACTGCCAAATTATCTTGTTTCTTGTGTCATCTATGTTATTAAAAATTACATTCAGTTTTAATATGTTTAGAGGCAACAAATAGGTATTTCACGCGCGTTACGCGTCGCTATAATGGCCATTTGACGTTTGTCCGCTCATGGAGTTTCATTATATGAAATGAAATATTAGTAACTATGTTTGAAGAAGCAAATTGTTGTTGTCGATAGTGAGGTCCAGTCAGTTAGTACAAAAATTTTAGGATACAAACGTAAATTAGTACGAATTTGTTAACCCTTAATTTGATACAATATGCCCTGACATACATGAAATTTGAAAAATAAATGTTGTTTAAAAAATTGCAAAAATAACGCAGTTTGATAATTTTATCTACTTGCAACAGTATCTATTCTTAGAAAAAAATAAAACATATATCTGACAACACTAGGTTTGACATTAATCGACGAAAATCGCGACCCGGCGGCAGTCGGCTGTGCTATCCAAGATAAATAAATTTAAATTGCATTTATTTCGCGGTTCATGGCATGTATTTTCACTAAATTCTATGCATGACATTATGATACTATAATTATGGTAATCATTTTGAATGTGTAATTGTGCACAATATTTTTATGATGCGTACTCGAAGCGCAGCTTTATTATTCTAGTTTATTCTACATCTTCCATCTTCCATGTTTGGAATTTCCATGTCTCTCATAAGAGAGAAAATTACGTTAAATTAATAATGGTTGTTAACTTTCATCTTTATGAATTAGTTTTTTTTCTCGCACTGACTACGCTATTAACTTTTTTTCCGAACTGACTATGCTATTGACCAAGCAAGATCTTAACAGCTTCACCGAACTACTAAGGCGATTATTAAGGCACTCAGCCAATTATATTTGGGCAACTAGCTCAAGGGTGCACGGCACACCTCGGCTTGGCTGTTGCCTGTTACATGCAAACTCGCGACCTATCTTAGCTAACCTAGCTAACTATTCATATATGTTTGAGTTGTTGAGACGCATATGTGTACCAAGCATATACGCTTCAACAACTCCTCCATATATTTTTATCGAAAAATTGGGAGTTTTCAGTTCGATAAGGGAAAAAAAGTAAACCCTCCCACCAAAATGTGTAGCGTGTAGGCGTGCACGTGTGTGGGGGTGATCGTGTAGTGTTGTAGCAGTGATGTAATTTTTTGTGTCACTGTATCGCACAAGTAACGCACTCAAGGGCTCCCTGCCGAGGGATCGAACCTAGACTTGAGGCGCTGCCGATGGGTGCCTAATCTGGTAAATACGCTATTGACCTAGCAAGGTCAGCTTCACCGGACTACAAACTTATGAATTAGTTAATATGTCTATTATATTGACGATGTAACCTTTCGTAACACTAAACCTCAGGACTACTGAATCGATACTAATAACTAGAATAACATATATGTTTTATACTTTGAAGATGAACTACATATTTAACCACCATCTCACATGGTGTTAATTGATTACGTGATTTAAGATAGTATTCACGCACCAGACTAGATCTCCCTCGGCAGCCGCTCAAGCCTAGGTCTTTTCCCTCGGCGTGGAACCCTTAAGTATGCTGCTCGCGGAAAGGAAGTGACACTGCAACAACATTACACATATCACATCCACTCACGTACACGCACACATGCTTACACATGAAAGTGGAAGGGTTTTATTTTTGTTTTTCCCTTATCGAACTGAAATAGTTCAGAAAAAATTAACCGACACGAAACACATGAGTTATTGAGGTATGTATGCTTGGTACACATATTAATTTCAATAACTCATATAAGTATGAATATGTAGATTAGCTTAGGTTAGCTCAGTTAAGTCCCGAATTGCATGAACTAGGCAACAGCACATCTGAAGTATGCCGTGCACCCTTGAGCTAGTTGTCTAAATTAGATCAGCTGAGTGTCTTAAGCGCTCGCCTTAGTAGTCCGGTGAAGCTGTTAAGGCCTTGCTAGGCTAATAACGTAGTCAGACTGAAAAAAAAACTGTAGCCGTTGCTATCATGTCGACCTTTTTTTATTTAATTTTTTCAAAATCCCATCCACGCCTCCTTTGATGGGCTCGATTCTAAAATGTACATATTTGTATAAAGAGCATAATAGCGCTTATTACATAAGTATTTCATATAAATAACTCATTATTTCCGTTTCGCCCGTTTCTCATAATAGTGGCGCTTTATCAACGAAACAGCTATTTTAGTATGAGCTTTATCGATAGGGGTCAAGAACGCGCCTTCCGCCAGATAACAAACCCACGATAACCACGACCGAAATCGTCGCAGCATCCCAACTTTTATTTATTGTTAACAACATAAAAAAATGAAACTATCCCCGATACGGACGAGACGTTTACTGTCAAAATGCGTTTTTGTTTACCGACTTGATAAGATACTTATTGGTTATTCACGACGCCATCGTTTATATCGTGTTTCCGAGTGTAGACAGCTTTTTGTTGGCTGTTTTCTCGTGATCTATTCAAATTTTAAATATTTTCCTAGCTCTTAGTCCGTGGACGCTGTTTACAGGGCAAACATCCTGCCAGCAAACAAATATTGAATCGTCTCGCCAGTTGTCAGTTTGTCACAACTCACAGTCCGACGGACGTGACGGACACGTGCTAAATACCCACCCACATTATGTGCACTTACATTACAAATTATGATTTCCTATAATACTTTGTAGCGGTCTAATTTCGATAATAGCTATAAAATGATCACTATGTTTGTCATTCTTAAAAAATAATTTATAATGCCTGGCTAACTCGATTCTTTGAAAAACATTTTTAAATTAAAATAAACCTTAAGATATATATTTTGCTGTATGGATTTTCGAAGGAGCCGATTTCCATCTGAGCTATTTCTGTTTTGACAGCGGCTGCGAAATTTACCTTTATATTCTAACTATATTTTTTCATTGCCTGAAGACTCGGATAAAAATTTTTCTATGAATGACATATAGCTAGATTGATTTATTTTCCCCGAAACCACCTACATAATAAGTTTTAATGGAAATCGCTGACGCTCGCTTCCGAGATCCTTAATATATACCAATATAAAAATATACAAGAATTGCTCGTTTAAAGGTATTGAATGCTAGGATAAATAAAGAACCAGCAAGGTCTTAACAGCTTCATCGGACTACAATCAAGCAAACAAATTCTTTAGTGTAGTCCGGTGAAGCTGTGACGGCCCTAAACAAGGCCAATAGCGTAGTCAATTCGAGAAAAACAAAATTCTTTAGTTTTTTAATATTAATATAGATATTGATTCGTCTGATGCTTATTTATTATGTTGTATACTGACTGATACCCGCAGCTTCGTGTGCATCGCTTATTATCTTTACAATACATTTTATATAGAGAGGAAAAAAACATAAGTACCACACCGCTTGCCCCACTTTTCATCGTTTCAACTGCTTATAATAATCATAGTTTCTTAAAACTTTAACAACTAGATATTAAGTGAAGATATCGTGATTTTTTAAATAACAATAACCACATTTATAAGAAGTCTAACTAAAAAAATTATTCGCAATCTATCCAGTAGTTTTTGTGCTAGATTCCACTAAACTTCGTTTTTGTGAATGTTTTATTGTTTCATTTAAACCACATATTTCATTTAGATTTTACTGTGACCTCTTTTATGTTTCATTTGTAATTATATAATTACTACTGAACCCGTATAACATTTCTAAAGATTTTAAGTTACCTTTGTTATGTTAAATTGTGTCATTGCTGTTTATCTCCATTATCAAGTCTCGTCGAAATCGGTTCAGCTATTTTAGAGATTAACTCAGATAAACAACAATCATTTAAATATTACATATATGTTTTGAGTGTGCTTTACTTTTTATATTATAACTAGCTGACCCGTGCAACTTCGTCTGCACCAAATTGGTTATCACTGGTTTCAATTGTATTTTTAAATGCGAAAAAAAAAATAATAAAACTGATATCCGATTGGAGTAACAACTACCGTTTCCAATTGAGAATCCAAACTATCCACGGACTCACTCAATTATAACAGATAATTGTGACTGTCAATTAATTATAGACAAATAATTTGCAATAAAATAAAATTGCGACTATAATTAAAGATCTAAGCTATCTTATCTCTCAAGTTGGACCAAACTGCATATTGCGTGCAAATTTGAACGAAATCTGTTAAGCGGTTTAGGAGTCCATCGCGGACAAACATCGTGACAGGAGATTTATATATATTAAGATGTCTCTAAATCCTTCGGTCTGAATCTGAGTGTGGTTAACATCAAACAACGATAATACACAAAAACACTAAAATTATTCAATACGTTTATCTCGTGTACCGTTCACGACATTCCATAGACATTTAATGTAACTATATATTCGTAATTTATTTACTTTCATCCTTAGATTGTCAGGCAACAAGTGTAGTGGTGATGTCAGTCGGACCCCGCTTCAAGAGCCATTCAACTCGCCTATTCATGTATTGCGATGCGCGAATCATTCGATTAGCATTTAACGTTCACACTCGATTATGCGCGTGACGAAATGTGAATGATATACGCCACGACTACATACATTGTTTTTTTTTACAAAGTGTAATAGTTCATTGTAAATTTAGTACAGAATAATGCATACTATCTAAGAGGCTACAATATATAATAATCTAGATCTTATATGTAAATATAGTGACAGAAGTCTGTCTTTTTCTTTTCTCGAACTGACTACGCTATTGACCTAGCAAGGTCTTAACAGATTCACCGGACTACAAACACAGATGTCTGTTGTGCGTACTTCACGCAAATTTTACTGGACAGATTTCGATGAAATATTTTAAGTTTTATTTATTAAATAATTGGCTCTTATGTAAAAAAATTACGTATTTGTCATGATATTTTCATTATATACGGAGTTATTAAAATTTTAAGAAACTACGATTTTTATAAACACCACATACGACTAAAGCAAAATTTATAAAGAAGGAATACTTTTGCTTTAATTTTTTATGTTTCTCTTCTATACATAAAATGAATTTTAAAAATAATGGATAAAGTATATGAAGTCGCGGGTATCAGTTAGTATTGTATATAATTATTAACCTATTTCCGCTACTTTGTTGGGCATTAAAAAAATTGCAAATAGACAAAATAATCAAAAAATAGGTAGCTTAAAACCATGTGAGAAAAATTGCACATCATATGCCTATACTGACAGTATTTTTGACGTGATTTAATCTAAAAAGGAACTACATTTTCATTACTTAGATGATATATAGATTTTTTTTTTTTTCGAAATGACTACGCTATTGACCCAGCAAGGTCTTAACAGCTTCACCGGATTACTGTGATATATAGATAAAAAACGGAAGACGTAAGTAATGGACGTAGGCATGAGTTATTTCAACGATAGCTACTCCCTACTCTTCTTATCAGTTTGTATATCATGCTCACAATATTTTTACACCAAGATAAGTATAGTAAACATATTATTAATTTAAATAATAATATCTACATTTGAGTATTGTTTGTGTGAAATTTTGAAAACGCATCTTAATGAGACTGTTATTTTATTTTATCTAATAGTCTATATTATTAGACATCTATAAGTAACTTTTAAACCGATTTCACTATTTACACCAAACACTAGTGTAAGAAAGCGAGTTAATAATAAGTTATAGCAACATTTAAAGTGACTATTGTAATGTTGTAAAATAAAGTTTTAAATTACGTAACTGATTTTATCTACTAAAAATGCAATTTTTGGAACACCAATGGCAAACTATAATAGCGCTACGCTATGATAGCCGTTTTGACACATTACAATAGTGACGTGAAATGTCAAATTTATCTTCGACATAAAGATAATGAAATGCAGCTTTGTTTTACATTAAACATTAACGTGAGATTGCCGAACTTGGTAATTGTGCTGGACAGCGATTCTATATATAATATATAGGGTATAAATATTTATACATATTCGAAAATTGAAAAATATAAATGCTGAGTTGTGTTGTAAATAGATACAAATCGATTAAGGATTCTGTCAAACGGTGCTGTTGTTTTGTTAGTAAATACTTAAAAAGTTCTTTCGCGAGACCATATGGTATAGTTAGATATAATAGTAGTTAGATAGGTATACAGTATACGATTATACATACATATAATGTAGAAATCAGTGTACTAAATTAATTTTGTCCTAATATTCGATCAATTTCAGTACTAACTGCACATCACTATTGTCAACAAAGAACAGCAGCGAGGTCCTTCGTAATTTATACGTAACTTCGTGAACGGACAAACATCAAAACGGCCATCTCAGCGTGCCACTGTCATAGTAGTATCAACTTAGTCTTCAAGAGTGGAACCTTTAATTACAAATAATTACCCCCGTTCAAAATTGATTATAAGACGGCCAAGAGATGTATTTAACACTTTATACACAGTGCATTTCTTATTGCTTATATTAACTAGCCTCTGCCCGCGACTTCGTTCGCGTGGAATAGTTTGGGCCATTGCTAACACGCAGCGGAAGCTCTCAAGAGGAAAAGAAACCCGATTTTGAAACATTCTTCATTGGTGCTCCACTCCTATTGGTTTTAGCGTGATGATATATAGCCTAAAACTATCCTCGATAAATGAGCTATATAACACTGGAAGGATTTTTAAAATCGGACCAGTAGTTCCTGATATTATTACCCTCTAAAACGTCACAAACTCACAAACTTTACCTCTTTATAATATTAGTATAGATATATATAAATTCTATATTTTTTAATTATCTTCAATGAGCAATGCTAGTTAACCTTCAGTTTAATATAACAAAAAGAAACCCTGTAACCCCTCCGTGACATTATTAATGAAGCTTTTACGGCGTAAACATAACTCCCACGTCTGTATAGAGCCACGTGGCGTCAGCACGCTAGTCGCTATCAAGTCGCGTGGCCAAATGTAAGGGTGCTTTTACGAAAATGTACATTTATTGTATTAATGCATTACCCTGTACATGGACGATAATTTTTCAAATTGTTCTTATATACAAGTCACGTTACTTTCAGATTCGGTTAAAAAATTAAATCCATATAGAGTATGTTCTATATTGGTAGACTAGGCTGAAAATTACAAATTTCTTTAAAGCTATGCATATTCACGATCTAACGATTAGGACTACTACATTTTTATAGATATTTCAATTTTCTATAACTTTGTTATATGGACTTCTTTTAGTAAAATAAACCGTTCTCTTAATATTTACAAAAATAGGTAAAAATATATAATTTTTTTTTCCATTATAAAGGTTTATTAGTGCAGATTATATTTAACAAAAGCAGTGCTTACCTACATAAACGAAACTATATTGTGTACAATTGTATCAGATTTTAACATGTGAAACGGAAATTCAAATGTATTTCCGGTTAGGCACGTGGACACATTTCCGGCTCTCACCCGAAAATTTGCCCCTAACTCATGTAGCATGAGTTGTGGGAAAACTGTATCGATTTTTCTTTGTTGTTTATAAAATGATAAACACGTGTATAAATTATTAATATAAAGGGATTTTCGAAAACAACACATAACTCTAGTTTGGTCAAATACCTATACATTACGGTGGCTCAAAAAACACGCAGCGGAAGCTCTCAAGAGGATAAAAATGATTTTGAAACAGTCTTCATTAGTGCTCCGCTCCTATTGGTCTTAGCGTTATGATATATAACCTATAACCTTCCTCGATAAATGAGAGCTATACAGCACTGAAAGAATTATTCAAATCGGACCAGTAGTTCCTGAGAATACTCCCAACAACACAACAAACTCACAAACTTTACCTCTTTATAATATTAGTATAGATAAAACTATCGTGATAAATTTTCTTTTAAGTAAGAACCAAGTGTCAAAGAATTAAACGAAAACAGTCGACATAGTTATAAGAACTGCCGACAGCTCTAGAAAATCAAAACAATGGAATAACTGTGTTTGTTGTTGAATCAATTATAATCCGAATTATTTAAATTTCATAATTTGTAAATTGAAATTATTAACATTAGCCTAATTTTCACAACCATTGGCACTCCAGCAATAATTACATACACACAGTCAATTTGTTAATTAAACATAGGATGGGCTGCACAAGTTCAATACAAAACATCAATATTAAATGTACACAGGCCACAATACTACCTCTCGCTAGATTGGCGCAAGCGCAATATGACACGAATATATATCGAGGTAATTGGTGACGTGAAAACATAAGTTATTCGCCTACCGAAAATCGCTCAACGCGGGTAAAGAAGGTTTCATTTCAAAAATTGGTCAAAATGTATTCCGTAGTTTTTGACTGTTGTGCGTACTTACAATGGCAGATTTCTGTCATTTTATTTACAAAGAAGATTTCATGAAATTGCAACGTTATTAATGAATGAATAAGATAAATAAATAACCAACTTAAACTAATGATATTATAACTAAAAAGCTATATACGTCATAGCGCTTCGACAGCGCCCTGTAAAAACTTAACTAACTAGCTTATTTTTGACGGCTGCCCCGTCAATCCGCTCGTATCTGAGCAACATATAACTCTTTCTTTTTATCATCGATATTGCATCCCATCTTACTTTCACACTGTATCTAAGACAATGCGGCGTTACAATATTACTTTACGTATGTGTGGGTTTTCTTGACATTTATTTTGTCAAAATGTCATGCAGGAAACGTATATACATACATACAATTTTATACGAATAATATCATTGACTTAAACAGCTTATACTCAATCGAGAACTATTATTCGATGTAAGGGAATGCGCATATAAGGCCTTATTTGGCAAACATCGTTTAGTGTTCGTGAAATAACGTAGCGAGCCGTCGCGTAGTGTGGTCCAAGCAATGCCTCTTGCATTGCGTCGCTCTTCTGTGATGGCACTATGCAGTAAGAAGAACCATCTCTGTGTATGAAAAAGTGTCCGTCAGAATGAGTTTAATTAGGGTAGTGCTACATTAGCAACAGGGTTCATTATTGTTCAATTTCTTCAACCTTTCGTTAAAGTAAATACCTACTCAAAAATCACCAAACGTATTATTTAAAGTTCACAAATATTCTATTCACACTCCATATCTTACAAAAGTTATTTTAGGTTAGTATGTACAAAATTATGTCGAACTATCTATAAACTTTGCCTATACTAGTGCTATTTTGGAGGGTCTTGGAACTAATATTTAGCTGGACACTTTTTCGACATGTCCCCATATGAGATAGTAATACTTCTTACCTCTACCCACCATAGATTGCATGCAATGTTTCAACATATATTTATACACCCATTTGTTTCCACTTAGAAAATTATTAGAAACTCTTCAAGGACAATCCGAAATATATAAATCCCAACTACCTTAATAAAACGAGAGTGTCTGTTTATTTGTTTGTTTATACGCTCTCACGCTTTAACTGATCAATAGGACATCATGTAATTTTGCATACGTATTATCAGCACCACTGAATAGGTATCCACTTTTCATCCAAATAAAAGTACATGCTGTTCCTAAACGATAGTTCAAGTCTATATTGACGCGAGCTAAGCCATGGGAAAAAGATAATCGATAATACTATGTGAATGTAATTTCATGTCAAAATCTCGATGGGTGATGTTACGGGGCCGCGGGGTGGCCGCACTTTCGTTCTATACAGTTAATTTAAAGAGTTACATCGTTTTTCACTCACTGCATATTGCCGCGTGGCCTCACGTTTCCTCGGTCACGCGAAACGTGCCTGCAATATACAAGATATAGATATACTATTAACTTATTTTCTTAGCCCAAAAATGTTAAAATAAAATTATACAATATAGTGAATGGTATAGTACGGTAACGTCTCTGAATTACTCATTTAGAGCTAATGTTATAGACAATATTGACTAATAGTTCCATGTTTACAACAACCGTCTTATATTATTTTATGTAATAACCAATTTTATTTAACTCTGTTAATTTTTGACAATTTTGAAGCAATAGTCGATCGTTGGTAGCGTGGTCTGACACCAGGTCGACACAGGTTGATGTTCTACAATAAACCTGAGCTTTCATTGAAGAAAATTTAATAACGAAATTGCTTCATTCGCTACTGGCGCGGCGTATGCCATTTACAAGTCTCCAAGTTAGCTACATGTCGCATATTGTAAAGTCTCATCAAGCATTTATAGGTGTCTCTTGAAAGACAGTTTGTTCTGTCCACCTCGAAGTTCGGCGAGTTACTATTTCGGCCACTTCGTCACTGAATTGTCAAAAAAATGTTGCCAAATGATATTCCTACAAGCTGTATACAATAATGTAAATATATTGACAATTAACTGATGCTGGCTAGTTTGTCTGCGTTGTTTACTATATGTATTTACAATATGTTTTAAATATGTAGATGTTATTATTTATTATATTATATTTAAATACTAGCTCCAGCATAAATGGGTTGGCTCGCCCAAGGTAATTCCACCCTCTCACAGAAAACCGACGTGAAGTAACAGTGCTTGCATTATTGCGTTTCGTTCGGTCAGTGAGAGCGCCGTGGCGCATCTTCAACTTTCCCCCTCCCCCTTTCCCTTCCCCCCTCCCCCCTCCCCAACACAGGCTGGTAAAGCACACTCTCCTGGTGTTGCAAGTGTCTATGAACGGCGGTGATCATTTAACATCAGGTGACCCACCTGTTCGTTTGCCTCCTATGATATAAAAAAAGAAAAAAACCAATTGACCCACTTATCCACGAAAGAAATACACATTGCTAATCGTAGCTTTTTGGGAGCTTAATAACTTTTTTTTATGACAAGGAGCAGCAAACAGGCAGGCGACCCATTTGATAGTAAATGGCTACCGTCGCTTATAGACAACTGCAATACCAGGGATATAACTGTTGAGTCGGCGGACTTGAATAAATAAAGCTATCGTGTTATATTTTTTTAGATAAATACCAATATTTAAAAAGTAAAATCTTTAAAAAAATATCGAAATCTATGGAATAGTTTTTAAATGACAGACCTCCATCATTTTATTTATAACGATATAAATAGTTCAAAATTATCTTAAAAATCGTTATAAATTTGCTTTTTTTATTATAACTGTACTAGCTGACCCACGCAACTTGTGTCTACTCCAAATCTGTAACTACCGGTTTCATTTGTATTTCCTAACGCAAAAAATCTAGAACCCGATTACAGCGACACCTAATATTTTCGATTGTTGATCTAAACTTTCCTGGGATTCGCTCAAACACACACCTAGTTAGTATGCAAAAATCTTCAAAAAAATAATTTTTGATATGGACTTCTTTTTTCGATCTGACTACGCTATTAACCTAGCAAGGTCTTAACAGCTTCACCGGACTACTTAGGCGAGCGCTTAAGGCACTCAGCCGATTTTATTTGACAACTGGCTCAAGGATACACGACACATCTTGGATTGGACTGTTGCCTGATACATGCAATTCATGACCTATCTTTTTTTTTTACGTGGGGAAATCCCTTGTGGATACCTACCCTCCCGGGGGAGAGGGTGGGTTATGTCCGGCTCGCACGGACTAAAACCCCACAGTGTACCAACAGACCGTAGTGTTGGGGTGGCAAGGGATTGTTTTAGGCTATTCCCCTTGCAATGAGGGGATGAGCTCCCCGACTACATCCCCTAGGGTCCGGCTACGGTGGCAGGAGGAGTTGGGCATTGCGCCGCCTCCTCCTGCCGGACCTCCGTTGGCGGAGACGAAATTCATGACCTATCTGAGTTAACCTAATTTAAGCTAACTATTCATATATATATGAGTTGTTGAAACAAATATGTGTACCACGCATACATACCTCAACAACTCTTATATATATATATATATATTGTATTCGATAAGGAAAAGAAACAAAACCCTTCCACTTTCATGTGTTAGCATGTATGCGTGCACGTGTGTGGGGTGGTATGTGTAATGTTGTCGCAGTCAAAGGGAAAGAAACAAAACCCTTCCACTTTTATGTGTTAGCATGTATGCGTGCACGTGTGTGGGGGTGATATGTGTAATGTTGTCGCAGTGATGTAAGATTTTGTACTCAAGGGCTCCACACCGAGGGAACGGACCTAGGCTTGAGTCGCTGCCGACTTTGATATGGACCTAATCAGCTAGCCGTATGAAATATACTTCATGACCTAAATATACATAAAAATCGGTTAAGCCGTTTCGGAGTAGTTCAACCACAAAAACCCGTGACACGAGATTTTCATACATTAGATTTACATCTGTTCTATATATTTCTCATTTACACCGTGACTAATCAAAACTTAAGTGACGAATCAATAGCATAATTGAATTGAATCCAATTAATCCAATTTGAACAAATCGTTAACGGTATAAATCATACGGGCGAGCCCTTACAAGTTGACCAGCTGTCTGTCCGCGCCGCGCACGTCACAGCACTCACGACCCAAGTAATTTAATAAAAAGGTTTCCCATATGGATTAGTTATAATCAAATGTATCAACTAACAGTAAACTATACTTATCATTTCAGTCTGACTTAATCATCTAAAATTCTGTAATAATCCTTTCACGAATATCGTTGTCCAGGAAAGATGGAAGGAAGAGTGAACACAAACTCAAATGTCAAAACCTTCATTCAGTTGAGATCACGATTTTTTTTAATGTCATAGAAGGCAAATGAGCCGGTGGATCACCTGATGTTAAGTGATCACCACCGTCTATAGACACCAGCAACACGATAGGTGTTGCAAGTGCGTTGCCAGCCTGTGTTTAGGATGGGAGAATGGGAGATGTGGGAGGAGCGAGGATGGGAGGTGGGCCTCCAGCGTTCTCACTTGCCGAACGAAACGCAGCAATGCAATCACTGTTGCTTCACCTCGGGTTTTCTGTGAGAGGGTGGTACTACCCTGGACGAGCCGACCCATTAATGTTGAAACCAGTAAATAGCTGAAGTGCGGCTCTACCACCTATAAAATTATAGGATTATATAAACTTTGGATTCCAGAATCACATGAGGAATAAACACAAACTCAAATGCCTAAACCTTCATTTAGTTGAGGTCACGAATTCATTTCATACATGCTGTTCTAAATAAGCTATATAATATCCCTTTTATCTAGACAATTGTGGTCATAACCTAACCGTACCATGTGCCTAACTATACTACTATTATAATATTAATATAATACAAGTATATTATAATGCTATACGTAACATTTGCTACAGTAACCAAATTTATTAATATTAAGAATTGTAACTATTATATATTAAGCCAAACAAAAGTACTACCCACATCGCGTTTGATGATGTAAATGCCTGGCTGATCATAGCTATTACAAAAAAGATATAGTTCATAGGTAAGTAGATAATCTAATTGTAATACATATAGTTAAATAATTATATGCCAGTGATTGAAAGCAATATCGTTTTTTTTTTTCGAAATGACTACGCTATTGACCCAGCAAGGTCTTAACAGCTTCACCGGACTACTAAGGCGAGCGCTTAAGACACTCAGCCGATTTTATTTTGGGAACCAGCTCAAGGGTGCACGGCACACCTCGGCTTGGCTGTTGCCTGTTGCATGCAAAATCGACCTATCTTAGCTATCCTACCTAACTATTCATATATGTATGAGTTGTTGAAACGTATATGTGTACCAAGCATACACGCCTCAACAACTCCTCCATATATTTATTATCGAAAAATT